>CAWUFW010000445.1:3952500-4366264 GCA_963921515.1 Calotriton arnoldi
TGGTGCAACAGAGCAGCTGCATTTACAGAAAGTGCATTCCTGTTCAGCAGGCCGCCCCACACCTAGGGATTCTTTGCTTTAGATACATCATGTTCAAGAGGAGGGGAACAAATGCCTAGATAATTACCAATTTCATATTTAGTGATGCGTTCAGCCTAACTAAATGACTACAGTGGGATCTAAGACTATAAGACTTTCTCTGTTTATTCCCATACTTCTCTCCCACATAGCAATCCTAAATCCAGCAGATGCTAATGGCCGGAACCTCTCTATCATACCGGCAGTGCTCAGTAGACAACCCCTGAATTTATCAAGCACATAACCTGGCTCCAAGCCACAATGTAAGTGTTTGCCACCTCAACAGCACACCCATATCAAGTTTGATTCATATCTTGCGGTAGATAAACAATACACATTAGACAGAGCCACTGGCACCATCACATGTACAGCAAAGCTACAAACGATATTGTTAGCTATATATTTGCCATCTTAGTGGTCTAATGTAATATCTGATATTAACCATAGTCACAAATAACTTTCAAACCGATATGAGGCTGTCTAAGTACTCATTGTGATAAAGATAATCTTGGAAGAGATTGGTGTGCTGATATTTTGATAACTGTTGAGGCAAAAATTGGTTTTGTGCAACTGGAAGAACCGCAACAAACTTTTGCTACATACATGGGGGCGAGAAAATTCCATGTTTCAATTTGCAATGACATTACCACAAAGATATTGAACTAAACTAGATGATTAGCTGAAAAAGATAAACTTCCCAGAGGAAAAAGAATTCAAAGATCAGTGCGGTTTGATAGGTGATATTTAAGCTTTTAAGTACTTGCACAGACTTTTTCAAGCCACAAGTTCTCCTTATTCTAGAAAGTATTTTCCCTTTCTTCATCTACTTAAATCTACTTTTCTATCTTGACATATACTTACTTCTAAAATTGTTTATGAACCTGTACTACTAGTTATTACCAATGCATACTGTGTGGATTTGGAACCATTACCTTAATCCGAATGGCTGAAATCTTGAAATCTATTATGTTCCTTAGTTGAGTAATTTATCTTTTGGCTTCAAAGCTTTGTAATGGTGATGTACATACGACTATTGTATCGCTTATGTGATATATGATGGATCCATATTAATATTCATGTTCTTATGAATAAAAAATCTTGAATAGAAAAAGCGCAATATGACACAGCATCACCTCAAGTTGATCTCTACACAGAGAAGGGAGACAAGGAGGCCAAAATGGGAATGTAGTTTGCAAAAGTATCTTACGTTTCAGGCTGTTGTGCAGTCAGCAATGAGCTGGATTATGTCTGCCGCCACGTGAAATGGCCCAGACAAAGCAATGTGAAATGAATACAGTGCTTTGGAACAGAAACCTTCTGATGGGCATTGGGGAAGCGCCGGATGTCTACTGCTAAAACAAAAGGTTTGCCAGGAACAGGTCCACAGTCACTAGATCTGGGGATTGGATCTCTCCCAGAGTTTACCTCAGCATCATCGAAACCAACACCGTCAGCAACAAAGAAAGCATAAGCAATGGAGGGGCAGGTGATCCAGACAAAGCCAACTCCTCCGCCTTCATTAAGTGAAGACGACAGGAGACCAACAGGTTCCATGAAATCCTCCCACGTGCACATCATCGGTGTCTCAGTAATCTAAACAGCCAGCATTGGCTCCTAATTGCTATTAAGTTTGTTTTTGCAATCCTCACACTTTCCACTCAGCATCACAGAGTCCGCTGCCTACCAAAGGCCAGTCTCTGCCACTATGGCGACCTTCCAGGGGTCTATGATCGATCAGGAAACTTGGGCATTAGGGAGACATACCCAGAGTTTGTCGCCTGGGCTTCCACACTGCACTACCATCACAACTAGAGAGGGCTTTCAGGCTGATTTTCCTAATCTCCTCTTGCTGAAACCCTTGCTCTGCAGGAGCACCCTGATGGCAGGAAGCGCTATAAATATTAATAGATACTTAGGCAGGAAAGTCCCATTTCGAGACACCTCATTTCCAATAGAGACTAATTACAGACGCCATCTTTTCCTCTTCCCACTGGACTCCCAGGATTGTGTTTGCAGGAATACAAGAGTGATTGCATCCCCCAAGAACTCAGAAACGACAGTGGCTAGCATTGGAGTGTCAGGGAGTGAAGTTCAGGAAGGGGCCAAGTTAACCTTCAAGCCTTCCGGGAGTGATTAATTAAGCATTGTTGAAATTGCAAAACGAACAGCTCTTACAGTGCTGAGACGGCCACTTGCACGTTACTGTTACCGCACAAGAAGTGTCCAGTCGATAAATGAAGGGCAGGTCCCAACAATAGGAAAAGAAAAGTTTCTGCGATGAACGTGAACAGCGAAGCGCCTCTACACAGTGACCGAAGGATTTAGTAACAAGCAGTGTGCATAGTCCAGTGTCTGTATGTACAGCTGGGGGTAGTGTTGCCTACGTCAAGGACACGGGGGGTTGTAACCTTCCTATAAAATCATGCCACTGCTTGTATTTACCAGGCGGGTTTGGACGTCAGATGTCACCCGCAGTAAGGACGTCATACGTCACCCGTAGTAAGAATACGGCTTCACTGGACGACACAACAGTCACGGGAATATTTTCTTACAACTGAGCGGGCTCCATCACAACACTCCCGCGAGCACTGCTGGGCTTCCACACTCACTGACGGGAGATGGCAGGCACGAGGCCGCGGCAGCAAGCGTCATGTTGACTTAGTGTCCCGGGGACTGAAAAGGGCCAACAGAAGCACTTACAGTTATAAAAAAAAAAAAAAAAAAAAATTGGCAACTGGACACAGGTCGTGACGATGGTGGTTATATTTTTCCGAAGCCAAGTCTGCAGCTGGTCTCTAGCGTGTAAATATTAACAACGAACAGCTACATTTTAACAGACATACATGGCTTTCGCCTTTTTAACTTTAAACAACTCTGCAGATGCAACAGTGACAAACTCCTGGACTGCCATCCCCACTTAGCATCATGTTCTAGAATGCAGACACTTTGTATTTTTCCCATTTGGATATTATGCGGCAAAAAGACAGCAGCACAAGGTATTGTTTTAATGTTAGCGCTCTTCCTTTCGCTGTAAGATAATCATTGACAGCAATGAATAGGTTTTCACACTACCTGTAATAGATGTGCACATAGACGTTGTATCCTTCACCAGTGCTTCTCTTTACCTATATACTCCGTATCTGAGGAATCACATCTTTAAGGATCTTACAAGGCACTGCATGCTTCCTGGTGCCTTTAAAAAGGGGTGTCCAACACAGAATCAAGAGGGCCCATTTCATGCCAGAGTTTCAGGTTGAGCACGGAATAAGCAAATCATTTCTGTTTAGATTATATGTCAATTCATCCAATTTGGATGTTCAGAAAGTCTGGAGTGAATCTGATCCTACACTGGACACCCTTGCTTTCCTGGATCACAGGGGCGGCTTCTCCGCTAAGGTGGAGGAGTGTAGCTCCACTGCTCTGAGAACAGGAAAAAGGAAAAATAAAATGATAATAACCCCGTTATTATCATTTTATTTTTCACTACGGGGCTAGGGCAGGGCGGGGCTGGGGTCACAGGGGGAGGAGTGGTTTGCACTCCTTAAGTGTGCATGACTGTTTGGCCGGCCCTTGCATGTTCCCCACCAGGCTGCATTACACAGCCTGGTGAGGAACATGCCCAGACCAATTACAACGCTGCATTGCAGCATTGTGATTGGTTTAGGAGAGAGAGCCTGTGTGCTTCCTGCTTCCGCCGAAGCGGAGGAGAAGGCGGCGTGGGAAGGAACCGAAGCGCTGGAGACTAGTGAGCACAGCTTCTGGATGAGAAGGAAGGGAAGTGAAAGAGTGGGGCTGGGCAGCAAAGGTTATATATATATATATATTTTTTTTTTTACATGTGGGACAGGGAGAGGAGACCATGTTATGTATGGCTCCTACATTACTCCTCTGCCCCTGAGTGGCAGATGAAAGCAGGGCCAGACGATTTGGTGAGGGAGGGGGGCATAGATAAAATAAAATTATAGATGGGTACAAAATAAATTCCAAGGGTTTTTTTCACCTCAAGGTTCTGAGTGCCATCATAGGCAACTCAAGCTTCGCTTAAGAAGAGCCATCACTCAGAATGCACAGATTAAAACATCCTTGTTATTTACTTTGCACTCATTTATAATTCTACATGTTCATGAGCAGGTACAGAAATGTATAGCAAAAAATGGTGCATACACGACTATGGCAAGGAGAGAACTATAACCTGAACATAGTACCAGGGACTAATATGGGAATAGCAAACAAACACCCACTTTCACAGTGACAGACGGCCAAAGGCAGGGCTGTGGTTTGGTCATGAACCCATTTGACATTTAAACTGAACATCTTTAAACACAATCTTAAAACTAACACTGCAAGTGTTAACCCCCCCCCAAAAAAAAAAACATCAACAGCGTGGAGATACTGTGACTCTTCATTATCAAAGTTCTGCAAGAGTTTGCTAGAAAAGTGAATGTTTTAGGCTTTTAGCTGTTACTACCTTTTGAAACTGTATACCATATATGTCTGTGTTATGGTCACTACAAGATCATGGAACTTCATTGTGCCTTGCAATATCCTTATAATATATGGCAGGGGGTACTTTATTCATTATAATACACGGAGACCCATGATATCCTTCCCACAAACTGCCTAAATCCTTGGTGCCTTGCTAGTTCATGTTCATTGCAGACTAGAAGAATAAAATCAGAATCAATATTATGAAATAAAACACACCAAAAAGAAGTTAGTAATGTTTGCAAAAAAATATATTAGAATCAGTTTAATGTAAGGCACATTAAAAAATATGTTGTGACCTTGATTGTGTAAAAATATGCAGAGATTCTGTCTTTCCTGTAATTACCTATGCAGTGCTTCCCAAACTTTTAGAACCAGGACTCAATTTTTAGAATGACAAACGTTCATGACCCACTTAGCTTTAATGGACATGCGGTGGGTGATTTTTTTTTATGTAACTAAAGCATTGAGTGTTAGCACACTGTCATTTACAGAAAGAACATTTTCCAATAAAATGGCCACTCATTTTGCACAGACATACAGTTTTACTGATTAAACTTTATTGCACACAAAAGATAATGTAAGGAAATTGGGGTTCAGAGATTATCATTTTTTGCATCACTAAGTAAAGGGTCTTGATCCCATTAAAATCTTGGTTTCAAGCACACTTTAAAATTACAAAAAAATGTGCTTCATTTTTGCTTTCCTAACTGCTGAATCTGTAAAGTTAATTTATAGATATGTACATTTTGTTGTGTGCTACAAAAAATGACATACTACAGCCTTCCATTCCCACTCCCTGTACCCCAGCAAGATTGCCACATAATTCACTTTACTTTCTCTAGCTGCAAAGTGGGAGGAGTTTGAAAACACCAATCCCCATGTTAAAAAATAAGCAGCAATCTGTCAGAAGACCCAGCCTTACAATTTACCTTAGTCTTTGAAGGACAGCAAACATGATAAGATAAATACAGAGTTTAAAAGGCATCTTTATTTATTGCATGGACTTTCATGAAACACCAAAAATCGTCTCACAACCCTCCAGTAAGTTTTGACTCACCGTTTGGGAAAGATCGACTTATAGTGTCGAAAAAATTAACATGTTGCCAAAAATATCTCATTTCTTTTGATCACTTTTTCTTTATAGAAAAAGAAAGAAAAATAAACAAGAAGAAAACCCCTTTTTCAATTTTCCTTGTCTAAAATGCAATTCTAATTATGGTTTGCAACCTGCCTTTCACCCTGTCTCCTGGATGCGGCAGCAGGCATATTGACTTCAGAACACAACTGCTATAATTTATTATAGTTCAGCAGCTATGCAATTTTTTTTTTATCACAGGAGACTTCAGACATCACAAGTGGCCAGTAATAAGGAAATTAAAAACGGGCTAAAAGGATTGCCGGCTCCAATGTATTACTATTCAATATATGTTTCATTTGGGTTTCTCCACATCACCTGATAAAAACACCAGCAATTAGCAAACAAAATAAGTCAATGTTTTCCAACATATGAAGTGAGAGCCAGTATTAAAAAATGCCTACGTTAATGGCAAGTCTTGTAACTAGTGAAGCAAATTTGATTGCATTCAGCTTGCAGTGAATTTAAACGTGGATGGGGTCTCTCAGAGGGAGTCCCGTGGCTGCTAAAAGGTCAAGGAAGATGAACCACCATCTTGTGCTGCAATTTGCCCTCGTAACGAACACCATTTATACCACACACAGCCTCCATATAAACTACAGGTAAACCTAAACACACACTTGGTTGAAAGAAATGGACTCCGACAATGGAGGACTGACTGGATTTTTCCCAGAGGGGGTTGGTAGACTCCACTCCCATGAGCACATGCAACACATTCTGTTCCTTCACTAGGACCTCAGCTGCCACCAACAGCCAGACCCCATATAGCATAGTGAGGGGGTGGTTTTAACCATTCCCCACCTTGGTGGGGGGATTGGGCGTGGGGAGGTGGTGGGAGTGCACTTTGGTTGAACCCCAGACCGGAAGATGCAGGTGTTCTGCAGGTAAAATACATGGTGCACCTCCAGTTGGCACCCAGGTGCTGATTGCGTTGCTGGAAAACACAGGGTCACAATTAAAACAGAGGATGGAATAGGTGTGCACACATTGAAAGGGCTTGCTCCCTAGAAAGCAATTGTCCAAGAGGACCTGCAAAGGCGTCATTCTAAATTGACATACGTGAGGGGCGGCACAAGCATCACCACCCTTGCACATTATAAAGCAAGGGTCTCCAACCTTTTCTATAATATGAGTTACTTATGGCCAATGAAACTTCAAGAGTTGCTTTTATTATTAGTGTTGTAAAAGGGACCACATAAGACAAGATTACATTAGTGGCCACCATATGCAAGATTACTAGCAGTGATCACCTCAGTGCATCAGGAATGGTGCCAGCAGAAATATAAAAAAGGATTTGTCAATATGAGATGCCTCTACATGGGTAATAAATAACAGCCATAGCTACAATGCCTCTGGCACTGAGGTAATAACATTTGAAAAAATCTCTCCAATGCCACATGATTTATCACTCAAATATCATCTTTAAACAGATTTTGGAAATGTATCTATTTTTCTACAAATATCAGCTTATGAGTTCTGAAAATAAACAACTTTTCCTATTAAATATACAATCTCAATTTTGGTATATGTATATTATTCAACCAAGCAAAAGCTTCTAATTTAGTAGGCTGGGCTGCACACAGGAGAGCTACTTACAGGTAGATGGAGTGCTACCAGTAGCTCATGAGCTACTCGTTGGAAAAGCCTGTTATAGAGCAAACAAAGTGTCAGGGAGAATTTTGGGGGTCCAATTGTGAGATAATGGAAACTGTAGACTAGTTGCAACATCCAAATGCAGTCCCATGTAGCCTGGCTGCAGCGGGCCTGGTATCCATAGTTTAGCTGTGGCAGAAGAACTACAACCAGCACATCAGGTGCACCATAATACATATAACAAGATCTCGCATGGGGGCGTGGCTTGCAAGCATGGCCCGTAGACGTGTTTCTAGAGAGCTCCGGCCGGCAGCTCCTGTCCATGCCGAAATCCTGGCTTTGCTGAGCCATTAAGGGGTGGTCGCATCCGCTGGAGGACCTTCGGCAATACCTAAGAGGAGTTTTGAGCCCCGAGACGCAGATCCTGGACCGAACAATCAGGCCGAGTGAAATCGCGGCCGCCATGTTGTGCGGGCTCCGACGCTGAGACTGGACAGTCGCATCTGCGTGCTTCCGACATTGGGGATACAGAGGAATTCTACCCTCGACTCCACGTTGGCAGGCGACCCCGGACGTGCGAGGCGACTCGAGCGCTGCCTCTGGCCGGTTGTTGACGGCTGATCGGACCACGGGGCCCTCTGCTGCGCAGCGGTCCAGGGTCCCGATTGAGGAAGGTGGGTGGCTGAGACGCGGCTGGGCGGCCTGTCGGGAGCGGCAAATCTACTGCCATATAAGGCCCCTGTGGTGGAGGGCGCCTTGCTTTGAGCCTAGACACGGGGGGTTGACTGTACTTTGCCAGTTGGAGCGGATTTCTCTAGTGTGCACCCCCTACGGTCTTAGGTACTCATCCTGGACTTTTGTGACAGCGCTGGAAAGAGGTCAGTGCTCCATGGCGACAGAGAGCCATAGCTGCCAGGCGGTTAGGCACAATGGGCAAGGATAAACCACCAAAGTCCCAAGCCAACAAAATTCTGAATTATGCCCACCCTATCCCCCAAGGCCAGGAGGATTGCGGCGCTGGCAGGGTACCGGAGAAGGAGGCACCGGAAGGGGCAGAGGAGGAGTCTCCGACCCTCATGGACGTAATTCGGGCGGTACAGGAGACGAGAGACGACATGATCCGAAAAATCGACGCAGTAGCCATTGACGTCAATCTGCTGCGGTGTGACTTGCGGAAGGTCTCGGACCGAGTGTCGGTCACAGAACAGGACTCTGAGACCCTGAAGAGTGAGGTTAAGAATCTCTGCGCCACGGTGGTGGAGCTTAAGCGGCAGGTGATTAAGCTCGACGACCGAGCAGAGGATGCCGAATGCCGCTCACGAAGAAGAAACCTGAGATTTGTGGGATTTCCGGAGAGGGCGGAAGGGGATGCCACAGATCTTTCTGGAGCACTGGATTACCCACGAAATGGCGCCTACGCAGCTGTCGAAATTCTTCAGCGTGGAACGGGCACATCGAGCGCTTGTGCCCCTCCCCCCCCCCCCCCCGAGACCTGGGGCCCCTCCTTGAGCCATTATAGCTAAATTGTTTAACTATTGAGACAGAGATCTCCTGCTTCAACTTTCCCGTGGAGGGTCACTCCATCGCGATTTATCCTGACTACACACAAAGGGTTCAAGAGCGGAGGAAGACCTTCATTTCCGTCAAGCGACGACTTAGAGATCTGAATTTAAAGTACAGTCTCATGTTCCCGTCGAAGCTGCGTGTGGAAAGTGAGGGCCGGGTTCTGTTCTTTTTCTTGGCGGAGGAGGCGAGAGACTGGTTGGACACTAAAGCTCCGGAAGGAAGACGACTGGTCTCCTCCACGGGAACCGTAGACTCGAACAACCCGAGATCGCCTGTGAGGAGTCGACGACAGCTTCAAAAGCAGAAGCCCAAAGGGAGAACAATGAGTCTGGGCCGGATCACTGAACAGTGGGATGGCACCCTGCAGGCCACAGATACGGAGATCGTTCCGGACTCTGTGGAGGCGACTCCAGAACTGATACCAGGCACGAGCGGCTCCGGTGGAGGGAGAGAATGATCTCCTTGAATTGTAACGTATTTGATGTTTTGTTGAGCTAAATTATTTGGAGCCTGAACTGAGCTGAGGCATATGAGCAGGACCCGTTCTCTTTTGGGGAGGGAGTGATCGGACCGTGGCATAGTGAGAATACAGGGCCTTGGTCCCGAGATTGTTGTACCATGGGGGTTCGCCCTCCTCTCCCCCGATGTGGGGATATTTCCTCTGGTCGGGACAGTCTGCGGGTCGAGGGTCTGGCCAGCTGTTGAAGATATAATGCTTAGGGGCTGCCGGTGGAGCAGCAGCGCCCCCAACAGAGACTCGGTTTGCCGGGGAAGCTTGAGAGCAATCTCTCACCCCGGGGTAACCAACTCTCTTGCACAGCATTATCTGTTTTGGGTAAAGGGGGGGGAGGGAGGTCAGAGGGCGGTACGTATGATGGCTTATATGGAAATGTATTTGCTTATTCACATGGCTGCCCGGGGTGGGGGGGATGGGTTCTTCAAGTTCTTGTTTTTCTACGTTTGATTTGTTGTCTGGGGATACACAGGGTCACACAGAACTAGGCCACATTACACCGAGGCGGGTTGAGGGGGGGATGAAACCCGGGGCGGGCAGCGTAGCGCGCCCCGACCTCACTATCGCTCTGACATGACAACACAAATATTGAAGTTCCATAGTTGGAATGTCCGTGGGCTGATGAATATAGTCAAGCGACGTAGAGTGCATGCTTTCCTCAAGCGATATGGAGTTGCAGTTGCTGGCCTCCAGGAGACGCACATATGGGGAGACACCATTAAAAGCCTATGCAAGCGATGGGGTGGGCAGATATATGCCACATCATACTCTGGCTTTGCATGTGGGCCGCTGGTGTGGGTGGCACCGGGGGTCCCGTTCCAGCATCTCCATCATGTATTAGATCCTGAAGGGCGTTATGTTATATTGTTTGGGAGGTGGGAAGGTAAAGAACTCTGTATTATAAATGTGTATGCACCTAACAGACTGCCCCGATTTTTACCTGGAGGTGCTGAAGGCCGCAACACCATTCATGGGGGCTGAGATACTTCTAATGGGCGACTTTAACTGTGTACTTGATGGGTCCTTGGATAGGGAGCCTCCCAGAAATAATACCAAACCCCGGATGGTGGACTCCCTTCGGGGCGCACTCCAGGGTTTGCAGCTCCGTGACATATGGAGACTACGCAACCCTGGTAAACGAGAGTTCTCTTGTTTTACTCTGGCAGCTAACACCTTCTCAAGGATTGATAATTGCTATCTCACGGCCGGCCTGATAGCCACGACAACGGCTGTCGCCTACTTGCCGCGATATCTGTCAGATCATGAGCCCTTACTGTTGACCCTGATATCCGGGCCAGGCATACCACCTATTCCTATGTGGCACCTTCGGGTTGAGGCCGTGTTGGATCCCCCCTTTGTACGAGCGGTGAGAGAGGCTCTCCAATATTATTTTGAGGAGAATTGGAGGTCCACTGATATGAGGTCTACGGAATGGGAGGCCATGAAGGTTGTTATTAGAGGGGTCTGTATGAAGACGGCCTATGGAGTACATAGGCAACTCGTAGCGGACATAGACTCTTTAGAGAAGCGTCTGAAGACCTTAGAGGATACGCTACATCAAACCCCGGAGAATAGAGAGGAGTGGGGGAGGGTTCAAGGATAGCTGCTCGACGCCTGGTCCCGCCTAGAGAAGTACAGATACACCACGTATAGGCAGAGATTACACGCGGAGGGAGACAGGTCCGGAGCACTACTAGCTCGACTAATTAGGACAGAGACGGACCATGCTCCGGTTATTCAGCTTCGGGACAGTAACGGAGTGTTGCTACATCCGCAGGAGGCGATTATCCAAACATTCGCGACACATCTGACGCGCACTTGTTCGTCGGTACTCCGGGATGAACCTCTTACATTCCAAGACTTTTTTGCAGATATAAAGTTCCCCACACTTAGTGAGGACGAGGCGGAGGCCCTGGGGGCGCCCCCTACTAAGGAGGAGCTGCTGGCGCAGATCCGACACCTGAAAAATGGGAAATGCCCTGGGAGCGACGGTCTTCTGGCTGAGTTCTATAAGACCTTTGCCGTTGAGCTGGGGGAATCGCCTTCTTGAAGTGTACACAGAGGCCCTAGAGAGGGGGACCCTTCCTAAATCTATGATGGAGGCGCTGGTCTCCATGATCCTTAAACCAGATAGGGATCCCCACTCCCTGGGCTCATACAGACCTATATCCCTCTTAAATATTGACGTGAAGGTGCTGAGCGGTGTGCTAGCGGCCAGAATTTATGACCCGGCTGGTGCATCCCGATCAGTCTGGGTTCATTCCCACTCGCAATACCACTCACAACTTACGTAGACTTGCACACCTATGGCATGCGCCGGATCTAGAGCGATTGGACTGGGTGTTGTGCCTTCTGGATGTTAGGCAGGCTTTTGACACCGTTGAGTGGGAGTATATGTGGCGGGTTCTCACCCGGATGAGATTGGAAGATGACTATATGTGATGGTTAAGGCTGCTGTATTGTAACCCCACAGCCCGGATCCGCCTCCGAAACCAGGTGTCGGATGCGCTGGAGCTCCAGCGGGGTACACGACAGGGCTGCCCCCTGTCGCCGCTCCTTTTCGCTTTGGTAATGGAGCCGCTGGTGATTGTCCTTATGAATGGAGGGCTGGGGCATCCGACTAGGCGCGTCAGTGCATGTTGTTTCTATGTATGCTGACGACACAATGGTATATCTTAGACACCCTGAAACAGCGGTCCCGGAGCTTCTTCGGGAACTTACCAGTTTCGGTATGATATCTGGACTCTGTCTTAACCCGGGGAAGTCTAAACTATTCCCCATGGGATCCCTACGAGACGCGGACCTAGATGCTCTGCCGACGGTGGGAATGAGCTGGGTCACTGACTCGGTCCGCTACCTTGGGGTCCAGCTGGTACACACACAGGAAGCATATCATCACCGCAACGTGGGAAGATGCATAGAGGGGATACAAACCTCCATTAGGTTCTGGCGAGACCTTCCACTGTCACTGATGGGACGGATTGCCCTGATTAAAATGGTGGTTCTCCCGAGATGCCTATATACCCTGCAGAACTCTCTCTATCGTATCCCATGGGTGTATTTTAAACAATTGGATCGTCTGCTGGTCGACCTCTTATGGGGATCCAAACGGAAAAAAGTGAAGTTGCACACACTACAGAGAACATGGGAGCAGGGTGGGCTGGTGATACCCAGATTTACACACTATTATATGGCGACACAACTACAGCACGCGATACACTGGCTAGACGAAAACGAGAACTGGGAGAAGCGTCTGCTGGAGGGTACACATGGGGAGATCCCTCTCCCGGACCTCCTTATGATGGGATCACAAGCCCCGGTGCACCTCCCTTACATTATTAGACAGGTGGCCACTATATGGGAATACGCAGTAAAAACAGTAATGAAAAGAGCGCCATACGCCCCAGAGGCCCCACTTTGGGCAGTGGTACCGTTTAAAAACATAAGCCGCAACATGTCCACCGCTCGGTGGACGGCGGGAGGCTGTGCCGCTATGGGGGACTTGTATTTGGATCGACATTTCCTCACAAGAGAAGAGGCCGTGCAGGGGTAAGCACCCATTAGTACGCGGACATTAGTCCGCGTACCATTACTACGCAAGCGTTACAACGCATGCGATGTAACAACGCGTAGCCTTTAGTACGTAAGTTGTTACATCGCATGCGTTGTTACAACGCATGCGTAGTCGGTGAGGGGGCGTCCACTTTCAGGAAGAGGATCTGCTGCGTGCGCAAGTCGGTGAGGGGGCGTCAACTTTCAGGAAGAGGGTCTGCTGCTGCTTTTCCGGCTGGCTGTTGGTCATGCCCGTCTCCGCGCCTGCCCTCGGGACTCCTTATTCTGCCTGCCCACGATGGAGGAAGCCGGAGGAATCAGGAAGGGGGAGAAGATTGGAAGCAAGCGTGGAGGTGAAGAGAGGAACCACGAGGAGAGAGAGTTAAGAGGGGCTGTGTAGGGTCGTGTAGGGGCTGTGTAGGGTCATGCAGGGTTGTGTGTTTGTGTAGTGTAGAGTAGTGTCGGGGTCGTGCAGGGTAGTGTTTGGGAGTAGGGACAGGACTGGGGTAGGGGCAGGGTCGTGCTGGGGGTAGTGTTTTAGGGTAGTGTTCTGATGTTAGTGTAGTGTAGGGTACTGTTTTAGGGTAGTGTTGGGTGTCGTGCAGGGTAGTGTTTGGGAGTAGGGACAGGAATGGGGCTAGGGGCAGTGTCGTCTGGGGGTAGTGTTTTAGGGTAGTGTTCTGGTGTTAGTGTAGGGTAGTGTTTTAGGGTTTAGGGTAGTGTCGGGGGGTTGTGCTGGGTAGTGTTTGGGAGTAGGGTCAGGACTGGGGCTAGGGGCAGTGTCGTGCAGGGGGTAGTGATTTCGGGTTTAGGGTAGTGTAGTGGTGTTTTAGTAGTGTAGGGTAGTGTACTTTTTGAGGGTTTTGGTAGTGTTTTTAACTTTTGGATGTGTAGGGTAGTGTATTTGTATGTAGTGTTGGGTTTTATTATTACTAGGCAAGTTTTTAGTTCGCATACATTAACACTTTCAATGTAATGGTATGCGAACTAAAAACTTGCGTAGTAACGGTTATTGCTAAGAAAAACCGCGTAGTAATGGCATGCGAACTAATTGCATGCGAAATAACGAGTCATATTCCGTGCAGGCGTTTGATCTCGGTCGAGGTCAATACCTCCAGTATGCCAAGATCTCGGCGACTGCGAGGGAGATATGGCCATCATTCCCCGAGGAGCCACCCATAGCTACCACTCTTAGGACCCTCGTCACGATGGCTGGAGCCCGCAGATTGGTGTCACATATATACAAGGCGTTGAGGGAGGACCTAGCTGTGGACCCATTGCCAGTGCAGGGCCGGTGGGACGACCTACTTGAAGAGCCCCTGTCAGAGGCAGAATGGGGAAGGGTACACGCCGAGGTTAAACTGATCTTCTCGAATGTAAGATTTAGGCTTACTCAATATAATATAGTGCATCAATTATATCTAACCCCACACACATTACATAAAATCTACCCTGATAGGCCCTCACACTGCCCCAGGTGTGGCTCAGCTGACGCTAAGTTCCTACATATGACTTGGGACTGCCCAAGGGTGACCCCATTCTGGGAGGCGGTTTTGGTCCACTTGAAACATGTCACGGGGTGGTCGATTCGGCACTCCGGCCACCAGGTGCTCTTGGGACTTATACCAAGGCCCAAGGGCAAAAAGCTTACGAGGCGATTCTTGCAGCTGGGGTTAGTGTTGGCCAAGAGATGGATAGCAATCAGCTGGATGAGTGCGCAGCCCCTACAATGCAAAATTGGACTAAAGATCTGGTGGAGTGGGCTACAGCGGAGTTGATTCGCATGAGACGAGTCCGGATGGACGAGAAATTAGAAGATGATGCAAGAGCATGGCAGGGTATGATAACACAGGTCCCACTAGAGGAAGAGGAAGTGAGTTCCCTCTCACAGGTCGCGGGTGGGACACAGATTGTCCGACAGGACCTGGACGACTGAGATACAATATAGATTGCCGCGGGCAGGTGGGCCCGAGGGTAGGCTATAGGAACGGGAACCAAAATTAATTTTGATGCATATGTTTAAAGGGTGGCGTGTACCCAGGTGACCCAAGGGGAGGGGGCGTTGTTCACAGTTTAATTAGTTTGATAAGTTTTTAGATACTGTTTCTCCATATTCCAATGTAGCAGGAAATGTGCAGCACAGGATGTACGCTCACCTGCGATCCTTAATTGTACGAATTACAATGTTGTGTTTTCCTAATTTTTTTTCTGTTTTATGCATGACAGGCTGCCTGTGGCTGGATTGTAACTATACCTGCTATGTAGAATATGTGATGTTACAACGCGATCAAAATGATCGCGGTATGTAACATCGCAGTTTTTACAACGCAAGTCGTTACAACGACTTGCGATGGAGGGCGCTGGACTTAGGAGTAGTAAGATTTACTATTCCAACACCAGTCTACGTACAGTAGGGAAGGTGTTGGAATAGTAAATCTTACTATTCCTTAGGTTATAGCGCCCTCCAGTGCAAGTCGATGTAACGCTTGCGTTGTAATGGCAGCGTTCTAAATGCATCGCGGTGTAATCACCGCGATGTAAAGGATGTTTCCCGCTACGTACTATGATGGTTTGTGGATGAATATTCAATAAAAATATTTAAAAAAAACAAGATCTCGCATGGCAGTGATTCATCTGTGGGGGAGACCACTCAAGACCACCATGACTACTCATTGTGCTGATCCTCATCGTGCGGCCTTCACTTCAGTCTACATTTGTCCCCACCCAGTGCTTTCCCATTACTTCTTTGTCTCTGTATCCCTCACTGGCAATCTTGTTTCTATATGTGTCTGCGCCCGTGTTCTTCCCTCCCTACATAACCTCTCTGTGTTTCTCCCTCTCTTACAATAGTCCCTCCCCACCATTGTCGTGTGTCTCTACATCCTGCTTTTGCCCACCATGTTATTTGTAAAGCACAAAACTATCATCCCAGGGCATCATGGAGAAACAAGCATACTCTCCTTTTTCTGATAAGCTTCAATGTGAAATGCTAAATTTGCCCAGTACTGCGGAAAGCATCTTATTCCAAAAATATGTTTCTTGCACAAACTGTAAATAAGCCCTATATAAATAACTATAATGTTTCCTGGTTGATCAACAAATATCTACAAGATCCGCTTAAATAATGGATTACACTGCGTACGGTCTCAGAGCTGCTGAATAAATGTAGGCATTTCAGAATCGGTCAACAAACTTTGGTTGAAATAGGCTAAATAACGACTGTGTCGGCTGAACAGCATGATGTAGACTTCTGAAGAAAGGAAAATAAATGGTCTTTGTATCCTAAATGCTTCTACAAAAGGTGAGGTTTATCGGGTGGGGAATTAAGTTAGTGAATGCCAGTAAAATACGACAGCTTCCTTCTAGGACTGGCTTAGAACTAGACTTGTAACATATGGACCTCTTTGGAGAAAGCCATCTCTTCGTGTAGAAAGGATTTGGCAACTATAGCACTGGCACAAGAAAGATCGTCTCTGGCGCAATTGAAGGCTCACATGTGTCCAAACTTTAATACATATTAAATTACTATGCCCATGATGGACTAATGTAAGTAGAAAATGATTTTAAACTAAGAGTATGTATCAAAATGGAACAAAAGCATTATCCCATGTGCTACCTTCTCATAATGAAATGGAACGGGTTGCTACATTGCATTCATATAAAAATCATTTATTACATGCAGAAGGATATGGTCTAAAATACAAGCGTCAAGTTGAAAATGATAGAGTAATAAAGTTTAAAAAAATGTATTCCCCTTAATGTGTAAAATCATTTGTTTTGTTTATTGAAATGTTCAAATCAATATTAATGGAGTGATCAATAATTGACCCACACCAGCGGTAACCAAGGCATCTTCAAAATGTATAGTGAGTTTACAATAAATCGGGGAAACTACAGGGCCCCTGTAAAACAGATAATTTGCCTGGTACAGGGAAAATGACAACTGAAAGAAGGAGCCTAGGCGAGGCGATAAAATAGTAGTGCTAAATAGGCAAAAAAACCTAATCCATCAAAGGTTCTACAATAACACATACACAGTTGCTTACTGACATTTGTCTAGTTTATTATATAGAAAAATATATTTTTGGCTTTTTGATACCTTTTGTTAAAAAATACATGAAGTTTCCATAGAATAACATATGTTCATCAAAGATAAATTTCAGATACTTCACAAATATTCATAAAAATATAACATACATTGTTGCCGGTATTCTCAGTAATTCAGTGAGTACACATTTCAAATATGTATCCTGGATTATCGTCAGATAGTTTAATTATAGAAATGAAGTCATGTTAGAAAACTTCTAAATAATCTTTTCATTTGTCATATAGTAGAATATGTTTAAAGGGAACTGGCGGTATGTTGGCACTACGCGCGTTTCGGCAAAGCTTTCTTCAGGATTCCGTCTCAGTAAACACTGAAAAAAATAGAGAACAACAAAACCTATATTAACTGCCCATAGCCTATGCATCTAAGGAATTACTAAAAAATGGAGCTAAAAAGATGAGCCATAGGATTGAGGAAAGAACGATATCCAACAGTTGTATACCACGTGACACAGCAACACAATGTGATAAAGACCCAATTACCAAAGCTCATGCATAAACTTGAGCAACACCTTATAGTGTAAAATAGACTGTGCCTGAATAGTAGACTTAAAAAGTAGTTAGCGAAAGAGAATACCCAGAAAAAAAAAAAAAAGTGTGTATATATATATATATATATATATATATATATATATATAGAGAGAGAGAGAGAAATTACCAATATATAAATGATGTATCTGACTATCACGTTTAGATGGAGATTATGTAAATCTCATCACTGGGAAATGCTTTATCCTGTGAAAATACATAAAGGCCAGCATGTCATAACCTTGACTATACTCAGATCAACTAGTTAATAGATGCTATGGAGATACACCACTCTCTAGGGAGACTTGGAGGAGGAAAAACTATATTTTTACCTTATCTTAGGAAGAGATGGAAATGCAGCGTTTTATATTTTTTTTATATAAAAATAGCTGCACAAAGATTAGTGGTTCAAAATACCCGGCCTGGTAGAGGTCCAAACGGCGTAGGATATAGCCAGAGAGAACTGCAGGGCACTGTTGCTAAATGAAAGATTATATAATGACAGAGTGAGGGACTAATGCGCTTATGTTCAAAGTGCAATGCTTATAAGCAACGTACCCTAATGATGGTGATGACTTACCATCCGATGCTCACATATTATTATATTGGACGGGAATAGATATGTTCTAATAATGCAGGGTGTCCAGTGACAAGATCCTGACCTGTAACAAATATTTAGATAGAATAATGGGTCAGAAACCCTATCAAAAAGTCTTGTTATTAAAACATAATATGCTAATGACATGGCATTAGCAATATCAACAGTAACAGTAAAATGTCAAGAATGCTGTTATGGGGTAAGCACACTACCAGTATTAATATATAGAGGCCCTTCGATGTTAGTGAAGACATTCAGTTGCCAATGAATCGGGCCAATATGATAATGGGGACGGTTACAAACACCGAGAGACGGGTCTGAGGCTCAGATGGTCCAAAGTAACGGGGGAGTGCTCACCGTGTTATGACGGAGCACTTCATCGCTTACATGAATACAAGTATACACAGTGGTTTAAATCAACTATGTAACGACTGACTTGGTGCTGCCGACCCAGAAAACACACGGCTTACCGATTGATAAAGTCCAAACACGTCTCAGCATGCGGAAAATGTCTCGTAAGAAAGACGCCAATCATCCACGGGTTTAAAACACCTAATGGAGATGGACGTAAAAGGACGCATGCAATACACTAGACCGTAGCAATACGTGCGTGACGTAACGCGGAGTACCTTTCTGGCGGCCATTTTGAATATATATGTAACGGATGGAATACTGTGGGAAAACACTAATCTTACTATGAAGTAAGTATGAAGACCTAGATTGAATATTCAAAATGCGTGAATTCACACGTTGTTGTAGTAAAGGCGGGCCGAAAATGGTAAAATGCCTCTAACTACGTGTATTTGAATAGCAATAAATAAGAATGAAATACTTTCCATCTGTATTGACATACTACAGACATGATTAAGCACCTAGCTAATATAGCACAAGTGCAGTATCCTCCATGTGATTTACCATAGGTGTAGAATAATGGTAACTATGCCCCATGTAACAGTACCTTGGGTCATCATTCCCACCAAGGTTGTACTGTATGAACAGAGGGGGGGGGGGGGGGGTTTAACAAAAGGTAACAAAAAGCCAAAAATATATTTTTCTATATAATAAACTAGACAAATGTCAGTAAGCAACTGTGTATGTGTTATTGTAGAACCTTTGATGGATTAGTTTTTTTTGCCTATTTAGCACTACTATTTTATCGCCTCGCCTCTCTCTTTCAATAGTGAGTTTACAATACACCAATAAACAATATGATTCTGACTCTGTAGACAGTTTAGTCAACGCAGATAGTCATATAACCTTTTGCCAGATTGTGTCAACATTCCTACAATCATTTACGAACTTTTAGTTGGATTTGATTCTCATTGAGAGGTTTTTGTACTAAATACCTTCGACACAACAAGACCACTGGCCTCTTCTTTAGTAGTTACCCGGGGCTATCCTTCATTTTACCATATAAGGGTTTTTTGCACAGGCTCCCATTATTACTTTTCTTCTTACCATTGGAATCAGTCATGAGGGAAATCATTTAAAGTGTTTTATTTTTAAAAAAATTGCATTTTTAATAAGGTGGTAAATACGGTATATGGGAAATGGGACAAAGGAATAGGATGACACAATATAACAATCTATTTGCACATACCAAACCAGTTGTCTGTATGGCACAGTATTAAATATGTTGCTACTTTATTTACATATCAAGATCTAGTTGAACAAAGTCAAGCAGCAGTAGAGCGAGAGTGAAAGAATACAAATGCGGCTAAACCAACTGCAATCATTTTGATGCGTCATAATCAAATGTTCTTACTGATGTTAATGGTGAACCTTAGAAAGCTAGTGGAAACAAGGCAGGAAATGATGAGTAGATGCCAGGCAACAACTGAGTAAATTGAAGGATACCATCAAAGCACAAAGAACAGATCGTGCAGGTAATAAAACAGTTCAGCAGCTACACCACTCAGTGAAATCCACCTAGGATGCGTAAAAGGGGTTTTAGTAAAAGTGGTCAGTTAATTACGGTCAATATGTCTTGGTGTAACTTGGAACTGTTTGAGGTTTCACTGTCGTTGGGAGTGTCTTTCAGAAGATGATCCAACTGAGTTTGAGGATTGCATGGTCTCCGGGTAATGTGGCAGCTGCGGGGTCCCCTATTTAAGCATTTAAGCATTTATGCCAAATATGTTTAATGTCATTTGAAACTAATAGGTTTAGCATACATTGTTGCACCAATAATAAACATGCAATATGTTTACATAATAAATATGCCATGAACTTACTCTGCAATTGAGTCCAGTATTACTGTACTCCGTAGTCAATGTTACTTCACAAACTACACCACACTTTAAATTCACATGTGACTGACAATGGATGTAGTATAGAAAAGACAAGCAAGGGCTGCTTGCTACGAATCAGCAGTAGCACGAACAACACCAGAGGCTTCAACATTTCATAATGTCATACGCTCTCCGTGCAAATAACGGAACCAATAGCATGAATAGCACTTACCCAGAAGAGCATATTGAAGAAGAAGAGCAGGAATTTCACAGTACGACTGACGAAGGAGAAGTCTTCTCCTGGGAGGGTGGCGGCTGACCTCGGGGCCATGGTAGCTGAATAGGAGTAGATGTTTTGGGATAGCAGTGGTGGTGGCTGTCAAATTAGGGGCCCGTCCACTTGGTAAAGTATCAACCCACTTAGGACCTTAAAACCTATGTATGTGCAGCGCTACTATTCAGATCCTTAACACAAACACACACACAGTGTCTAGTCGAAAGCAAAGCAGGTAGAGGATACAAAATGTGCCCAGGGAAAACTTTCTGAAAGTCTGCTGTGGTCAGTGCTTTATTTGTAAAGGAATCAGGGTCCACAGTTCTGCTCATAAGTCTTCAGCCAGCGCTATTAAATATTGAGGGTGCCGAATACCAAGGCTCCATAGTTTTGATTCCACCTCATGCATCTCTAATCCACCACCAGAAACTCTCTGCCTCGTTATCTCACTCTTTCAGGTTCTTTATCATCACTGCTTTGTCCCTTTGTCATTGTACGCATTTCTCTTCCTCCTCCTTTCCCCTTGCATGCGTTTCCTCTCTCTTGTTCTGGGTCAAAGTCTGAAAGGGAAAAATAAGTATTGCTCTCCAAAAATGAGTGCCAGGGCGCCAACACCTGCAGCCACCAGTTAAAATTAGACACTGGCTGTGGAACTTGGGACTAGTGGTGGCACCCTTTCAGATGGGTGATGCAGGCCCTAAGTGCACAATGGAGGTTCCACCAATGAGCCAGGAACAAAAGCCAGATTTCTGAGACAGAAAAAAAATTTGTCGTAGGAGGTCACTGATCAATGCAGGTGAATTTATGCAGCTTAGATGCTCAGACCTTCTCAGTTCATGATAGGTGAGAAGAAACAAAGCAACAGGCCATGCATGCTACTGGCAGGTCAGATTGTGGTGTGGAGGTATGTACAAAGGATCTATTCAAGAGGGTACAGCGCTTATTAAAGCGACTGACCAGTGGTTGCACCGGCTGAAGGACTTTAGGCCTCTGAGGCATCCACTTCGCAACAGAGTGGCCCCTTACCTAGCTGAAAGATCAACAACTCTACACACAAGAAGCACCTTACCTCCTTAAGCATCCACCTTCTCTATGTAGCATCTTACTTATCAGTAAACGCATTAACAGCTTCCTTCCTCTGTACACAACGATAGCAGCTTACCTCTCTTGGGTAAAAAAAACACCACACACGGAGACGCATTCGTCGTTCCTATTACGCAATTAATAAATGTAACAAAGAAATAAATTAGCTTGGCCCACTTTTGTAATCTAGGGGGCTCCCTCTTCACCTAGAGGCACACACTCTCCCAGATACATCCCCCTCCACTCTGGAATTAGGAAGCACCGTTTTCTTTCACTGGCACCGGACTCCTCCGAACCTTCGGTTTTAGTGCCCAAATTACACCAAGCACCAAGGAAGCACGTTGCCTGGCTCACGCAGGAAATGCCTGGATAGCGCCCTCCCTCTCCGCGTCTAGGCACCTCTGCCCCTGCACTAAGCCAGCAACCTCACTGGACTGGTAGTACACGCTTTCTTCCTTCTCTGCGCGGTCTGCCTCCCGATCGCGCAGGAGCTCAGGGAGTCAATGGCGGGGATCAAGACCTCAACAGCTGATAGAGTTTGATCCAAAGAGTAGTCAGTCTGGCCTGGCGGTCGGTCTTTGGCCGCCCTTGCCCCGCCCACCTATTTTTGGCGACCGCACCCCCCTGTCATTCCTCAGGTGTTCAAGAGCCGCCTCATTATCTACATAGGCCGCGCCCCTATCACGCCTTGGCCCCGCCTCTTCCACTCCAATTGGCTGTGCCCTGTCATTCATCGTTTCTCTGCGACCCGACCCCTTTTTTTTTGCTTTCAGTTCTACAGGGCTGTACTGCACGTCTTGCATTCTTTTAACATTTTATGGCCCGCCTCGTTACCCTCTATTGGTAGTTCACTCCACACCGTCTGTCTGAGATGCCAGCTGTTAAAAGGGCTACGACGAGGTAGTGCTATATGGGCTCCACTTTGACATTACAACTGGGGCATAGAACTCCCCGAGAAGTACACTTAGAAGATGGCGAACCGTTCTCTGCACAGCGTAGCCGATCTACACACTCCAATCCCGAGATCTCAGCCTCCATGATGACAACAAGTGACAACCGTCACCACCAGTGATTGCTCTTTTAACTGAAAGTCAGACAAGAAACAATCACAGGAATGCCAAGGACATCAGAGCAACTGGAGCTGTTCCGGTGACTGACCCTGGGTGCATTTCTGCATGCTAATGCAACGCTGAACAGGCGACCGTGTTATTACTTTACATTGATTTTTCTGCATTTTAAATATTTCTGCTTTTTAAATATGTTGGTGATTTCCATGTGTGAGAAGAACATTCTATGCGATCCGATGTCCTCCCTGACTGACCCTGTGTACTCTAACCTTAACGTTACTCAGGGCTTTAAGTGGGATGAAAAAACTGGAGGGTCTCTCAAAGGGGCGTGGCCAATGTATTTAAGGGCGTGGCTTAAAAACACATAAGCTAAAAATCTGTGCTTAGCATAGTGTGCCGCCCGACTTGTATTTTGCTGTTTCTGTCATTGCATCTAGATATATGATACAACAAGTAACATCATGCCTACAACAAGTCAGGACTATTGGCTTTGTCAATGGTTGTTAGTTGCGTGTGACACCAGATAATGTTGCTGGTCCTGAGTTTCAAAAAGAGAAGGGAAATCCAGAGAGAAACGGACTCTCTTTAAAGGATTTCCCTTCCCCTACGACGCTCACCTGGCATCACGTCATGCAGTAACTTCTCCACTAGTGAGAAGTGAGCAGTGTGAGCAGCGCACAATGATGTGCATGCACTCACTGCAGTCTGGAAAAAACGGACCGCCTGTGCCAGGGCACAAAACAGAGCCCGATAGAGACCCGTTTCGAGGCCCCCTTTAAAAAACTGCCGGTGCTCAGACCCGGTGAGACCCGGCCCACTTAAAGCCCTGACGTTACTGTTAGATTTGGGGGTCTCTAGTTGGCAATGGTTTGCACCTTTGTCCAAATAGGGACCCTTGCGTCTAGTCAGGGTAAGGGGCTACACTCCTAAAATAACCTCTGCTCACCCCCTTGGTAGCTTGGCACGAGCAGGCAGGCTTATCTCAGAGGCAGTGTGTAAAGCATTTGTGAACACATACAGTAATACAGTGAAAACACTACAAATGGACACTACACCGGTTTAGAAAAATAAGTAATCTTCACTAGACTTAACACAAGGTCAAACGACAAAAATCCACAATACTGCAATCAAAAATGAGCCTTTAAAATGGTAGAAATAGCTTAGTTCAATGTAGATAGTAAATGCGACACTTTACTCTCAAAGTACCTTGGATGCGTAACGCAAAACAAACAAAAGGGTCGCAGGGAAGGTGATGCGCCGTTCCTTACACTCAGGGGAGTGGATGCGTCGGTTCCTTACTGCTGCGCAGGGGAGTTGATGCTCGCTTCCTTACTGTGTGGGGAGTTGATGCGTTGGTTTCTTACTGCGATCCGGTGCGATGCGACAAGATGGCGCCTCGATGCGATGACGATCCGGTGCGATGCGACAAAATGGCGTCTTGGTTACGGTAAGTCTAAAATAAACTCCCTTTGGGATACGTCAATTGCATACCGCAATAATATCACACCACATTCACCATCCAACTATCACCGAGTCAACGTCACAGTAGCCAAAAAATCCAATATGTAACAATGTTTATTTAGTTGGTTAAAAATCTTTCATCGTTAAAATACAAAATTCACAACAATTATCACAATATAAAATCAAATCTAAAGTGCAAAAAAAAAATCAATACAATTCAAAGGATCATCATACGCAACAATTCATCATTTCATATTGTTTTTTCCTTTTCATATGTTGCTACAAAAATCCATATATTTCACAGAGCTTTTATTATCAGTAGACCAAGAAGCGACGCGTTTTGGAGGTATTAACAGGTCCAACCTCCTTCTTCAGGCTTTACTACAAATATCTCCCAGCACTTTTGTCACAAACTTAAACAGTGTAGGATTTCTTCACGGGGAATTCTTTCCTCCTGATAGTATTCTTCAAGGATTTAGATAATTTTGATGGAGGGGACAATTCTCCACTCCTATACAATCAAGTTATAGTGACAAGTGATGGATGTCACAAATTTAACATGCGCCTTCCCTCACTCCTAGCTACTAAAAAGGGGGTTCATCCATTGATACCAGGCAGGAAGTAGATGGAAGAATCACCCAACGTCAATGTTCTCGTATTCGAAGGTCACACAATAATCTTCCTATTGCATTGAGTCAGCAATTTAAAATATTTATATAGATTATTCCTGCTATATACGTTTTACTGCAGGAGTCCGATATTTGTAGCCCAGGTATCGGGATTGAAAAAATCTCCGTACGTACTCCGTCCGCAACGGTATCGGGATTTTTCAATCCCGATACCTGGGCTACAAATATCGGACTCCTGCAGTAAAACGTATATAGCAGGAATAATCTATATAAATATTTTAAATTGCTGACTCGATGCAATAGGAAGATTATCGTGTGACCTTCGAATACGAGAACATTGAAAAGGAAAAAACAATATGAAATGATGAATTGTTGCGTATGATGATCCTTTGAATTGTATTAATTTTTTTTTGCACTTTAGATTTGATTTTATATTGTGATAATTGTTGTGAATTTTGTATTTTAACATTTTAACGATGAAAGATTTTTAACCAACTAAATAAACATTGTTACATATTGGATTTTTTGGCTACTGTGACGTTGACTCGGTGGTAGTTGGATGGTGAATGTGGTGTGATATTATTGCGGTATGCAATTGACGTATCCCAAAGGGAGTTTATTTTAGACTTACTGTCATTTTGGTGTCCTGTCCCTTTGGTGAGTTGGCCCCTCTCTCTTTTTTGAGAGTCTTGGTTACGGTGCCACAATGTAGATGGGATGCGTGCACGCCCGACGGGCGTGCGGCGACTCGGTGAACTTCTGAGCCGCGACAGGCCCTGCTACACGCTTTTCCGGTGATGCGACCTCTGCTGCGGCGGCACGCTTCCTCGGCGATGCAACGGCAACTGCTGCGGTGGCGACACGCTTCTCCTTCGTTGCGTCGCGCTTCCAGCTCCCAGCGACACGCAGTCTTCAAAAGGGCCCAACACAACAGCAGGCACCTCTTTGCAGGTAGAATTCCCAGCAAGGGAATTCAGGGGAGATCGTTTGTGAAGTCTTGTATCCCTGAGACTTCAGGCAGGAGGCAAGCTCAATCTTCAAGCCCTTGGAGATCTTCTTCAAGATGATGAAAGTACACACACAGTTCCTTTCTCCTTTCTTTGGCAATAAAGTAACCACTGCAGGCCAACCCCAACAGCACACAGCACAGGGGCAGTCTCCTCCTTCAGTTTCCTGGTTCTTATCCTCAGCAAAGGTTCGTCTTGATTCCCAGAAGTGATCTAAAGTCTTGGGGTCTGGGCCCCAATATTTATACTCAAAAATCCTTTGTCTCTGAAGGCAGAGAGTGTCTGTGCCTGACCAAAACCAGTTCTGTGCAGCTTCCTGGCGGGAGGTGGAGACAGCATTGTTTGAGAGCAGACCTGGCCCAGGTAGCTGAAAGGAAATCTCCTCCCCCTACTCTCTATTCTATGAGGTCTCAGGGGAGTGAAAGGAAATCCCCGCCCCCTACTCTATTCTATGAGGGCTCAGGTCAGTGAAAGGAAGTCTCCTCCCCCCTACTCTCTATTCTATGTGAGTCCTATTCAGCCCAGCCCTGACCCATCAGACTGCTGGAGCCAAGACCTCCTGTCACTCACAAACCAGACAAGCAATACACAACCTAGCAGAGGCAGTTGGATGGTTAGGCAATAAAATACCTACTTTCTAAAAGGGGCATTTTCAAACACAGAATGTTAAAACCAACTTCACTAAAAGATGTATTTTATCATTCTGAGTTCAGGCATACTAAATTCGTTTTTCTACCATGTTCCCTGGGTCAGTTAGGATTATAAGATGTTCTAATCAAACTGCCCATTCTGGCCTATGGGAGCAGGTAGCCTTGCAATAGTGAAAAACGAAATTGGCTGTAATTCACTATCAGGACATGCCACACACACCAGGGCATGTCCTACCTTTCACATACAATGCACCCTGACCTAGGGCCTACCTTAGGGGTGACTAACATGTAGAAAAGGGAAGGTTTGGGGACTGGCAAGTGGGTGCACTGGCCAAGTCGATATGGCAGTCCCAGACTGCACACAGGCTCTGCAATGGCAGGCCTGGCCATAGTTTACAAGCTGCTTCTGTGGGTGGCACAACCAGTGCTGCAAGCCCACCAGCAGCATTTGATTTACAGGCCCTGGGCACACACGGTGCACTGTACTAGGGTCTGACAAGTAAATCAAATAACCCAATCATGGAATCACTAATCCATAACAACAATTTACAATAGGGAGCATTTGCTCTTTGGCACTGAATAGCAGTGGCAAAGTGCCCAAAGCATCTAGACCAGCAAAAACATAGCAAAACACAGGAAGCAACAGCAAAAAAATGGAAGGGAGACCCACGCCAAGGGTGCCAGGTCTAACAGTTACCAACCGTATCACATACTAGGCTGTGGATATTTCGCAAACTGCAGCGATTTCAAAACCTAACTTTTTACGGGAATGATGCATTCCCAAGTTATGTCCTTTAAAATGACTGGAATTTGCGTCATTAGGCTTTTGAATTACCGATTTATAATTTTTACTGTATTCCAATGTCTTATATGAACTGAATTTTTTTTTTCTTTGTGGAGTTTTATATAGCGTGAACTTGACCCGAAGGTATCAGAGCACTTTACACAAGCACCAGTTGCGTTACATGAGGACACATTCATTTTTGTTAGGCACGGGGAGATTAAGTGATTTGCCCAGAATCATAGGATGTTGCACGTCCTTGCCGAGATTCGAACCCGGTTCCCCAGATTTGAGGTCGATCGCCCTAGCTGTTAGGCCACATCCTCTCCCCAATATATGTATATGTACATGTATATGTATAAATAAATGATAGCTGTGAACAGTTTTACGTTCAATAACGCTGTGTTAGGTTTCCAGCGACATTTGAAAACCACCTGGCTTTTAGCCTTGTGGTTTGTTATCACATCTCTAGAAACCCTTAATAGCATCACAGGACAAGAGTCAAAGGTGCTTTAAAAGGGTAAAAAATGAAGTGCAGGTACTTGTAGTGTCCTGTTGGACACGTTCTAGTGTTCAGCCTTCTGCTGTGCCCACACTGTACACCCACCCAACACAGGCATCATAGGTCAGGTGACCCTGCTAATAAAAGGGGCCGGACGCATGTGCCCTAGGCCAGTTACCAGTACCCTACTACTGTGTGTGCGTGCTTTATTCTACAAGTATGTGGGCCAAGTGCCCACTACTTTACAATGGCGGCGAGGGCATCTGACTCCCCTTGTGCGCCAGCAGCAGTTTGTCGTGTTTCGTGGGGGAGATAAAGCTTTTACAGCTTTTGCCTGCAGTAAGCCGGCATGAGGACCTGACCCGGGAGCAGAGTGGGCCGAGAAAAAGAGAAGGCAGCGCAAGCAGGAACAGCACCAAGACGGGTCAGCGCAGACAAGAGAGGACCCTCAAAGTAAAGAAGGGCCGGTGCATGTCCATTGCTGTGACTCGTTGAGGCGCCTGCACGCTGCCCAGCCTACTGCCATCTGTCCCAGTGTGAGGGGGAGGAGGAAAGCCTTCCAGAAATGGCGCAACATGCTTGAGCCCGCACCGGCATCTACAGCCTTGCATAGCCCTGTCGGAAGTTGCGGCACAGTGCAGCTGGTAGGCAGCAGCTCGAATGGGGGCCTGAACTCTGAACAGGAATTGCCGCATAGGACAAGAGCACCCTCAAGCCCCCCGCATACAATGCCGAAGATATGTTCTGGCAGCGTCCTGCAAGTGAAGGCATGACACGCAGCATGAGAAAAGCTGCAGTGGCCCTTCATTGAAGCGGCAAGGCTGACCAGAGAGGTGACGGTCAAAGCAGCACCACCGCAAACATTTCCATGCCCATTTCCAATCAGCTGGTCTTGTCAGAGAGCTCTGCGGACGTGAAGAAGTGTTTGGGCCCTGCAAGAGGCACCCCGCCCCGTGAGACTGCTGCCGGCAATCAGTGGGGCGCAGTCTCACCGCTGAGTGCTACCCCTACTTGCACCTGTTCTCACAGCGCTCATGAGGAGCTACACGCCCGCTGCATCAGTAAAGTTGCAGCGGCACCCTTACACGTGGTTGCAGTGCCACATACTGATTATCTTTTGTACCGCACCTGTGACTGAGAAGCAGCCTAATATGCAAACACGCTGCTACAATGCCGCTTCTGCATTCTGCAAACCCCGCACCTGAAACTCAGAAAAACCCGCGTGAATGACGTTCCGGCCTACAAAGTGACTGCAGCACCACCTAGTGGCCGCTCGCTGCGCTGCACCAGCCTGCAAAGCATTTGAGGTACCTCCAACGTGGCTCAGAAGGTGCAAAAGACGAGCTGCCAGTGGAGGAAAACGAGCCAGTAATGCCCGAGATAATAAATGCACATAGGAGCAAAGTAACGGGAGCGCCACCTGGCGGTATCTCGCCGCCCTGTGCCAGAACCAAGTACGTGACTGCAGAAGAAGCGGCACGACGGGCCAACACTGTTTACAAAAGTCACGTTGCCTACATACATCAAGAGCCTGTAGTGCCCCTCCAGTCACCTGAGTACCAAGCGATGCGTTTAGAAGGTACAGTGGCCTGGCAAGCATCATGATCACTTCGCTGGCAGGGGAGAAGACTGTGGCTGCACCCTGTTCTGCGCACATCTCAACAGTCCGGCCGCCAGTGCTAGGAAGCTGCCACAGCACTGGAAAGAGGAGCTGTAGTGCCGCCTAGTGGTTATTGGCAGTATTGCACACACTTGTAAAGAGCACGATCTGCTCCTGCCTTCCAGCACTGAAGAAAGCACTGCGCCATCTTTCCTTAGTCCCAGTCAAGAAAAGCCTAGCCACAGCAGTGGGACCCCAAGACACTGTAAGACCCAAGCAGTCACAGCCAAAAAGACTGGTAGAAGAGAGCGCAACACACCACCTGTGGACAGCTTAGTAGGCTGAAGGAAAGAGACTGAACCCCTGCTGAAAGAGAGAGCCAAGAAGCCCAAAGCTTCCTCAGCCAAGAGAGCTGACAAGTGTTCCGTGATGCCAAGAACAGACCAACAGCAAAGCCTAAGAAGACAGCCAAGCACCAAGCATGCCCCCGCGGAAAGCACATGAAGAGTGTGCACTGCTTGCGCAACCCCCAGTGGCTGTCTGATGCCATTGCAAGCGAGGAAATTGCGCCACCCGCCCCCAGTGTTGATCGGACACCACAGCAAGCTAGAAAATGGGCAAGTCAAGCACCATCTGAGGGCACCCATGAAGGAGAACCGAGAGTGCGAATTCAGAGGTGCGCAGAAGGCCGCACCAGTGAACCTGACAGCACGGGCAGGAGCCCAGGGGAGAGAGACCTCTCCGAAGAGAAGAAGCAATGCTGAACAGGAAGAGGATGCCCCAGCCGTCTGTCCATTGCACAGAATGGCTACTGCTGGCCCAGCATTGAACATGTCACACGAAGTGACCGACCTTGCCGAGCATGTCTAAACGGAGGCAGGAGCAAGCGCCACAACAACACAGGCTTAAGGCACAAGCACTATGCCCTCGAGCGAAGAAGGTAACCCTCCATCCAGGTAGAGGAGCACAGCAAAGATCTCTGAGGAGCGGATGGGGCCTACGAGAGGTCCACGAGGAGGAGAAGCATGTCCTACTGACAGGACAGGCCTGCGACAGGTCCTCAGCAAAGAAAAGACAAAGTCCTAAGAACTGGACTCAACCAGCGAGATGTCCATGTGGAGCCAACATGAGACACATGGCATGACACCACATCAGAGTGAGGAACCTGGTCGGAAGTAGAGAAGACGGTGGCAGGACACCACATCGTGAAATGGGAGAAGAGCGATAAGACCGAGGACGCATGCCACTACCGAAGAGAGCATCTATCAATGCAAGACAGCCACCGGGGTGTAGAGGCGTCACTGGGGACAGCCCCACGGGTGGACAAACTGTAAGCCACCAGCAAGTGCGAACCATGTCCAAGCTTCACGCTTCACAGTGCTATCATCCTGACACCTGTCAATGGCTGCTTGACATAGATGGCATCCAGGATAGCAACTGCCCATGCCAAAAGAAAAATTACAAGTGGCTATGAAGTCCCTCCAATCCTCCTCACTCCAAGCACGACATCGCCACCTGTAGCCCAAGTGTAGGAAGGTAGTCTTCATCATTACCCAGGTGCATCACCAGAAACACGTAAGGAGCATCGCACCACCAGAGTCGATCCAAACACCTGAAACGTCCGGAGACCAACAAGGCATTTCTGGCACAGTGGGAGGCTGGCCACCCAGAGACTTTCTGTGAGACCTCGTGAACCTGAGGCCTGCTGAAGAGAGCATTCTCGACCATTGGACCATCCACCCATGGGTTTGCACGAGACTTAGCCGTGGCCCTGTTGGGAGTTCTGAAGCCACCCCTCAGTGTGGCCTACGAGAGGCCCTGCACAGCCCATGCAGCCATGTGGCAATCCAGGGGCAAGGGCCTCAAGGAAATTCTGGTGAGAGGGGAATCCCGACAAGAGAGATGCGTCTGCAGCAACTCCACGACAGGCACGCTTCCCAGTCGCGTCCTGACGTCTCCACGCTTGTTCCTGGATCCCTGTGTTCTTTTGAGCTCCGGCGGGCTCGCAGCTGCAAAATCTGGAAGATTCGTAAACCTACAAAGGAATCAGAAATACAAAGGCAACCAGTCTTTCTGTGTTACAGTAATAGTGTGTACACGCTACCAAAGTCTTACTTTAAAAGTATAAGCTGTATTTTTACTTATCGGAAGTTGTTGTCCTCCTCTGTGGAGATCTGCTTCTTTTCTTTTCTTTCCTTTGCCTCGTTGTATTCAGAGGGGCTCCTGTAGAAAAAAGGGACAATATTAATTTTGCCTTATTCCTGGACTTAAGGAAGGACTATGTATATATATATATATAATTACCAGTTTTGAATTCCCGCCTAGTACAAGCAAGTTGCTAGGAAGGAGGGCATTATATTGCACTGAAGCTCTTCAGATACTAAGAAATACTACAAGACAGATATAGGTGGGTGTTCTTAACCACTTTTTCATCTCTTCACTCATCCATAGCTTTGCACTGTCTCTGATATGCTGCCTTATCTCTCCTCTAGACAGAATTATATGTACCACCACCCACTCAGTTATACGATGGCTAATGGAAGAAGGGAACCATTGAGGTATTTAGTGAGAGTTGGTTCTTACCTGTATAAACGTACATGCCTACTATCTACATACACTCTTTTAAAAACTCATACTCTCTCTCCCTCTCTTTTAGGGGCATCCTCTTGCTACTGGGTTCTGTGCTTGAACCAGGGAACATCGGTGGACACTCTTCTTCTTCCCTTCCCTTCTTCCCCTGGTTTACCACTGGCACCTTGATGTAGTTGGGTACAGTGAGTGACTAGAGGGGCGTAGGGACCTGTATTCCAATATATCGCTCCTGCAGAATTGTAAGTAGCCTTGACAGTTGGCAGTTCCTTAGCGACGCCCTCGCGCGGCCTACAAGAGGCCCCTCCCAGCCCAACTGTCCCGTAGCAGCCCGGCAGAAAGAGCCTCAAGGAGACTCCTGTGAATGGGGAGTCCAGGCCGGAGAGGAAAGTCTGAAGCTACCCTACCAGCAGGCACTGGGAAGCATCATCGCCTTCAAGGAAGACCCTCATCCACCAAGGTCATCCACAGTCTTTTGCAGGTTTGCCATCCACCGGAGCCTGAGCACCTCCAAGAAGATCTCCGAAGTGGATTCCATCACCGCTCCGATGCACCAACATTAAACTGTGTAAATACTCTCCAACAGAATATATGACGTTACAATGCAAACAATTACAACGCATGCTTTTACAATGCGGTTTTTACATAGCAACTACCATTATATCGCATGATTTTACAACGTATGCCATTACAACGCATTTTTAAAAATTACCATTACAACGCATTCCATTACAACGCATACCATTACAACGCAAAATACTTTTAGGGCAACAGTAGGGTAAGTGTCAGATAATGTAGGGGGTAAAAATTACTATACCCACTCCACTGAGTGCAACAGTAGGGTAAGTATTGGATAGTGTAGGGGTAAAAATTACTATTCCCACTCCAGTGAGTGCAACAGTAGGGAAAGTGCTGGATAGTGTAGGGGTAAAAATTACTATTCCCATCTACCCCAAAACCCATACCCACCCTAAAACAAAAAAATCTCCATTACTTACCTTATAATGCGTTGTAATGGTATGCGTTGTAATGGCATGCGTTGTAGTGACATGCATTGTAGTGGCATGCGTTGTAATGGCATGCGATGTAAAGGCAGTTGCGTTGTAACAGTTGCGTTGTAAAAGCAGTGCGATGTAATGACTGCGTTGTAATGGATGTTTCCCCTCCAACACCGTGAGACCAGGCCGGTCTGAAAGACAGCACCGACGTGGACTAAAACCTCCTGCCCGTGTGGTCCAGAGATCCAGCACTGCCCGGTAGATGGCCTGAAGAGACTCATTGGTGCTGTGTTTTCCTTTTTGTTCTTTCTCATAGGTTGGACTTTGTTTGTTTCTTTTCCAATAATGTTTGGAAGGGATGTAGTGTTCTGCTGGGCATGTTCTAGTGTTCAGCCTTGTGCTGTGCCCACACTATACACCCACTCAACACAGGCATCACTGGTCAGGTGACCCTGCTAATAGAAGGGGCCAGGCACACGTGCCCTGTGCCAGTTACCTGTACCAAAGTCACTGTGTCTGTGTGCATTATTCACAAGTATGTGTGCCTAGCGCCCAGTACTTTGCAATACTCACCAAATTTAAAAGCTGGGCTAAGAGGAGGACGTTTTGTAGAATCCCGATTTTCTTGCAGAGGAAGTGGACTTGCAGTCGCTACTGTTCTTTGAAAGCTGTTGGGTGCATGACCCACTATGAATTCCAGTGAATGTCCCAACTTCACCCTAGACAGTTTTTTTTAAAAGTGGGGCACAATAGTACAGTTTTCAACATAGGTTTAAAAAGCACGATCGTGAAATATTCCAGCACATTCATAATATGTCTCCCAAGGAGTATAGTATTCTTACCTTTCTCAAGGCAATTTTGAGAAAAGGGTGGTCAAATGGTGCAGATTTCAACACAAATACTTTCAAAATGTCTAAATAATCTTTGGTGATGCAGGCTTTTTAGACTCTTGAGTTGTGCTTGGACTGTAGTGAAAGCCAAGCACACGGCGATGGTCCTCCACATTTTGCGAATTGGAAATTGGGCTGCAATTTGCTAGTGCTTCATTGTGCAGAATGTTTTTTCTGGCATTTTTTGGTTTCGAGGACCAAAAAATTAAGGCAAAGCCTTGCAATTGCAAGTCAATTTTTGCAAAAGACAATGGTAAAGTGTTTGAAAGACTCACTCTTAGAAAGTCTAACATGCGCCACTATTGATTTATGATCACTGGTTGGTCACTGGTGATTTGGAAAAAAACCCACAAACACACACATACACACGCGTGCGCACACACAGACACGCACGCACACATGCGCGCGCGCACACACACACACTTTTGCTGTTTCTGTGTGTGCTGCGCTGTTTCTATGTGTGCTGCACAACGCAGCACACATAGAAACAGCAAAAACAACTGCAACACCCATTGCCCACCCCTTTCATGCTAAGTATAGCATGAAAGGGGGCCTTATTCACAAGGCAGCCACGTTAAGTGGCTTAACGCTGCCTTGTGAATAAGGCGCAGCCCCTTTCGCCACCGCAACGTCAGAAAAAGTGACGTTGTGGTGGCGATAGGGCTTGTAAATATGCCCCTATGTTTCTTCAAGACCCCAAGTGAAATAAGCACAAATATTTGAGCATCACATCATCCTTTTAACATAATAAAAAAGAACTAGTATAGCAACGGTCAGTTATACTAAATGATTTTTATTAAAACTTATTGGCACAAAAAATGGAGGTATGCTGCAACAGAAAAGTTGTCAATAATATCTTGAATTTAACCTGCTTGACCACATTGTTTGATCTTGAACAACATGCTTCATATCTCGCTCCATCTGCCCCCATATCTGTCAAAACCGTTAATAATTAAAATTGGGGGGCGTGGTCAGCAGCCGACGGGAATGGCCGCACACTAGTGCGGCTCCAAAGCCCTCGCTAAATATCCGGCATCTATCCTGCATGTAATCAGCCCAAAAAACCCTGACTTGTGGGGACCCCAGCCCCGATCTTAAAGGCGATTTGGATTCCACAATTTCCTGCCCGGAGACGTAACGGGAAGGAAAGAATAAACGGCCTGAGCAAGCAGAGACATGCACAAAATGGCGGCGGCGTGTCGCACTCCTCGCTGAAGCTCTGGAGAGCGGCGGCGTGGTGCGCCTGCTCGGGACGCAGGCAGCACTGCCTGGATGCGAACGTAGGGTGGAAGCAGCGCTGAACACTACGACGGGCTGATCGGCGGTGGCCGACCTCCGACCCTCTACGTAGGCGAGGTGGGCTCCACGTTCGCGATAAAGAAGCAGCGCGCCGTCCAGGCGCAAGTATGGAGGATCCTACGGTGAGGGCCCAGCGGGTAATATTTGTCAGCAACCAAGGGGCAGAATGCGGCATTCCACATCCGCGAGGCGGTGAGTGAGTAAAGGACCGCTGGACACCAGGTGGTGTCAAAGAAGAATTCTTTGGCTGCGGGCGGCTGGGGCGGACACAAAAGGCCAGAGAAGGGAGGCAGGCCCTGTGCACTGGGAGCGGAGGAGCACCCCCGAATTGGAGTGAAGAGATCTACTGCAAAAGCGGGGATATGAAGCCGGAGAGAAGCAGCTGACACTGTGCACTGCGAGTGGCGGGGCACCCCCTGTGAGGAGTGAGTAGATCTGCGCAAGTGGGCCTACCAACCCCTAACTGTGAGGACAGAGGCTCACTAGACCGGCAATACACCCTTAAATAACATCACATTGTGGCAGGGAGTCACCGATCTCCAACCTTCTCTGAGATACACCATCCAGGAGTAAACCGCCGTACATAGCATCCCTAGAAGACGAAGGGGAGCCCATGGGCTGGACAGTCTGACAAGATGGATTAGCTGCGCAGTGAGTACCGCTAAATCGATAATCCCTTCCCCATCCACGACGTAGAGGGAAGTGGGGGGGGAACAGGCGTGCACCGCCAAGATAATCTGGTGTATATACCTGCAGCATCTATATACCCGCCTCCCAAAAGTACCAAGTCTCACACTCTCTCAGTTACTTAAGGGTGAAGACACTGGGAAACCCGATAGGCCGCTGGAGGATAGTGTCCCCCGGGCAGACAGGGGGGACTACTGGGTCTGATCCCTGGTCACTCAGCACCTGTCTATCCAGTGACTACCAACAATGGCAGGAGGGAAAGGAAATAAAGCGGCAATGCAAAATAAACTGGCTAAATACGATTGGACTAACACCGGAGATGACCAAGACGCCGCCCATCCGGGAGTTCAAGAGAAGACACAATCCCCCCAGACGCAACAAGACTTAACGCTCCAGGATATCATGGCGGCAATTACTGGGGTACGCACTTCTCTGAAATCCCGCCTTGACACAGTGAATATTGAGGTATCCCTCATAAGGGCAGACCTTCGAAAAATGGACACCAGGGTTAAGGAAGTGGAAGAAGCCACTACAGAACTCAATAAAGATACCTCCCTGCTCAAACAACAAGTGATGCAACTGCAAGTCAAGCAAACCAAATTGGAAGTGCAACTTGACGAGTACGAAGGAAGGGCGCGAAGAAATAATGTGCGCATCCTAGGTGTTCCAGAACGTGCAGAAGGCCCTGCAGTGGACCTTTTTGTAGAGGACTTAATTTCAAAATATCTGCAACCAAAGAGACTCTCAAACTACTTCTCTATTGAACGGGCTCATCGAGTCCCAGGGGGGAGGCCTAAACCGGAAGTTCCCCCTCAACCGATAATAGCCAGAATCTTTAACTTCAGAGATCGCGACACCATACTTCAAGCGGTGCAGGCTAGTCCACCTGTCAAACTGGAAGATAGTGTGGTTTCCTTTTTCCAGACTTCACCACAAAAGTGCAAAATCAACGACGTAGTTTTCTGGCGGTCAAAAAGGCGTTGCGAGAAAAAGACGTGAAGTACGCCATGATTATTCCAGCGAAACTTCGAGTAGAATCAGATGGCAAAGCATGGTTCTTCTCCTCACCTAAGGAAGCATGGGACTGGCTAGAGGGCTGGCGTCGAGTAGAGAAACCCCACAAGGAGAGACACGTGGGACCACAGAATAATAGACCAGGCCACCTTAATGGGCCGCGGAGCGACTCTGTCAACAAAGAGACGGATTCGACATCTCGAAGCTGAAGCAACAACGTTCTTGGTTGCAGCATGGACAACGCAAGCCACAGCTAAGTGACCCTGATGGGGTTATGTAGCATCTGTAGGACACTGCAGAGGAACCGTAAATGAAGCAGTGGTGCTTGTTATACCAAAGTGCGCACTCCCAGAGCTGGGGGGATTGACAGTAACCGCATAAGGGGCTATGAATACATGATGGGACTGGGGTCGATCCACATAATACAGTTCATCTATTGAAATAGTTAGATTTAGGCGGGGGGGGGTAAGGGGCTGTAGACCAGGCACCTTTCAAATAAGGGGAGGGGCGACAGGCACTCTGCCTTGTTGGGGAGTGGGTAGTTCAAAATCCACTGGCAGGGGGGCAGGGAGGGGGGAGTTGATGGATGGGAGGGGGGGTATGTTTTGTTCATGTATCCAAATCACAAGGTTTGAAACACCGGAATCAGCCACAGGTACCATCTCCACACTTGAAGGGAATGAGGTTACGTTGTTATTTAAGATCTGTAGGCCTGACGGTCATTCAATGTCTAGAGATGTGCAAGAAATATCAATTATCGAAGTCCTTGCTCCACTCGATTTGTCCCTGGGCTCATATAAAACTTACATACTGGAACCATGGCGGGTAGATTGGTAGAAACATCACTCTCCGTCCTGACCTGGAATGTCAATGGGATGGGGGATAAAATAAAACGGGGCATTGTGTTACAATATCTTAAAAGACAAGCCCCTGATCTGGTCCTGTTACAGGAAACACATCTAGTGGGGAATAAGTGTAAGGCCCTGACGCGCTGGGGGTATGAACTCCTGGTTCACACAGGATATACCACAGGCTCTAGGGGAACAGGGATCTTAGTCAAAAAAAGTCTCGCACTCACTCCGATACGAACATGGGCGGATACCCAAGGTAGATTTGCTCTTCTGGAGGCCAGTTGGGAGGGAAAAGCGCTTAATGTAATATCAATATACCTTCCACCAGCGCTAGGCAAGGAGGCACTCACAGACCTGGGGAAAGTCATGGCCGATCTCCCGATAGGAACCCTTATTCTGGGTGGGGATTTTAATATGACTCTTGATGACCAAATAGATAGACAACCAATACGCCCCCAGATGCGCCCCAGTACACATATGTCAGAGTTTACTAAGGCCATGGGACTTACTGATATATGGCGATGCTTTCACCTAGACCTGACCCACTTCACCTATTACTCGAATGCCCACAAAAGCCTATCCCATATAGATTATTTTTTGACACACGTGGCAAATATTGGCAATTTTCGGAACCCACGCTGCCTACCACGAGGCATCTCTGATCATTCTCCGGTATGGGTGGAGCTTACATATTATAACCAGAGACAGAGTAACACAATAGTCATAAACCCCTGGCTGCTCAAAATTCCAGATATAAAAGAGAGCCTACTTACCCATACGGAACACTATTTTACTGAAAACGTTGGGTCAGTGGACTCGGCACAAATAATATGGGAGGCCTTTAAGACAGTCCTAAAGGGGCAGGCACTGGCGCTCAAAGTGGGGTACAATAAAAAGCAGCAGATGCAACTGGTACAGCTTGAGAGAGAACTCCAGCAGCTCGAACAAGAGCACACCCAATCACCTAGCGAAACCACTGCACATCAACTATCCATCAAGCAATTCGAATATAAAACCCTGGCTGGAGAGCGGGTAAGGGCCCGATTGCTTGACACACGGCACAGGCTTTATGTACTGGGAGATAGAACTGGCAAAATGCTGGCATGGTTGGAAAAAAGAGAACAGGAAGAGCGCTGGGTACCCAGATTAATACTTAGTAATATGCAGCATCTCACAGACCCATAAGCTATTGCGGATGCATTTGCAGATCACCTGGAGAAGGTCTATACCTCCTCGGCTACTGCTATGGCAGAGGACTCCCGCCAATTGCTAACCGATATTCATATGCCTACCCTGTCCACTGAAGACAGAGGTATACTGGAGGAGGATCTCTCAGACGATGAAATCCACCTGGCAATAAACAGTATACAATCGGGGAAGGCGATGGGACCCAATGGGGTCCCTATTGAATTCCTCAAAACAACGGCCTCCCATGTCGCGCCCCACCTAAGAGAAATGTATAACGAAAGTTACGAAAAAGGAGTCCAGCCGAAGGACCAAAGGTTGGCTTCTATTGTGGTTATTCGTAAGCCGGGGAAACCCGCTGAAAGCTGCGGATCCTATAGGCCGATCTCGTTAATTAACGTGGAAGCGAAAATCCTTGCAAAACTCCTGGCGTCTCGCCTGGTCTCGAGGATCCCCTCATTGGTTCATGCGGACCAGTCAGGCTTTGTGCCAGGCCGAAATACGGCATTAAACATCCGCCGCCTTCACAACGTTCTGGGTCGCAAACACTTAATAGAGGAAGACGCAGTGGTACTATCCCTGGACACCAAAATGGCGTTTGACTCCATAGAAAGGCCATATCTCTTTGAAGTGCTTCGGCGCCTAGGGTTTGGCCCGAAATTTACGAATTGGATTAAACTGCTTTATACGGACCTAGAGGGCCAGATCAGGGTCAATAACCGCCTATCCAGGACATCCTCCCTGGGGAGGGGAACAAGACAAGGTTGCCCCCTATACCCCTTGATTTTCTCATTAATGTTAGAACCACTGGCCTCATGGGTGAGGAAAGACCCACTGCTTAGAGGGTTGAAGTGGGCAGAAGGACAAGAAGATAGGATATCTCTCTACGCCGATGATATCCTGCTGTATCTGGCGTACCCCTATAAATCTGAACACAGAATTTTAAATATTTTCACGAATTTCGGCAAATATTCCGGCTATTCGATTAACTGGTCTAAATCGGTAATTTTTGCAATTCAGGGCCCAATTCCAAAACTCCCCTCAGGTCGCGAGGTGGCGATAGCTACTGAGGGATTCCGATACCTCGGAATTTATATAACCCCAGATCCTCAGATCTTTCACGACAGAAATCTGGCCATCCCTCTGGAGAGACTACGTAATGACGTCAAGCACTGGAGGTCACTGCCCCTCTCCTTACTGGGTCGAGCTGCCCTATTTAAGATGCTGGCTCTCCCTCGTTTATTATATATCCTTCAAAATTGCCCGTACAAGGTCCCCGACTCCTATTTCCGGAACATAGAGAGTGCGGTTAGAATTCTACTGTGGGACGGAAAAGCGCCCCGTATAGCAGTGCATAAATTAACCAAGGGTTGGTACGATGGGGGTATTGCACTCCCAGATATGCGACTATATTATTGGGCTTCACAGTTGGTAGTGGTGAATCACTGGGTGTACCGCTCCCCGATAGACCCTGCATATCTGTTGGACAAATATCAAATGGGCAGGGAGGGCTGCCTAGGAGCTCTCTACTCGAAAGTTCGAAAAGGTCGATACCTGGGCCCAACAGCCCATACGGTGGAGATCTGGCGCCAAGCTAATAGACGTCTTGGCTGGTCGGATGTACTGACTCAGGCCACTCCATTATGGTTCACCCAAAAACTAGGATTACTATGTAACCAACCTGGCTTTGATAGATGGGACACTATAGGAATCTCTACAATAGGCCACCTAGTGAAAAAGGGGAAAATACTAACATTTGCGGATCTAGGGGAGACATACGAACTAGCTCAGGGGGAGGTCTTCCGTTACCTCCAGGTCCGTCATGCCCTTCAAGCAGCACTCTCCGACATAGCAAACATACCGGAGTCATCCCCTCTAGAGGGCCGATTGCTTTCAGAACCTATATTAGAGAAAGCCATATCATTAACATATAGAAAACTATGTAATAATTTGCCGGATCCGTTTCATACTCTTCAAGAACGGTGGCAAGCCGATATAGGGCAAATCGAAGATGACGATTGGCAAACGGCACTGATGTCCCCAAGAGAAGCCGCCATCCCTCTTAGGTTCCGTCTTATTCAATTAAAAATCCTGCATAGAACTTATCTTACTGGGGCTACGTTAGCAAAAATGGGGAGTAGACAAGATGCGCTGTGTCTCGTCAATGTCATCAAGAGGCAACCTTTTACCACACTATATGGGAGTGTCCCCACGTACACACCCTATGGGAAAAGGCAACAAGACATATGCAGAGAGCACTAGGAAAAGAGATTACCTTAACACCAAAATTAGGGCTTCTTCATATATATGGGAGGCGCCAGACCATACGGAGGTGGAGCAACAAATGACCACGCTGGGATACACGCTAGTGAAACGTGCAATTGCAATGAAGTGGGGGGTGGCAGAGGGGCCATCGTCGAAAAGTTGGGCAAAGGAATTAGACAAATGTATGATAGCAGAAAAAGAGGTATTCAAGTCCAGAGGTTGTCCTAAGAAGTGGGATAAAAAATGGAGTAAATGGATTACGCACTGGGGTGAATTGTGTACCTCGCATACCAAGGAGATGGAGATGAGAAAGAATAGTGGAGATAATATAGGGCAAGTGGCTGAACTAATAATGATTCCCGTTTATATATACAAATGATGCAAATGTGCTGTAATGTATGCATACAAAATATTTGTGACTACTATGTTTTTTAAACCAATAAAAACATTCTTGAAATTTTTTTTATTAAAATTGGTTCAATGCAATATTAGGTGCTATTTAAATTTGAATTCAGTGGATGTAGGTGGTTAATGTAAATTAATCACTTGAATGTAAATTAAGCTGGATTAGTTAGTGTGCAAAAGCAGATTTGTGTTTTAAGTAGAACAGGTTGATACTTTTCAGGGAAACAGGTGGCTTATGCCACACTGCTTTGTGATTGTCCTTTACTTTCGGAACACACCCAGGTGAAGATATCTTGGCTAGATTTTGCTCCTAAAAAGAGATAATTTGTTTTACTAGTTTGAAAACTTTTCAATCATATGTAGTTATGTTGCAGTGAGTACTGAGGAAAAAGATAGGAGGTTTCCTAACTGCAATAATGTTCTTATCCCATTAAATATTCAGTTGTGCAATTATTTATTTAAATTTCCCTCAGCATCGTCCCTCGAAATCCCCACTTACCCAGGCCCCACTGACCCACCGCCCCACTGCTGTTACCTGCACAGACCGCGGCAGGCTAACCATAACTTGTGAGTATATAGATATATAGTAAATATGCAAATGTGCAGAATAAATATGCTATTTATCACCATTGTTGAGTGTTTGGAGAGGTCATGGCTCATGGAACGGCAAAGCATGAAGTGGTTCATGATTCCCCTCCCCTCCTTGCCACAATGGTAATAAATAGCATATTCTACTGTGCCCATCTGCATATATGGTTTATGCCCTGGCAATGCTTTTTTTATATTAGTTTTAACCAAACTTTTTCAACCAGGCTTCAAAGGGTTCACTTTGTGTGGGAAGTTAAAATTATTTTGAAGAGACATTGTGACTATTTAAGTGATGTTTCCTTGTGTAACATATTTGGTATATGCATCTGTGAGACAGCAAACATTGTTTTTCATATGTCAATTTTGTTGGACTGCAGCAATAAACTCTATTTTGAAGTTTAGTGAATGCATGGATGCGCTTATTTGCACAGTTGCTCTAAATACCAAGTTATTTGGCCACATTTATTTACACTGCCATGGTGCATATCTATCTATCTATCTATCTATCTATCTATCTATCTATCTATCTATCTATCTATCTATCTATATTTTAACAATAAAACTACTCCTTGCCAACGCGGCCAAAAGGCTGGAGCGGAGCAGATGGAGTTAATAGGTAAAATAAAAGAAAGACAACAGGAAAGTATATATATATATATATATATATATATATATATATATATATATATATATATATATATATATATTCACTGAAAAAACACAGGTTTCAGGTACGTTATAGTTAGGAATTAGCATTTAAAAAACCTTAGAAATTCACTGAAAAAAACCACAGGTGTCAGGGACGTTATAGTAAGGCTGACATTTCACTCATACAAAACCAGAGAAATTCAGCCGTTATAATTAGCTGAGCTAACTATAACTTGCGCCCCCGCAATGCACTGCTGCTGACATCACATATTACATCACTCATGACATGGTCAGTGACATCACTGATGACATCCCTGATGACATCTCGAATGACATCACTGATGACATCATCCAGTGACTAAGTGTTTCTAAAAAGTTTAAGAATGTTATATATACACGCCAAGGTGTATTGAAGAATGAGTGGGTGTATGAGTGTCTGAATGGATGATTTAGTGGGTGCATGACTGACTGTATAAGTGAGTGATTAAACGTGTCTTAGTGAATGCATGGGTGAATGACTAATCTGTGTGAATGTCTGTATCAGTCTGTCAGTTGGTGTGTAAGTGGCTGCATGGGTTGGTGAGTAGGTACATGAGTGTCTATATGGGTTATTGATTAGTTGTCTGAGTACCTGTATGAGTGCCTGAGTGTCTGTGTGGGTGGGTGAGGGTGTGTGTGACTCCCTGCATGGCTGTATGAGTGGGTGAATCCCTGGGTGTATGGGTTTATGAGTGAATCTGCGAGAGGCTGTATGGATGAGTGAGTGTGCGTATGGTTGTGTTGGTGAGTGAATGGATGTTTCAGTGGTATATGTGTGAGTAACTACATATGTGAAAGGAAGTATATGTGAGTGTTGGAGTATATAAGTGACTATATATGAGAGTGAGTAATTGTGAGAGTGGCTGTATGGATGAGTGTGTGCTTGTGTCAGTGATTGTAGAAGAGAGTAAGTATGTGTTAGTATCTGTATGAATAAGTGAGGTGTGTATAACTGTATAGGTGAGTAAATGGCAGTGTTATTGATTCTTTGGGTGACTGACTAGGTGTGTGAGTAACTCTATGGGTGAGTGGTGGTGTGTGAGTGTCTGTATGGGTGTATAAGTGCATATATCAGTGGCTGTATCGATGAGTGACTGCATGTATGAGTGACTATGGGTTAGTGAGTGGATGTGTGTGTAGACCTATGAATCAGTGAGTGGGTATGTACTAACTGGTATTGGTGTGTCTATGGTTTCGAGAATGGTAGTCTGTATTTTAGACTGGGTGTATGAAAGGTTATATTTGGGTGTGAGGAGGTGCATCAGATATTAAGTGGATGATGTCATCAGTGATGTCATCAGTGATGTCTTTTGAGATGTCATCAGTGATGTCATCAGGGATGTCACTGACCAAGACATGAGTGATGTTATATGTGACATCAGCAGCAGTGCATTGCGGGGGCGCGAGTTATAGTTAGGTCTGCTAACTATAATGGCTGAATTTCTCTGAGTTGTACGAGTAAAATGTCAGCCTTACTATAACGTCCCTGAAACCTGTGTGTTTTTCAGTGACTTTCTAAGGTTTTTTAAATGCTAATTCCTAACTATAACGTCCCTGAAACTTGTGGTTTTTTAGTGAATTTCTAAGGTTTTTTAAATGCTAATTTCTATCTATGCCTACATAGGTAGGACATGTGCAGAAAGAGGAAGAAAGGCGCAGAAATAAGCAAGAGAAGGGCAGAAAGAGGCAAGAGAGGTGTAGAAAGAGGAAGAAAGGTGCAGAAAGAAGCAAGAGAAATGCAGAAAGAGGCAACAGAAGTCCAGAAAGAGGAAGAAAGGTGCAGAAAGAAGAAAGAGAAGTGCAGAAAGAACCAACAGAGGTGCAGAAAGAAGACTACTTCGACTGTACCTTTCCACAGACTCATACAAAGTAGCCTACTCACTAATCATTCTCCCAAGATGTCTTAAACCTCACATTTCTCTTGAAGGTTCACTATTCATCGACTGCTCAGAATGTTAGGTCTACCAAATGTAAAACAGCAATCCTAACCATATCACTGTTGTAAGACTCACCAAATTTGTGAAGGTATGCATGCGTGTGTCTGTGCTTTTACCTAGTGATATGTTACATAAAAATAAACACACAAGTACTTGAATATCTGTGTTTCAAACAGCATACTCTGTAGATTTGTGTACAAAAAGGTGTATGTATTTTTTTATGCTCATAATACAGGGCACATGGGTATTCAATAGTATATTTGAGGGGCTCTATAACACCTATATCCATAAGACATTTCTACCTGTGCAACCGAATGACAGAGCAGAACTGAGAAGATTTGACCACCTATAGGAAAAGCTACCCACTTTTTAAGCTACCATCTTCAGATGCACAACACATGTGAGAATACATGTACAAGTAGACATATACCTCAGTCATGAGAGCATACAGACCTTTAAACTTGACAGCTTGCACTTCCCCCTTTTTTTTAAAAGATTCTTTTTATTGATGACAGTTTAAATTCGTTGCACATACAGTTGAAAACAATACTGTGACCATACGGTGCAATTCTCACGTTACATTCTTCTGTGGGCCTATCTAAGTACATAATATCATTATAATTGTACGTCTAATGCAGGGTGTCTTGTTGCCTGAGGGGTTTCACAGATGTTCCCTCTGTATGTGTTCCATTTGCCCCATGTAGTGGACCATTTTTTGGGACATCCTCGTGACTCATACACCGTCTTTTCCATTACCATGCACCAATCCATGTCATTTTTCCAGGCACTCATCGTAGGTGATTCGAGCACCCCCCACAACTTAGCTATATTTCTCTCGGCCACCATCATCCCTAGGGCAACCCAAGCTTTCTCCTTTTCTACCAGATCAGTGGGATCCCATATATTCAAAAGACACAATTTTATCTTGGGCTCTATTCGTTTGATCAGCACATTTGCCATTCATTGGGCTACCCTTACCCAATAACGCTGGATATATATACATTCCCATATAGTATGGATAAAGGTTCCTTCCTGTCCGCATCCTCTACTACACCTGGGATCCTCCTTATACCCCATCTTGACTAAAGCAGTACTTGCTAAGTATATTCGATGTAGCACTTTAAGCTGTACCAATCGTAGCCTTGACGAGATTGCTACTTCCTTGGGGGACGACCGCGCCTCCTGCCATTCATCATCTTCTAGTGCTTCTGTGTCCTTCTCCCAGTGTCTACGAAGCTGCAGGAGAGGGTCGGGCATGTTATTTATCAGTTTCTTATATACCAATGAAATTGCTTTCTTGGGCATGAATTCTTCCAGAATCCTATCTTCAAGGGGGGAGGACTCGGGGAGCGACTGGCCTCGTGGGATGGCTGCTTGAAGCGCGTGTTGGATCTGTAAATATCTAAATTTTTCTGTCTCGGCCATTTCATGTTCTTGTTGAAACTGGGCAAAAGGAGTCACCCCACCTTTTTTCCACAGGTCACCCACATGGGAAATTCCGATCAAGTCCCAGGGCCTGAAGCCCTTTGAGCGTCTCAGGTTGCCCAACTTATCCGCATCTCATAGGGGGGCTGCATTCGCGTTATTTTCCCGCCCCAACCCATACTTCTATTCACTATGTGCCATATTTGTACTGCATGCTGTGTAGGGCCTGTTAACTTTATTTTGACTGGTTTTGTGTAGAGCACTCTAGAGTGCTCTACACTTCCGGGAGTGCTTCTCCCTTCCGGGAGAAGCCAACTATCCATTCTATAGCCGGGGTCATCATGGGTTTTATATATACATTGGTTGATGGGCGCTAACTGCGCCTCCCAGTAATATCTTTTGATGTCAGGGAGCCCTATGCCGCCATCATACCATCCTCTTATCAGCTTTTGAATCGTTTTTCGCGCTGGTTTCCCCTCCCACATCAATTCTCTCTGCTCGCTCTCTATGTTTTTGAAGTAGTCTGCGTGTATTAGGTCCGGAGAATTTTGCAGTATATATAAGCATCATGGTAGTGCTATCAACTTGAATAGTGCAGCGCGGCCCAGTAGGGACAGAGGGAGGGATCTCCAATGCTGAACATCGCTCTTGAGCCTTTGTATAGGGGGGAGGAGGATGTGTTCATAATATAGGGCTGGATCTTTGTGATGTAAATGCCAAGGTATTTGAACCCTACTTTCGCTTCTGTTATGACGTATCCTCTGGGCAACCTAGTAAAGTCTCCCCTGAATACATAGATGACTGACTTGGACTAGTTTATTTTATAACCGGAGTATTTACCAAAATTCGTGAGAATATGCAATACCCTGTTTATAGAGGCTTTTCGTGATGCCAGATATAGTAGTATATCGTCTGCATACAGGGAGATTCGGTCCTCCCAGTCCTCTGCCCATCGCAATCCCCTCATAACTGGGTCCTTTCTTATCCATGACGCGAGGGGTTCCAGCAACAATGAAAAGAGTAGCGGTGAGAGGGGACATCCCTGTCTGGTTCCTCTCTCTAACGCGAACACGTTTGACTAGGTATTGCTTACCACCACCTGCGCCAATGGCTCCTTATACAGGAGTCCCACTAAGCTGATAAAGTTGGTGCTGAAGCCCATTTTCTTCAAAACTGCAAACATATAGGGCCATTCGATAGTATCAAATGCCATGGTGGCGTCTAGTGACATCCCACCGCATCCTCTCTCAACGTTTCTATTCTTCCCATGACACCATGGAGGCGCTGGAGGTTAAGAGAGGTGTTTCTTGATGGCATAAAGCCAGACTGGTCTGGATGCACAAGCTTCGTGATTACCCCCAGGAGACGAGCAGCCAGCAATTTGGCCAAGATCTTGGCCTCCGCATTAATCAACAATATCGGTCTATAGGAAGCGCATTTGTCTTTGGGCCTGCCATTCTTATGTATGACCACTATTGAAGCTAGCCTCTGGTCCACCGGGAGCATCCCTTTTTCCCGACTTTCGAGGAACATATTAGTGAGATATGGAGCTATCTTACTAGGTGCAAGCTTGTATAGTTCAATGGGTAATCCGTTAGGACCCATTGCCTTCCCTGACTGCAATCCCTGCATTACATGCTCCACTTCAGACTGCGTGAGTTCTTTGTCCAAGATAGAGGATTCATCTCCGGAGAGTGTGGGGAGGAACATATCCGAGAGAAGGGCATTTGCCTCCTCTTCTGTGGAGGAGGTGTGGGATTTATATATAGTTTGGAAATAATCGGCAAACCCCTGCGCAATTTCCCGTGGTTCTGTCAAGTGTTGCCCAGACTCCGTCCTAAGGTCAGCCACTAGTCTGTTGGCCTGTTCTCTTCTGTCCAACCATGCCAACAGCTTCCCTGCTTTGTCCCCTATTTCATATATCCTACATTATGTGGCTCTATGTTGTGCCAGCGCTGCCTCTGCGGCCAAATCTCTATACTCTTTGATCGTTATCTCCAACCTGTGCTTGATGTCCACTTCACCCTCTCCCTGTACACTCTCCTCCAGTCGGAGTATTTTCTCTTCCAGTCTGACGAGCTGAGCGGCTTTCTCTTTGCGGGTTCCTGCTATCTGGGAGATTGCGTGTCACCTAATTACTGTCTTGAAGGCCTCCCATAATGATTGTGCTGACTCTACCGACCCCTCGTTTTCCTGGAAGTATAATTCTATTTCTTTTATCAATGAGGGTTTAATTGACTGGTTTTTCAAAAACCAGGGACTTATCAGTGCTATTCTTCCTGACTGTTGCCCTCCCGTCTCGACCAGGGCCCATATCGGGGAATGATCAGAGATGCCTCTTGCGAAGTGTCATACGTCTCTGATTTGTCCCATCTGTCCTGCTGGTACAATTATATAATCTAATCTGGAAAGAGACCGATGGACACCTGAGTGATACATGAATTGGGTTTCTACTGGGTGAAGAGTGCGCCATGTGTCAACCAGTCCCATAGCGGCCATATAGTCACGTATTTGTGTTCTTGAGGATGGGACTTCTTGCACTTCCCATTTGAGTACAGAAAGAGGCAAGAGAAGTACAGAAAAAGGCAAGAGAAGTGCAGAAAGAAGCAACAGAGGTGCAGAAGGAGGCAAGAGAAGTACAGAAAGAAGCAAGAGAGGTGCATAAAGAAGCAAGAGAGATGCAGAAAGAAGCAATAGAGGTGCAGAAAGAGGCGAGAGAGGTGCAGAAAGAAGCAAGAAAGGTACAGAAAGAAGCAAGAGAAGTGCAGAAAGAAGCAACAGATGTGAAGAAAGACCCAAGAGGGGTGCAGAAAGAGGCAAGAGAAGTGGTGAAAGAAGCAAGAGATGTGCAGAAAGTGGCAAGAAAAGTACAGAAAGAAGGAACAGAAATGCAGAAAGAGGCAAGAGAAGTGCAGAAAAAATCAACAGGTGTAGAAAGACGCAAGAGGGGTGTAGGAGAGTAGGATCTGCTTCACATGGGTACCCCCACTTTTTGCTGATGCTTCACTGTTTTTCGACTTTAGTCTGGCTGGGATCCTGCTAATCAGAACCCCAGCCTAACTGCTTCCTCTCTAAAATGGTTTCCCTGTGCCCTAGGCACATCTCTGATTGGAATCTGGAGTGCCCTTATAAGTCCCTAGTATATGGTATACTATGTACCCAGGGCATAGGTACCTCAGAGGCCTACCAGGGGCTGCAGCATGTATTGTGCCACCCCTGGAAGGCCATCCAAAATGACACCACAGGTCTGCTACTGCAGCCTGGGTAAGGTGGTGCATGCACCCCTTACAGTGGTATAGGCTACCTATATCACTACCATTGCACACACATATAAACCTATAAGTCACTCCTATGGCAGGCCTTATCAATCCTGAAGGCAGAGTGCTTGGTTCCTATGTGAGAGGGTGCCCCTGCATGAGCAGAGCCCCTCTGCAGCGTTCGGAGACCCTTCTCTGATGCTGTTTGTAGTGCAGCCTGACCATATACTCTTAAGCGCATTATAACCTTCCGTTAAATGCTAACTTTGGGATGGCTTCACGGAAACATGTCGTGTTTGGTGTCAAACATCTTGGAATACTACCCCCCCTCCAGTTCTGGCGGCGGGGGTAGCATTCCACCCTTCTAGAGGGAGAGACATGTACACACCGGCCTGCCCGGTAACTTCTTTCCAAGCCCTGGCATCACAAAATGGATGCCGCTGCCACAGACACGAGTCTGGCCTCCTGCTGCTGACCGAAACTCCGGCAGGGGAGGCCTGGACAATAGGTTTCCTGTCCCAGGGAGGTGGAACCACCTCCCCAGACAGGATAGTGTGTATTGGGGCTGGGCGAGAGCACTCTCTGGTGCTTTGAAGTCCTGCACTGGGGGCACATTTGGTGTCCCTGTGCATACCCCAGTTCAAACTGGCTCAGGGGCTTCCAGCCCCTGCTCTGGCGTGAAACTGGACAAAGGGAAAGGGGTGTAACCACCCTCTGCCCTGACCCTCCCATAGGTGGGTCCCCAGAGTATGTCCAACCCCCTAACTTGGTATAAGTATGGGACCCCAGTCCTTAGGACTTTAGATTTACCTGGACGAAACTCTGACACAGAATCCTGTACCTTCGACGCTCTACTTTAAGATTAGAGGACTGAAGAATCTCCCTTGGGGTCAAGGAGTGACTCCCCTGCTTGGCAGGCACCAACGAAGCAATTGTCCAGTCTGCATCGCTGAAGCTCCCGCCGGACGCCGGGGGGGGGGTAGTATTCCAAGATGTTTGACACCAAACACGACATGTTTCCGTGCAGCCATCCCAAAGTTAGCATTTAACGCGAGGTTATAATTCGCTTAAGAGTATATGGTCGGGCTGCACTACAAACAGCATCAGAGAAGGGTCTCCGAACGCTGCAGAGGGGCCCAGCTCATGCAGGGGCACCCTCTCACATAGGAACCACGCACTCTGCCTCCAGGATTGATAAGGCCTGCCATAGGAGTGACTTATAGGTTTATATGTGTGTATGTATGTAGTGATATAGGTAGCCTATATCACAGTAAGGAGTGCAGGCACCACCTTACCCAGGCTGCAGTAGCAGACCTGTGGTGTCCTTTGGCTGGCCTTCCAGGGGTGGCACAATACATGCTTCAGCCCCTGGCAGGCCTCTGAGGTACCTATGCCCTGGGTACATAGTATACCATATACTAGGGACTTATAAGGGCACTCCAGATTCCAATCAGAGATGTGCCTAAGGCACATGGAAACCATTTTAGAGAGGAAGCAGCTAGGCTGGGGTTCCCAGCCAGACTAAAGTCGAAAAACAGTGAAGCATCAGCAAAAAGTGGGGGTACCCATGTGAAGCAGATCCTACTCTCCTACACAACCCCCCAAACGTAGGGACATTAAACTAACCTTGCCCAGTTAAGTCTTCATGTTCTAAGTGGAAGTACCTAGAGAGTCCATCTGCATTGGCATGGTTACTCCCAGGTCTATGTTCCACTGTGAAGTCCATCCCCTGTAGGGAAATGGACCACCTAAGCAGTTTGGGGTTTTCACCCTTCATTTGTTTTAGCCATAAGAGGGGCTTATGGTCTGTTTGAACAAGGAAGTGAGTACCAAACAAGTATGGCCTCAACTTCTTCAGAGCCCAGACCACAGCAAAGGCCTCCCTCTCAATGGCTGACCAACGTTTCTCTCTAGGGGTCAGCCTTCTGCTAATAAAAGCTACTGGCTGATCCTGACCTTCATCATTCAATTGTGACAGTACAGCCCCTACCCCCAATTCAGATGCATCTGTTTGGACAATGAACTTCTTGGAGTAATCAGGACTCTGTAGAATGGGAGCAGTGCACATGGCCTGCTTTAGGTCATCAAATGCCTTTTGACAGCTAACTGTCCACTGAACCTTTTGGGCATTTTCTTGGAAGTTAAGTCATTCAGGGGTGTCACTATTGATCCATACCCCTTGACAAATCTCCTATAGTACCCAGTCAGGCCTAAAAGGCTCTCACCTGAGTCTGGGTAGTTGGAGCAGTCCAGTCCATGATGGTCTGGATCTTGCTCTGCAGTGGTTGAACCTGGCCTCCACCCACAAGGTGGCCCAGGTACACAACCTGACTCTGCCCTATCTGGCACTTTGTGGCCTTGATAGTCAGGCCTGCTTTCTGCAGGGCCTGAAAAACATTTCTGAGGTGGACCAGGTGATCCTCCCAGGTGGAGCTAAAGACAGCAATATCATCTAGATATGCTGCACTATAGGCTTCCAGACCTGTAAGGACTGTATTCACCAACCTCTGAAAAGTGGCAGGTGCATTCTCAGACCAAGGGGCATCACCACAAATTGATAATGCCCACTAGGGGTTGAGAATGCTGTCTTTGGCTTTGCATCATCAGCTAGTCTGATCTGCCAGTAGCCAGCTGTCAGGTCAAATGTGCTTAGATACTTGGCTGAGGCCAAAGTGTCTATCAGCTCATCTGCCCTAGGTATTGGATGGGCATCAGTCCTAGTGACTGCATTGAGACCCCTGTAGTCCACACAAAACCTCATCTCTCTTTTCTCACCATTGGTGTGAGGTTTTGGCACAAGGACCACTGGACTAGCCCAAGGGCTATCTGAGGGTTCAATAACTCCCAAATCCAACATCTTCTGGACTTCTGTCCTGATACAGTCCCTGACATGGTCAGGTTGCCTATAAATCTTATTTTTAATAGGCAGACTGTCCCCAGTGTCCACTTCATGAGTGCACCAGGTAGTCTGACTGGGTGTCTGTGAGAATATGTGTCTGAACTGATTGAGCACCTGTCTGCAATCAGTTTGCTGCTGGGCACTGAGGCTGCCTGCCAAGGCTACACCATCCACTGACCCATCATCAGGGTTCTGTGAGAGCAGGTCAGGGAGTGGGTCACTCTCTTCCTCCTGTCCCTCATCAGTAGCCATGAGCAAGCCCATGTCTGCCCTGTCCACATATGGTTTTAACCTGTTGACATGGAGAACCCTGTGGGGACTCCTGGGTGTTCCTAGGTCGACTAAATAGGTAACCTCACCCTTCTGTTCAACAATGGAATGGGGTCCACTCCATTTGTCCTGGAGAGCTGCTGGGGCCACTGGCTCCAACACCCACACCTTCTGTCCTGGCTGGTAAACAGTCAGTACAGCCTTTTGGTCATGCCAGGCTTTTTGCAGTTCCTGGCTAGCCTCAAGGTTTTTAGTTGCCTTTTTCATGTACTCAGCCATCCGGGAGCGGAGACCAAGTACATAGTCCACTATGTCTTGCTTTGGGGGCTTGAGAGGTAACTCCCATCCTTCCTTCAACAAGCACAATGGACCCCTGACAGGGTGACCAAACAAAAGTTCAAAAGGGCTGTAGCCAACCCCTTTTGAGGCACCTCCCTGTATGCAAATAAAAGGCAGGGCAAGAGTATGTCCCATCTTCGCCTAAGCTTTTCTGGGAGCCCTTTAATCATGCCCTTCAAGGTTTTGTTGAATCTCTCAACTAAACCATTGCATTGTGGGTGATAGGGTGTGGTGAACTTGTAAGTCACTCCACACTCCTTCCACATTGCTTTTAAGTATCCAGACATAAAGTTTGCACCCCTGTCTGATACAACCTCCTTAGGAAGCCCACTCTTGAGAAAATTCCCAGGAGGGCTCTTGCCACCACAGGCGCTGTAGTGGTCCTAAGGGAATAGCCTCTGGGTACCTGGTGGCATGATCCACTACCACCAGGATAAACCTGTGCCCAGATGCTGTTTGGGGATCCATGGGACCAACAATGTCAATCCCCACCCTTTCAAAGGGAACCCCCACCACAGGTAGTGGTATCAGGGGGGCCTTTGTAGTGCCACCTGCCTTGCCACTGGCCTGGCAGGTTACACAGGAGCGACAAAACGCCTTGGTGTCTTCAGACATGTGGGGCCAGTAAAAGTGAGGGACAATTCTGTCCCAAGTCTTGTTCTGGCCCAGGTGACCTGCTAAGGGAATGTCATGGGCTAGGATCAATAGGAAGCCCCTGAACTTCAGAGGTATAACCAACCTCCTGGTGGCACCAGGCTTGGGGTCTCTACACTCTGAGTACAAGAGTCCATCATCCCAATACACTGTATGGAGACCACTAGCTTTCCCAGCAGCCTCAGCAGCAGCTTGCTGTCTGAGAGGTTCAAGAGAGGGGCATCTCTGCTGCTCCTGGCTCAGATCTGCCCTGGAAGGGCCCCCTGTCCCCAAGAACTCAACCTGGTCAGGTTCAAGCTCCTCTGGGACAGTTCCTTCCTCAGGACTGAGATCATCCCCCTCAAGAGACTGATCTTCCTTCTGAGCCAAGGGGAAGGCACTGCCTTTACCCTACTACTCCTCTTCTTGGAGGGCACTTGGTCCATTATTCCAGAATCCAAGGCCTGTTCAGTGTTAGACATTTTGGCTTGTGACCTGGTCACAGCAAACACATCTGCAGGGATGCCCAGCATTTCTGCATGGGTCCTGAGCTCCACTTCTGCCCAAGCTGAAGTTTCTAAGTCATTGCCAAGCAAGCATTCAACGGGTAGGTCTGCACTTACCACAACCTTCTTAAGGCCAGTTACCCCTCCCCAGGAGAAGTTAACAACTGCCAGAGTATGGTCTGTTCTGACGTTGCTAGCATTGGTCACTTGGTACATTTCACCAAGTATAATCTGCCCAGGATTCACAAGGTCTTGTGTCACCATGGTGACACTTGCCCCTGTGTCCCTAAATGCCAAAGCCTCTTTTCCATTGATTAAGGGCTGTTGCCTGTACTTGCCCAGATTACTGGGACTCACAGAGGAGGTCACATCCATGCCTCCATCACAGACTAGGACAGCCTGAGTGAGTTCTCTGACTAGGTCAGAGCTCATCTCCTTACCCAGGGTCAACCCTACTAAACCCTTGGCTTGTGTGGTCCCACCACCAATTGTAACTGCACTAGGGGGAGCAGGTGCCTTAGGGGCATTGGTGGGGGCTGGAGTAGAGTCTTTGGACTTGGTGCAATCACTGGTCCAGTGGGTCATTTGCTTACAGACCTTGCACCATGGTTTCTTTTGGCCTCTTCCCTTGTTAGACTGTGAATCCCGACCTGAAGAAGATTTTTGGGGGCCTTGTGAAGACTTTTGGTCTTTACCCTTCTCCCCACCCTTATCAGAGTTTTTCGAATCTTGCTTCTTAGGGTCACCACCTTGGTTCTGTACCATCTGCCTCACCCTGGTTCTGACCCATTTGTCTGCCTTCTTTCCCAATTCTTGGGGAGAGGTCAGATCAGAGTCCACCAGGTGCTGATGCAACAGCTGATTTTGACAATTGTTAAGGATCTGCTCCCTCATGATAAGATTGTACAATCCTGTGAAGTCACATACCTTACTGCCCAATAACCAACCTTCCAGAGCCTTGGCAGAACAATCAACAAAGTCCACCCAGTCTTGAGTCTGTGCCTTTTGGGTATCTCTGAACTTTAACCTGTATTGTTCAGTGGTTAGGCCAAACCCATCAATTAGAGCACTCTTCAAGACTTTGTAATTATCAGCATCCTCCTCTCTAACAGTGAGGAGCTTATCTCTACCTTTGTCTGCAAAGGAGAGCCACAAGATTGCTGCCCACTGCTCCTGAGGGACCCTCTGTACTTTACAGGCCCTCTCTAGAGCAGTTATCCATTTGTGGATGTCATCCCCACTCTGGTAGGGAGGGACAATCTTGCTCAGGTTTCTATGGTCATAAGACCTTTCCCTAACTCTGGGGAAATTGCTGCCACCATGGGACTCTAGTCCCATCTTTTTCTCTCTTTGTAGAGATCTAGGGACTCCTGTCTATAGCCAACTGCTGTTTTCTGAGTTCAAGCTGGGCTTGCTCATACTCAATCAGTCTCTTTCTCCTGTCATGAGAGGATTCTCTCTTATGAGAGGAGACAGAGGTCCCTATTGAGGTGTCAGAGTGGTTAGACTCCTGAGAAGGAGATCTAGACCTTCTGGGCACACTCACTATTCTTCCTGGGGGACAAAGGGAGGTCATTCTGATCCTCCTCCTCCTCCACAGGAGGAATTGCGTTTTCCAGGTCAAGGTCAGTTTCACCTTCCTGGCCAGTTTCAGAGGGGGCCTGGGTTTCTTCACCCCTGACCCCTTCCTCATCTTCTGCCCCACCCTCTCTGCCTACCCCTTCAGACCCTAGGGGCCTGCTGAGATCATCAGCTAGTAACACCTCCCTGAGGTGTTGGGTGCTGGCACTTTTGCCTGCCTTCAGCTTCCTAGTATTGCATAATGCTCTCAATTCCAAGAATGGGAGTTTATCATACTTGGAGGGAAGAAGCCCACTGGCTTCTGGCAAGGACTCACTGGGTCCTGGCTTTGAAGACATTACTAGTGAGGTGTGGTGTATGCACTACCTACTCTAGTGTGGCCTACTAAACTCTCTTGAGTTGTAGAAAGGGTGTGCTATCCCTTAACACACAACTCTAAGTTCAGTAGAACTTACTGTATACTAAGCTTGATTTATATGTACCTTAGGTACCCTTAGTGGTTTTCAGTTGATCAATTCAATTGAGATTATCTGGTAAAACAATAGCAAGCTGGAATCCCACACGCTGCACACCAATGTGAGAAGTTGGCCTGGCATATGCTGTCCACTAATTATAGTGGGCACCTTGCACTAGTCCAAACAACCCCTTATTGGAGATAGGTTAAAGACAACCTTTATTGAAAGCTATCCTAGTGGTAGCTATGGGGAGCAGCCTTCAGGCTAAGTCTTGAAGGAATGTAAAGCAGCTTGTTTTACCAGTCTATAATCTCTTGAGTGACCAAATGAAAGAGGACCACACCAGGTATATATTCAAAATATATGTATTTATTGCTAAACACACCCCTCTAGTCTCTTTATGAGGCTAGAGTTCAAAGTACATAAGTTATAAGTTAGTTATCTACAGTAATAGCACAAATACACGTTTGAGCCCTAGGGGCGTACCAAACCATATACCAATAAAGTGGTATAAGAACCACGACTGAGCTAGACACAGGGCCTAGAGCCTGTAGAAGTGCTTGGACCACAAGGAACCACCCAAGGTAGTGACACATGGGACCCACGGGGGACGCGTGCAGTGTATGAACACAGCCGCGAATCGCCGTTAACTTCTATGGGGAAAGTCGCGGTTTGAATTTAAAGAAAAGGGACACTTAGAGGAGGACTTGGAGCAAACCCTTTGAGAACTAGGCTGTTCTAGTGTCAATACCCACGGGAGCACCGGAGTACTCGAGTTACCTCACCCAGGGGAGCCGGGTGCATAGGTGTCTTTCGGGGTCGGGTTTCGTCGTCGCTTTCAATGGCGATCTGCTGCAAAGTGCTGCTGGCGGCCAAGTCGAAAGTGTTCGGGTGGATCCAAGGTGGATCGAAGATTTGAAGAACCTGAAAGCAGAGGGGACAGAGTCTGAGTCACTAGCCAGTGACCAGGAAGGCGATGAGCAGATGCCCACCGATGTCGAGTGCTTCAGGTAGGTTGACGGTCGTCTTGACTCTTCAGCCACGAGGTCCAGGAGGCGTCGACGACGACCAGGAGCTGGATTCGAGCTGTCCCACGACGTCTGTCGATTGCAGGGGTGTCGGCGACCGGATTGGACCCAACAAGCCTTGGGAACGGCAAGTCTCGTGGAAATGGAAGAAGGACGATGTTGCAGACCAGCAAGGTCTGTGGGACTCACCCAGCGAGGGTAAGTCAGGGCTCGCCTGGAGCAACCAGGGAGCCCAAGCAGAAGAAGATTGGCCTTCGGGAGGGCCTACTAGCCAACGGACTAGCGACCGTGAAGGAGCCTCGAGTGGACACCTCGAGTGTCATGTGAGCCAGCTCCAAGTGCGTCCACTCGAGGCTCCTTCGCGGTCGCTAGTCCGTTGGCTAGTAGGCCCTCCTGAAGGCCAATCTTATTCTGCTTGGGCTCCCTGGTTGCTCCAGGCGTGTCCTGACTTACCCTTGCTGGGTGAGTCCCACAGACCTTGCTGGTCCGCACCATCGTCCTTCTTCCATTTCCATGAGACTTGCCGTTGCCAAGGCTTGTTGGGTCCAATCCGGTCGCCGACACCCCTGCAATCGACAGACGTCGTGGAACAGCTCGAATCCAGCTCCTGGTCATCGTCGACGCCTCCTGGACCTCGTGGCTGAAGAGTCAAGACGACCGTCAACCTACCTGAAGCACTCGACATCGGTGGGCATCTGCTCATCGCCTTCCTGGTCACTGGCTAGTGACCCAGACTCTGTCCCCTCTGCTTTCAGGTTCTTCAGATCTTCGATCCACCTTTGGATCCACCCGAACACTTTCGACTTGGCCGCCAGCAGCACTTTGCAGCAGATCGCCATTAAAAACAACGACGAAACCCGACCCCGAAAGACACCTATGCACTTCCCTGGGTGAGGTAACTCGAGTACTCCGGTGCTCCCGTGGGTATAGACTCTAGAACAATCCAGTTCTAAAGGGGTTTGCTCCAAGTCCTCCTCTAAGTGTCCCTTTTCTTTAAAATTCCAACCGCGACTTTCCCCATAGAAGTCAACGGCGATTCGCGGCTGTGTTCTCACACTGCACGCGTCCCCCGTGGGTCCCCTGTGTCACTACCTTGGGTGGTTCCTTGTGGTCCAAGCATTTTTACAGGCTCTAGACCCTGTGTCTAGCTCAGTCGTGGTTCTTATACCACTTTGTTGGTATATGGTTTGGTACGCCCTAGGGCTCAAACGTGTATTTGTGCTATTACTGTAGATAACTAACTTATAACTTATGTACTTCAAACTCTAGCCTCATAAAGAGACTAGAGGGGTGTGTTTAGCAATAAATACATATATTTTGAATATATACCTGGTGTGGTCCTCTTCATTTGGTCACTCAAGAGATTATAGACTGGTAAAACAAGCTGCTTTACATTCCTTCAAGACTTAGCCTGAAGGCTGCTCTCCATAGCTACCACTAGGATAGCTTTCAATAAAGGTTGTCTTTAACCTATCTCCAATAAGGGGTTGTTTGGACTGGTGCAAGGTGCCCACTATAATTAGTGGACAGCATATGCCAGGCCAACTTCTCACACTTATACTGAAGCTTGGTGGATCCACTGGGTCCATCCCTTGAGGACATTCTAGTGTTGTGCAGTGTTGTACTACCTACACTAGTTTGTGGCCTACTGATACTAGCTTGAGCTGTCTAAAGGGTGTGCTATCCCTTTTCACACAGCTCTAAGTTCAGTAGAACTTATTGATACTAAGCTTGACTTTATATGTACCTTGAGTACCTATGGTGGTTTTCAGTTAGTAATTCAAATAGAGATTTTCTGGTAAAACAATAGCAAGCTGGAATCCCACACGCTGCCACCAATGTGAGAAGTTGACCTGGTATATGCTGTTCACTAATTAAAGTGGACCCCTTGCACCAGAACAATTCGACTCTTATGGTTGGTAGGTTTAAGACAACCTTTATGGAAAGCTATCCTAGTGGTAGCTGTGGAGAGCAGCCTTCAGGCTAAGTCTTGGAGGAATGTAAAGCAGCTTGTTTTACCACACAATCTCTTGAATCACCAAATGAAAAGACACCACACAGGTATATATATCAAATATATATGTATTTATTAATAAACAACTCTCTACTAATCTCTTTATGAGATTAGAAGTCAGGAACATATGTATACATCAAATGTTATCAAAATAAGTTAGCACAATCAAATATCACAATCTTAGTTTGGCAAGACCTAGGTCTAGAGCAGTTAGAATCGAGGGACCCCTAAGAACCACCCCAGGTAGTTGTAGGAGACCCACAGGGGACGGAGGCGGTGTCCTGGCACCGGTGCGAGTCCTGTACGAGTCTATGCGCACAGACGCGATTGAGATTTCAATGTTAAAGGTCCCTTGCGTGTTCGAGGCGAACACACCGATCGGTCCTTGTACGAGTCGAAGGACGCGGTTACAGGTAGGTTGCAAGGGAGATGTACGCGCTGTGTCTAACACAGACGCGAACCTTGTGCGAGTCAGCGCAATGGATATTTCAATGTTACCGGCCCCTTGTGTGTTCGAGGCAAACACCGATCGGACTCAGTACGAGTCGAAGGACACGGTTATAGATAGTGTTACAAGGGAGATGGACGCGATGTGTCTAACACAGACGCGAACCCTGTACGAGTCAGCGCAATTGTCGCACTTAGAAAATAAGAGTTTTAGGGCACTTCTAGGGTAGCCACAAGCAAGGCACTTACAGGGTAAGTAGTTCTAGGGCCCACACCCACGGGAGCACCATAATGCTAGAGTTACCTTACCCAGGGGAGCCGGGTGCATAGGTGTCCTTTAGTGTCGGGTCGCGGCATCGTTTTCAATGGGAGCCAGTGAAGACTTGCTGCTTGCGGCGACAGAAGAAGTGTCCGGTGGAATCCAAGCCTGGATTCGGAAGGAGGAAGACCTGAAAGCAGAGGGGACAGTGTTCAAGGGCACTTGGCAGTGGCCCGGGCAAGAAAGATGAATGCCCACCGTCGTCGACAGATTCAGGTCATTCACTGGTGTCTTAACTCTTCAACCACGAGGTCCAGGAGGCATCGAGGATGGCCAGGAGCTGGATTCAGTGTGTCCCACAAAGTCTGCAGCTGACTGCGGTGTCGGCGACCCGATTGGAGCCAACAAGCCTTGGTAACAGCAAGTCTCGTGGTGGAACGGAAAAGTCAATGGTGCAGACCAGCAAGGTCTGAGGAACTTACCCAGCGAGGGTAGGTCAGGGCAGGCCTGGAGCAACCAGGGGAGCCCTTTGGTTTCTTTGGAAAGTCTTCTGGGGACCCGTAAGCCGGCTGGCAAGGGATCGCAAAGACGCCTCCGGAGGATTCACTCAACAGGGGCCCACGGTCACTCGGGATGGTGTAGGCCTCTGATTTTGGGAGGGATCTCTGCTGGAGGCTGGGACCACACGTGGCCCAAAGCACAAGTTCGTAGAACGTCGTGAAGGGGTTGCACTCAACAATAGTGCACGGTACCCAGGGGTCGTGGTTCCTCGTCACTCTTGGGGTTCACTGGCCTCAGCTTCGCTGGGGACTCACGATGGCCTTTGAGAAGTCAGGAAATCTACTTCTTGGGCTGCAGGGACTTCGGGCTCCGGCGGGAGCGGCGTAGTTTGCGACCGTCGTTGTCATTTTGGGTGCCTGCCAAGCAGGGGAGTCACTCCTTGACTCCAAGGGAGATTCTTCAGTCTTCCAAAGGTAGTGGAACGTCGAAGGTCCGGGATTCTTCTTGTAGAGCGTCGTCCAGGGGTATCTAGTTTGCAATGCACAGGTTCCCTCTCTTATACTAAAAGAAAGGGAGGGACTAGCTCTATGACCCCACCTATGGGAGGGTCATGGGAGTGGGTGGTTACACCTACTTCCCTTTGTCCAGTTTCACGCCAGAGCAGGGGCAGGTAGCCCCTGAGCCGGTTTGAACTGGGGTATGCACAGAGGAGCCTTCTGCTCCCCAGTGCAGGACTTCAAAGCACTCTAAGAGTGCACCCACCCAGCCCCAATACACTAAACCCTGTCTGGGAGGTGGTCACACCCCTTGGGACAGGATATCTATTGTTGGGCTTCCTCCACTGCGAGTGTTGGTCATCAGCAGGAGGGCAGCCCAGTGTCTGTGACTGGTGGCATCCATTTTGTGATGCCAGGGCTCTGCAGGATTCTACTGTGTTTCCACAGTAGGTACATGTCTATCCCTCTAGAAGGGTGGAATGCTACCCCCGCCGCCAGAACTGGCGGGTGGGTAGTATTCCAAGATGTTTGACACCAAACACGACATGTTTCGATGCAGCCATTCCAAAGTTAGCATTCTACCGCGAGGATATAATGCACTTAAGAGTATATGGTTTAACCGCATCCACAAACAGCCCCAGAGAATGGACTCGGAGAGCTGAAGAGGGGCCCTGCTCAGGCAGAGGCACCCCCTCACATGGAAACTAAGCACCCTGCCCTCAGGATTGATAGGGCCTGCTTTAGGGGTGACTGATAAGTCTCAATGTGTGTGCAGGAGAGATATAGGGGACCTATATCTCAGTGAGGGGTGCTAGCACTTCCTCACCCAGGCTGCAGTAGCAGGCCTGTGGTGTCAGATTTAGTCTGCTTCCCAGGGGTGGCATAGTACATGCTTCAGCCCCTGGTAGGCCTGTGAAGTACCTGTGCCCTTGGTACCTAAGGTACCATATACTAGGGACTCATAAGGTACCACAGTATCCAATCACTAGTGCACCTAGAGTGCACTCCAAATCGTTTAGAGAGAACAGAGAGGCTGGGGCCCTGATTGGCAGGGTCCCAGCCAGACTATAGCCAGAAACCAGTGTAAACATCAGAAAAAAAGTTGGGGCAACATAAGAGGCAGATCCTACTCTCCTACACCACCCCTGGAAGGCCAGCCAAAATGACACCACAGGTCTGCTACTGCAGCCTGAGTAAGGTGGTGCCTGCACTCCTTACAGTGGTATAGGCTACCTATATCACTACCATTGCCCACACATATAAACCTATAAGTCACTCCTATGGCAGGCCTTGACAATCCTGAAGGCAGAGTGCTTGGTTTTCATGTGAGAGGGTGCCCCTGCATGAGCAGAGCCCCTCTGCAGCATTCGGAGTACCTCCTCTGATGCTGTTTGCAGTGCAGCCTGACCATATACTCTTAAGTGCATTATAACCTCGCGTTAAATGCTAACTTTGGGATGGCTGCACGGAAACATGTCGTGTTTGGTGTCAAACATCTTGGAATACTACCCCCCCACCAGTTCCTGCAGCGGGGGTAGCATTCCACCCTTCTAGAGGGAGAGACATGTGCCAACCGGCATGCCCGGTATTAACTTTACAGAGCCCTGGCATCACAAAATGGATGCTGCAGCCACAGACACAGGTCTGGCCTCCTGCTGCTGACCGAAACTCCAGCAGGGGAGGCCTGGACAATAGGTTTCCTGTTGCAGGGAGGTGTAACCACATCCCAGACAGGCTGATGTGTATTGGGGCTGGGTGGATGCACTCTCAAAGTGCTTTGAAGTCCAGCACTGGGGGCACATTTGGTGTCCCTGTGCATACCCCAGTTCAAACCCGCTCAGGGGCGTCGAGCCCCTGCTCTGGCGTGAAACTGGATAAAGGGAAAGGGGTGTAACCACCCCTCTGCCCTGACCCTCCCATAGGTGGGTCCCCAGAGTATGTCCAACCCCCTAACTTGGTATAAGTATGGGACCCCAGTCCTTAGGACTTTAGATTTACCTGGACGAAACTCTGATACAGAATCCTGGACCTTCGACGCTCTACTTTAAGATTAGAGGACTGAAGAATCTCCCTTGGGGTCAAGGAGTGACTCCCCTGCTTGGCAGGCACCAACGAAGCAATTGTCCGGTCTGCATCGCTGAAGCTCCCGCCGGATGCCGAAGTCTTTGCATCACCAGAGGTGGATTTCCAGACTTCCTCGAGGCTGCCCTGAGTCTCCAGCAAAGCTGAGGCCCGTAGCTGTTGTGGTTAATGTGGAACCGTGACCCCTGGACACGAAGCGCATTTGCAAGTGCATCCTCTTCCTGGTCTCCCACGAAGTTGTGCTTTGGGCTCCGAGTAGCCCCCGCCTCCAACACCAACTGCACCGAAGATCACTGGCCTCTACTCCACGAGTGTCCCATGAGCCAGCTCTAAGTGCGTCCACTCGAGGCTCCTTCGCGGTCGCTAGTCCGTTGGCTAGTGGGCCCTCCCGAAGGCCAATCTTCTTCTGCTTGGGCTTCCCTGGTTGCTCCAGGTGTGCCCTGACTTACCCTCGCTGGGTGAGTCCCTCAGACCTTGCTGGTCTGCACCACCGTCCTTCTTCTATTTCCATGAGACTTGCCGTTGCCAAGGCTTCTTGGGTCCAATCCGGTCGCCGACACCTCAACAATCGACAGACGTCGTGGGACAGCTCGAATCCAGCTCCTGGTTGTCTTCGATGCCTCCTGGACCTCGTGGCTGAAGAGTCAAGATGACCGTCAACCTACCTGAAGCACCCGACATCGGTGGGCATCTGCTCATCGCCTTCCTGGTCACTGGCTAGTGACCCAGACTCTGTCCCCTCTGCTTTCAGGTTCTTCAGATCTTCGATCCACCTTTGGATCCACTCGAACACTTTCGACTTGGTTGCCAGCAGCACTTTGCAGCAGATCGCCATAGAAAGCGATGACGAAACCCGACCCCGAAAGACACCTATGCACCCGGCTCCCCTGGGTGAGGTAACTCGAGTACTCCGGTGCTCCCGTGGGTATTGACACTAGAACAGCCTAGTTCTCAAAGGGTTTGCTCCAAGTCCTCCTCTAAGTGTCCCTTTTCTTTTAAATTCAAACCGCGACTTTCCCCATAGAAGTTAACGGCGATTCGCGGCTGTGTTCATACACTGCACGCGTCCCCCGTGGGTCCCCTGTGTCACTACCTTGGGTGGTTCCTTGTGGTCCAAGCACTTCTACAGGCTCTATGGCCCTGTGTCTAGCTCAGTCGTGGTTCTTATACCACTTTATTGGTATATGGTTTGGTACGCCCCTAGGGCTCAAACGTGTATTTGTGCTATTACTGTAGATAACTAACTTATAACTTATGTACTTGAACTCTAGCCTCATAAAGAGACTAGAGGGGTGTGTTTAGCAATAAATACATATATTTTGAATATATACCTGGTGTGGTCCTCTTTCATTTGGTCACTCAAGAGATTATAGACTGGTAAAACAAGCTGCTTTACATTCCTTCAAGACTTAGCCTGAAGGCTGCTCTCCATAGCTACCACTAGGATAGCTTTCAATAAAGGTTGTCTTTAACCTATCTCCAATAAGGGGTTGTTTGGACTGGTGCAAGGTGCCCACTATAATTAGTGGACAGCATATACCAGGCCAACTTCTCACAACGAGTGCAAAAAGAGGCCACAGGGGTGCAGAAAGAAGCAAGAGATGTGCTGAAAGAAGAGAGTGAAGTGCAGAAAGAGGCAAGAGAGGTACAGAAAGAGGGAAGAGAGGTGCAGAAAGAGGGAAGAGGGGTACCGAAAGAGGCAAGAGGTGTGCACAAAGAAGCAAGAGTGGTACGGAAAGAAGCAAGAGAAATGTAGAAAGAAGCAACAGGTGTGCGAAAAGAGGCAAGTGGGGTGTAGAAAGAGGCAAGAGAAGTGCAGAAAGAAGCAACAGAGGAGCAGAAGGAGGCAAGAGAACTGCAGAAAGAGGCAAGAGTGGTGCAGAAAGAGGCATGAGAAGTGCAGAAAGAGGGAAGAGGGGTGCAGACAGAGGCAAGAGAGGTATAGAAAGAAGCAAGAGAGGTGCAGAAAGAAGCAAGAGATGTGCAGAAAGAAGCAACAGAGGTGCATAAAGAGGCAAGAGGGATGCAGAAAGAGGCATGAGAAGTGCAGTAAGAGGGAAGAGGGGTGCAGACAGAGGCAAGAGGGGTGTAGAAAGAATCAAGAGGGGTGCATAAAGAAGCAAGAGAGATGCAGAAAGAAGCAATAGAGGTGCAGAAAGAGGCAAGAGAGGTGCAGAAAGAAGCAAGAGAAGTGCAGAAAGAAGCACCAGATGTCCAGAAAGACCCAAGACAGGTGCAGAAAGAGGCAAGAGAAGTGCTGAAAGAAGCAAGAGATATGCAGAAAGTGGCAAGAAAAGTACAGAACGAAGGAACAGAAATTCAGAAAGAGGCAAGAGAAGTGCAGAAAAAAGCAACAGAGGTGCAGAAAGACACAAGAGGGGTGCAGAAAGAGGCAAGAGAAGATCAGAAAGAAGCAACAGAGGTGCAGAAAGAGGCAAGAGAACTGCAGAAAGAGGCAATAGAGGTGCAGAAACAGGCAAGAGAGGTGTAAAAAAGGAAAAAGAAGTGCAGAAAGAGGCAAGAGGGATGGAGAAAGAGGGAAGAGAAGTGCTGAAAGAAGCAGCAGAGGTGCAGAAAGAGGCAAGAGAAGTGCAGAAAGAAGGAACAGAAATGCAGAAAGAGGCAAGAGAAGTGCAGAAAGAAGGAACAGAAATGCAGAAAGAGGCAAGAGAAGTGCAGAAAGAAGCAACAGATGTGCAGAAAGAGGCAAGAGAACTGCCGACAGAGGCAAGAGAGGTGTAGAAAGAGGCAAGAGAGGTGCAGAAAGAGGGGAGATGGGTGCACAAAGAGGCAAGAGGGGTGCAGAAAGAAGCACAAGAGGTGCAGAAAGAAGCAAGAGAAGTGTAGAAAGAAGCAACAGGGGTGCAGACAGACCCAAGAGGGGTGCAGAAAGAGGCAGGAGAAGTGCTGAAAGACGCAAGAGATGTGCAGAAAGAGGCAAGAAAAGTACAGAAAGAGGCAATAGAGGTGCAGAAACAGGCAAGAGAGGCGTAAAATGAGGGAAAGGAAGTGCAGAAAGAGGAAAGAGGGGTGGAGAAAGACGCAAGAGAAGTACTGAAAGAAGCAGCAGAGCTGCAGAAAGAGGCAAGAGAAGTGCAGAGAGAAGGAACAGAAATGCAGAAAGAGGCAAGAAAAGTACAGAAAGAAGGAACAGAAATGCAGAAAGAGGCAAGAGAAGTGGAGAAAGAAGCAATAGAGGTGCAGAAAGAGGCAACAGAAGTGCAGAAAGAGGCAAGAGAGGTGCACAAAGAGACAAGAGAGATGCACAAAGAGACAAGAGAGGTGTAAAAAGAGACAAGAGAGGTATAGAAAGAGGGAAGACGAGTGCAAAAAGAGGCAACGGGGTGCAGAAAGAATCAAGAGATGTGCAGAAAGAAGAGTGAGGTGCAGAAAGAGGCAAGAGAGGTGCAGAAAGAGGCAAGAGAGATACAGAAAGAGGGAAGAGGGATGCAGAAAGAGGCAAGAGGAGTGCACAAAGAAGCAAGAGAGGTACAGAAAGCAGCAAGAGAAGTGTAGAAAAATGCAACGGGGGCAGAAAGAGGCAAGAGGGGTGTTGAAAGAGGCAAGAGAAGTGCAGAAAGAAGCAACAGAGGTGCAGAAGGAGGCAAGAGAAGTGCAGAAAGAGACAAGAGAGTTGCAGAAACAGGCAATAGAGGTGCAGAAAGAGGAAGTAGGGGTGCAGACAGAGGCAAGAGAGGTGCGGAAAAAGGGAAGAGGGGTGCAGAAAGAGGCAAGAGGTGTGCAGAAAGAAGCAAGAGAGGTGCTGAAAGAAGCAAGAGAAGTGCAGAAAGAACCAACAGAGATACAGAAAGAGGCAAGAGAACTGTAGAAAGAGGCAGGAGTGGTGCAGAAAGAGGCATGAGAAGTGCAGAAAGAGGGAAGAGGGGTGCAGACAGAGGCAAGAGGGGTGTAGAAAGAAGCAAGAGAGGTGCAGAAAGAAGGAAGAGAAGTGCAAAAAGAAGCAACAGAGGTGAAGAAAGAGGCAAGAGAGATGCAGAAAGAGGCAAGAGATGTGCAGAAAGAAGCAACAGAAATGTAGAAAGAGGCAAGAGAAGTGCAGAAAGAAGCAACAGAAATGCAGAAAGAGGCAAGAGAAGTACAGAAAGAAGCAACAAGGATGCTGAAAGAGGCAAGAGAAGTGCAGAATTAGGCAAGAGAGGTGCAGAAAGAGGGAACGGGTGCAGAAAAAGGCAACAGAGGTGCAGAAAGAGGATCGTGGGGTTCAGAAAGCGGCAGGAGGGGTGCAGAAAAAACCAACAGAGGTGCAGAAAGAGGCAAGAGAACTGCAGAAAGAGGCAAGAGAACTGCAGAAAAAAGCAACAGAGGTGCAGAAAAAGGCAAGGGAACTGCAGACAGAGGCAAGAGAGATGCAGAAAGAGGGAAGAGATGTGCAGAAAGAGGCAAGAGGGGTGCACAAAAAAGCAAGAGAGGTATAGAAAGAAGCAAGAGAAGTGTAGAAAGAAGCAACAGGGGTACAGAAAGAGGCAAGAGGGGTATAGAAAGAGGCAAGAAAAGTGCAGAAAGAAGCAACAGAGGTGCAGAAGGAGGCAAGAGAAGTACAGAAAGAGGCAATAGAGTTGCAGAAACAGGCAATAGAGGTGCAGAAAGAGGGAGCAGGGGTGCAGACAGATGCAAGACAGGTGCAGAAAAAGGGAAGAGGAGTGCAGAAAGAGGCAAGAGGTGTGCAGAAAGAAGCAAGAGAGGTATAGAAAGATGCAAGAGAAGTGCAGAAAGAACCAACAGAGGTACAGAAAGAGCTAAGAGGGGTGCAGAAAGAGGCAAGAGAAGTGCAGAAAGAACCAACAGAGGTACAGAAAGAGCTAAGAGGGGTGCAGAAAGAGGCAAGAGGGGTGCAGAAAGAAGCACGAGAGGTGCAGAAATAAGCAAGTTAAGTGCAGAAAGAGGCAAGAGAAGTGCAGAAAGAAGCAACAGAAAAATAGAAAGAGGCAATAGACGTGCAGAAAGAAGCAACGGAGGTGCAGAAAGACACAAGAGGGGAGCAGAAAAAGGCAACAGAGGTGCAGAAACAGGCAAGAGAGGTGTAAAATGAGGGAAAGAAAGTGCAGAAAGAGGCAAGAGGGGTGGAGAAAGAGGCAAGAGAAGTGCTGAAAGAAGCAGCAGAGCTGCAGAAAGAGGCAAGAGAAGTGCAGAAAGAAGGAACAGAAATGCAGAAAGAGGCAAGAGAAGTACAGAAAGAAGGAACAGAAATGCAGAAAGAGGCAAGAGAAGTGCAGAAAGAAGCAACAGAGGTGCAGAAAGAGGCAACAGAAGTGCAGAAAGAGGCAAGAGAGGTGCACAAAGAGACAAGAGAGATGCATAAAGAGACAAGAGAGGTGCACAAAGAGACAAGAGAGGTGCAGAAAGAGGGAAGATGAGTGCAAAAAGAGGCAACGGGGTGCAGAAAGAATCAAGAGATGTGCAGAAAGAAGAGAGTGAGGTGCAGAAAAAGGCAAGAGAGGTGCATAAAGAGGCAAGAGAGATGCAGAAAGAAGGAAGAGGGGTGCAGAAAGAGGCAAGAGGGGTGAACAAAGAAGCAAGAGAGGTACAGAAAGAAGCAAGAGAAGTGTAGAAAGAAGCAACAGGGGTGCAGAAAGAGGCAAGAGGGGTGTAGAAAGAGGCAAGAGAAGTGCAGAAAGAAGCAACAGAGGTGCAGACGGAGGCAAGAGAAGTGCAGAAAGAGACAAGAGAGTTGCAGAAACAGGCAATAGAGGTGCAGAAAGAGGGAGCAGGGGTGCAGACAGAGGCAAGAGAGGTACAGAAAAAGGGAAGAGTGGTACAGAAAGAGGCAAGAGGTATGCAGAAAGAAGCAAGAGAGGTGCTGAAAGAAGCAAGAGAAGTGCAGAAAGAACCAACAGAGGTACAGAAAGAGCTAAGAGGGGTGCAGAAAGAGGGAAGAGGGGTGCAGAAAGAGGCAAGACGTGTGCAGAAAGAAGCAAGAGAGGTGCTGAAAGAAGCAAGAGAAGTGCAGAAAGAACCAACAGAGGTACAGAAAGAGGCAATAGAACTGCAGAAAGAGGCAGGAGTGGTGCAGAAAGAGGCATGAGAAGTGCAGAAAGAGGGGTGCAGACAGAGGCAAAAGGGGTGTAGAAAGAAGCAAGAGAGGTGCAGAAAGAAGCAAGAGAAGTGCAAAAAGAAGCAATAGAGGTGAAGAAAGAGGCAAGAGAGATGCAGAAAGAGGCAAGAGAAGTGCAGAAAGAAGCAACAGAAATGTAGAAAGAGGCAAGAGAAGTGCAGAAAGAAGCAACAGGGATGCATAAATAGGCAAGAGAAGTGCAGAGACAGGCAAGAGAGATGCAGAAAGAGTGAACAGGTACAGAAAAAGGCAACAGAGGTGCAGAAAGAGGGACGTGGGGTGCAGAAAGAGGCAGGAGGGGTGCAGAAAAAACTAACAGAGGTGCAGAAAGAGGCAAGAGGAGTGCAGAAAGAGGCAAGAGAGGTGCAGAGAGAGGGAAGAGGGGTGCACCAAGAGGCAAGAGGGGTGAAGAAAGAAGCACAAGAGGTGCAGAAAGAAGCAAGTGAAGTGCAGAAAGAGGCAAGAGAAGGGAGAGAAGTGCAGAAACAGGCAAGAGAGGTGCAGAAAGAGGGAACAGGTGCAGAAAAAGGCAACAGAGGTGCAGAAAGAGGGACGTGGGGTGCAGAAAGAGGCAGGAGGGGTGCAGAAAGAACCAACAGAGGTGCAGAAAGAGGCAAGAGGGGTGCAGAAAGAGGCAAGAGAACTGCAGAAAAAAGCAACAGAGGTGCAGAAAGAGTTAAGGGAACTGCAGACAGAGGCAAGATAGGTGCAGAAAGAGGGAAGAGGGGTGCACCAAGAGGCAAGAGGGGTGCAGAAAGAAGCAACAAAAAAATAGAAAGAGGCAATAGAAGTGCAGAAAGAAGCAACGGAGGTGCAGAAAGACACAAGAGGGGTGCAGAAAGAGGCAATAGAGGTGCAGAAACAGGCAAGAGAGGTGTAAAATGAGGGAAAGAAAGTGCAGAAAGAGGCAAGAGGGGTGGAGAAAGAGGCAAGAGAAGTGCTGAAAGAAGCAGCAGAGCTGCAGAAAGAGGCAAGAGAAGTGCAGAAAGAAGGAACAAAAATGCAGAAAGAGGCAAGAGAAGTACAGAAAGAAGGAACAGAAATGCAGAAAGAGGCAAGAGGCAAGAGAAGTGCAGAAAGAAGCAACAGACGTGCAGAAAGAGGCAATAGAAGTGCAGAAAGAGGCAAGAGAGGTGCACAAAGAGACAAGAGAGATGCACAAAGAGACAAGGGAGGTGCACAAAGAGACAAGAGAGGTGCAGAAAGAGGGAAGACGAGTGCAAAAATAGGCAACAGGGTGCAGAAAGAATCAAGAGATGTGCAGAAAGAAGAGAGTGAGGTGCAGAAAAAGGCAAGAGAGGTGCAGAAAGAGGCAAGAGAGATGCAGAAAGAAGGAAGAGGGGTGCAGAAAGAGGCGAGAGGGGTGCACAAAGAAGCAAGAGAGGTGCAGAAAGAAGCAAGAGAAGTGTAGAAAGAAGCAACAGGGGTACAGAAAGAGGCAAGAGGGGTGCAGAAAGAGGCAAGAGAGTTGCAGAAACAGGCAATAGAGGTGCAGAAAGAGGGAGCAGGGGTGCAGACACAGGCAAGAGAGGTGCAGAAAAAGGGAAGAGGGGTGCAGAAAGAGGCGAGAGGTGTGAAGAAAGAAGCAAGAGAGGTGCTGAAAGAAGCAAGAGAAGTGCAGAAAGAACCAACAGAGGTACAGAAAGAGGCAAGATACCTGCAGAAAGAGGCAGTAGTGGTGCAGGAAGAGGCATGAGAAGTGCAGAAAGAGGGAAGAGGGGTGCAGACAGAGGCAAGAGGGGTGTAGTGTCATGGTTCTGGTGAGGGCTTGGCGCTCCCCGAGTGACTGCGGTGTGCATGCTCCTACAAACACTACGGAAGCCGGATTGCCTCACTTCCGCCTAACATGCAGTTAGCAGTCTAGTTTCTGCTACCGGAAACCTCCTTCACAACTTCCAGCGCATCCGGGAAACCGCATAACTGCCTCGGTTTCCTCCCGGCTCGGCGCTCGAATTAATGTTGTAGCCAACTTCGGATGCCTGAACCTGCCTCATCCGCTGTAAAGGTATTTCCGAGTCCGCGCAGGAGCGCTTTGTTTAGTTCCTACCTACCCTGATCATACTCCTGTTTCCCGCTGCCAAGTGCGCCCAGTCTTCTTACTTGGGTGTTCTACTGAGAGATTTCACCGCGCAGGAGCGCCTGTTTCTAGAGTTTATGATTTCCGCGCTGGAGCGCTTTTGTTTGGGATTGTGTCTTGGAGCGCAGGAGCGCTTGCCTTGGAGTAACACATCACCGCGCAGGAGCGCTTTGGGTTTGCATTGCACTACATCGAACAGGAGCCCAAAGTGTTACATGTACTTACCCGCGCTGGTGCGCTGAATCTCTTTTCTGTTTCTTCTGATGACTTCTAGTTTTTTGTGCTTCTATTAACAAGGTGATTACTGGTTCTGAATGTGTGTGTATGAGGAGGGGTGGGTTTGTCTATACCTATAGTAACCTAGTGTCCCCTTCTCTTCCCTACCCAGACGGTGCTTCATCGAACGGTCCCCAGAGTGAGAGAGGTCCGTTACTCAAACTTCTGAACACCATCCCCGTCATCTCTAGCTTCCTTCCCCGATCCCATTACCATCCTGGTTAGTGTTCACTTCCCTACTAGGGTAAGGTGGGAACGGTGACGGTTGCTCATTTCGTCTCTGCGAGAATACTTCACAAGCAGAAGGTAAGACTTGTGGGGTACCCTGACAGAATTCGAAGCCCAAGAGATATCTCTCGCCCGGACGACATGAGCAATCCCAAGGTCACCCTGCAGGATATAGCGGCCATGCTTACTAGCATACAGGCGGAAAACCACAGCTTACGCCATGACATGACGGTCTTACAGGACCAGGTGGCGGCTGGGGTAACGGGTCCTTGGGGCCCGTCTCCTACGTCCAGGGTTCGGCAGGAGGGGTTACTGCGGCCCCCTTGTTCACATTTGGGAGCGCTCCCTCTTCTCAGGAGAATGCCATACAGGTTATAGCCCCACACCCCGTACAATTAGCACCACCCGAACGCTTTCATGGCGAAAGCGCCAAATATAGCATATTTCTTCATCAGTGCCAACTACACTTTATGGCCCGAGCGACTGCTTTCCTGGTCGACGCATCTAAGATTGCCTTCATCTTGTCCTATATGGGAGGTGATGCCGCCCTGTGGTCCATTTCCTTGGTGGAGAACGACGATCCCATGCTATACAACCTCGAAGCATTCAAAGAAACAATGCGACGGATGTTCGCCCGTCACACCTTTGTCCAAGCCGCAGATAATGAACTGCTCAGTTTGAAACAAGGCAACATGGACCTCCTTCATTACATCACTACCTTCAATAGACTAGTTATTGAAACCCGTTGGCCTGAAGACAAGAAGGTGTCCGTGTTCTATAGGGGGCTACGCGACGAGCTGAAGGACCTGATATCACAGATGTCCGAACCGCCAGAAGAAATAGGACCATTCATCGATCTGGTGGTGAAAGTGAACTACAGGATACAGGAGCGGAAGACCGAGAAAACCAAAGGAGGAGACAACCGGTTCTTGGCCATCAAAGAAAGAACCAAGGAAGAATCAGCTCAATCCTGTGATATGCCGGAACCAATGCAAATAGGCGGCGTTCGGGGCCCCTTACCATCGAAGAAAGAGAGAAAAGGAGGAAGCAGAATCAGTGCTTGTACTGCGGCAAGAATGGGCACTTCGTCAGAGAATGCCCAGTAAAGCCTACCCGAACAAGAGGAAGGAGACCTTTTGCCTTCTCCACGACCAAAGGAGACAAGTCGGGAAACAGGGAAACCCAGTAGACCGAAGGGTCCAACTACTGGGTTCTTCGTCCAGCAAGACAGCGACCCATGCCCGTTTCAGTAGCAACCATCATTTGGGCGTAGACGTAGCCTTACGAGCACAGACAGGTCAGGTATGGCAGGTAACCGCCCTCCTTGATTCTGGAGCCACTGGCAATTTCATCGATACCCAGTACATGAAAGACCTAGGTATGGCTACCGTACAAAAGGCGAAACCTGAAACCGTAAAGGCAGTGGATGGTACGGACCTCACCTCCGGTCTTATCCGGTTCCAAACCGAGGACATGGTAATGTCATTTGACAACAACCACGCAGAAACCATCGCTTCGATGTCATTGATGCGCCCCAGTTCCGACTGATACTTGGTCTTCCGTGGCTGGTCAACCACAACCCACGGATCGATTGGGCATCCAGAATCATGACCCTGGATTCGATCCATTGTGGCCGTTCCTGTTATCCCCAGACGGAGTCGATCGGGGATCAAGCTATACAGACCCATGCTCTGCCCCTGACAGGAATGGGTATGGTTACTCAGGAACACATACCGGAGGCATACCTGGACCTAGCTGCAGTTTTTGACAAGAAAGGGGCCAACACTCTCCCTCCTCACCGCTCCTTTGACTGCAGAATAGACCTGGTACCTGGTTCCACGCTTCCTTGCAGTAGGATCTATTCCCTTACGGAAAAAGAAAACGAACATCTCCGCTCCTACCTAGATGAGTATTTACGTAATGGGTTCATACGCCATTCCAGGTCCCCGGTGTCCTCTCCTCTTTCTTCGTGTCCAAAAAGGAGGGGGACCTTAGGACGTGTATTGACTTCAGGGCGATGAACGCCATCACCGTAAAGAATCGGTACCCGTTGCCTTTGATATCTAACCTGTTGGATCAGGTGAAGAATGCCTCCATATATACCAAGCTAGACCTGCGTGGAGCTTATCATCTCGTCAGAGTCCGGAAGGGTGATGAATGGAAGACCGTGTTTCGGACCAGGTTCGGTCTTTTCGAATACCAGGTCATGCCTTTCGGACTCTGCAACGCTCCCGCGGCTTTCCAATACTTCATCGATGAGGTATTGAGAGACTTCATCGATTTATATTGCATAGTCTACATCGATGATATTCTGATTTTCTCACAGTCCACTGCGGAACACATCCAACATGTGCGTACCATCCTTCAACAACTAGGACAACACGGTTTGTATGTCAAACTGGAGAAAAGCGTCTTCCACACCACGGCCGTAGAGTTCCTGGGTCATATTATTACCCCTGCTGGTGTCAAGATGGACAATAAGAAGGTGGAAGCTATCTTGCAATGGCCTCCTCCTAACACCGTGAAACAAGTTCAGAGGTTCCTAGGATTTTCTAATTATTATCGTCGTTTCATTACAGGCTTTTCCAGGATAGTAACTCCCATCACTAAACTGCTACGCAAGGGTGTTCCATACAGTTGGGGTACTGAGGCAGACCACGCCTTCCAGGAACTGAAACAAAGATTCACCACGGCTCCCATCCTGATACACCCTGACTCGGAACAGCCATTTATTGTGGAAGCTGACGCCTCACAAGACGCTCTGGGGGAGTGTTGTTGCCCAGAGAGACGCTGGAACAGGTCTCTTACACCCTGTGGCGTTCTATTCCAGGAAGCTACAACCAGCCGAACGCAACTACACTATATCGGACCGGGAACTCCTGGCCATTAAGACCGCATTCGAGGAATGGCGTCACTACCTGAAGGACGCCAAACACCCAGTTACGATCTATACGGATCACAGGAATCTGCAATTCCTCCGCTCAGCCCGTGCCCTTACATTCAGGCAATTGCGTTGGACCCTGTTTTTTAACGAATATGATTTTCACATCACGTACCGACCCGGCAGGGAGAACGCCAAGGCCGACGCTCTATCCCGCCTTGATGAAACCGACGAAACCAGGTCTACCGCTGAGCCGGTGTCTATCATTCCCGAACACTGCTTCCAGGGTGCGGTCCTTACGTCTGCCTTAATTTCCCAGCTACGGGACGAAATCAACCAGGCTGATCCGGCTACCATGGTGAAAGATCGTGAAGGGCTGACCTCACAGAACGGACTCTTGTTCAAGGGAGGCAGATACTACCTTCCTTTGGTGACCCACCAGCAACAAGCCTTGAACATGTGCCATGATCACGTTCTGTCCAACCATCCGGGACATCATAAAACCGTAGCCCTATTGTGGAGACACTTCTGGTGGCCTACTCTGGAAGCCGACGCACAGGCTCATGTGGCTCGTTGCGCGGTGTGTGCCCAAGGGAAAAACATGTCAGGATCCTCAGTGGGGCTGTTGTGCCCCATCCCTGTTCCTCCTTATCCTTGGCACACCATCTCCATGGACTTTGTTGTGGAATTGCCAGCCACCAAATCTGGTTATACTACGGTACTCACCATCGTCGATCACCTCACCAAGGTGGCTCACTTCGTACCACTGAAGAAACTGCCGTCAGCGGCGGAGTTGGCGGTGGTCTTTCTGCACAACGTGGTCCGACTGCACGGCATACCATCAGTGGTGATAACGGACCGGGGATCACAATTCGTGTCCAGGTTTTGGAATGAGGTGTGCACAGCCATGGATATGGATGTACGCTTATCGTCTGCGTATCACCCCCAGACCGACGGTCAAGCGGAGAGGACGAACTACACCATGGAGCAGTACCTCCGCTGTTTGCTGTTGTCGGTGGAAAAGGAATGGGCGGACGTGTTATGGATGGTGGAATATGCATATAACAATAACGAACATTCAGCTATTGGCATGTCTCCCTTTTATTGCCTCCAAAGGCGGCATCCACGTACGGCGCCATGGGAGGCGCCCATGAACTGTCCCTTGCCCACGGTTCAGGAGTATCACGCCATGCTCCGCACTCTCTGGCAACAGGCTAGGTTTGAGCTGGCTAAAGCCAAGGAAACCTATAAACAATATGCGGACAGTAGCCGAAGGATGGCACCTGCTTACAGAATGGGGGACAGGGTGTGGCTTTCCATACGTAACCTTAACGTGCACGGCCCTAAGAAGCTTCTGCCCCGCTTCGTGGGTCCCTACACCATTGAGAAAGTGACCAATCACGTTTCCATGAGGCTCACTCTGCCCCCTCACATGAAGGTGCACCCTGTCTTCCATGTGTCCCTCCTGCGTCCTGTTCACCCTGACTGCCTTATCTCTTCTCCTCCCTCTCCGGTCCTCCGGGACGATCACGTTGAGTATGAGGTCAGGGCTATCCTTGCTTCCCGTCGCACCAGGGGTAGGCTCTTTTACCTGGTGGACTGGTTGGGGTATGGTCCGGAGGAGCAGTCCTGGGAACCCTTGTCTCATGTGCGTCATGCTCCCCATGTGGTTCGTGCCTTCCACCTTAGTCATCCCCTTAGCCCTCATCCTGCCACCCCTGTGTGAGGCTGTGGGTGTTGGGTGGGGGTTCTGTTTTGGGTGGGGGTACTGTCATGGTTCTGGTGAGGGCTTGGCGCTCCCCGAGTGACTGCGGTGTGCATGCTCCTACAAACACTACGGAAGCCGGATTGCCTCACTTCCGCCTAACATACAGTCAGCAGTCTAGTTTCCACTACCGGAAACCTCCTCCACAACTTCCAGCGCATCCGGGGAAACCGCATAACTGCCTCGGTTTCCTCCCGGCTCGGCGCTTCGAATTAATGTTCTAGCCGACTTCGGATGCCAGAACCTGCCTCATCCGCTGTAAAGGTATTTCCGAGTCCGCACTGGAGCGCTTGTTTAGTATCCTACCTACCCTGATCATACTCCTGTTTCCCGCTGCCTAGTGCACCCAGTCTTCTTATTTGGGTGTTCTCCTGAGAGACTTCACCGCGCAGGAGCGCTCGTTTCTAGAGTTTCTGATTTCCGTGCTGGAGCGCTTTTTGTTTGGGATTTTGTTTTGCTGCGCAAGAGCGCTTTGTTTTGGGATTATGTTTTAAAGCGCAGGAGCGCTTTTGTTGTGGGATTGTGTCTTGGAGCGCAGGAGCGCTTGCCTTGGAGTAACACATCTCCGCGCAGGAGCGCTTTGGGTTTGCATTGCACTACATCGAACAGGAGCCCAAAGTGTTACATGTACTTACCCGCGCTGGTGCGCTGAATCTCTTTTCTGTTTCTTCTGATGACTTCTAGTTTTTTGTGCTTCTATTAACAAGGTGATTACTGGTTCTGAATGTGTGTGTATGAGAAGGGGTGGGTTTGTCTATGCCTATAGTAACCTAGTGTCCCCTTCTCTTCCCTACCCAGACGGTGCTTCATCGAACGGTCCCCAGAGTGAGAGAGGTCCGTTACTCGAACTTCTGATCACCATCCCCGTCATCTCTAGCTTCCTTCCCCGATCCCATTACCATCCTGGTTAGTGTTCACTTCCCTACTAGGGTAAGGTGGGAAAGGTGACGGTTGCTCATTTCATCTCTGCGAGAATACTTCACAAGCAGAAGGTAAGACTTGTGGGGTACCCGACATGTAGAAAGAAGCAAGAGAGATGCAGAAAGAAGCAAGAGAAGTGCAAAAAGAAGCAACAGAGGTGAAGAAAGAGGCAAGAGAGATGCAGAAAGAGGCAAGAGAAGTGCAGAAAAAAGCAACAGAAATGTAGAAAGAGGCAAGAGAAGTGCAGAAAGAAGCAACAGAAATGCAGAAAGAGGCAAGAGAAGTGCAGAAAGAAGCAACAGGGATGCATAAAGTGGCAAGAGAAGTGCAGAAACAGGCAAGAGAGGTGCAGAAAGAGGGAACAGGTGCAGAAAAAGGCAACAGAGTTGCAGAAAGAGGGACGTGGGGTGCAGAAAGAGGCAGGAGGGGTGCAGAAAGAACTAACAGAGGTACAGAAAGAGGCAAGAAGGGTGCAGAAAGAGGCAAGAGAGGTGCAGAAAGAGGGAAGAGGGGTGCACCAAGAGGCAAGAGGGGTGCAGAAAGAAGCACAAGAGGTGCAGAAAGAAGCAAGTGAAGTAGAAAGAGGCAAGAGAAGTGCAGAAAGAAGCAACAGAAAAATAGAAAGAGGCAATAGAAGTGCAGAAAGAAACAACGCAGGTGCAGAAAGACACAAGAGGGGTGCAGAAAGAGGCAATAGAGGTGCAGAAACAGGCAAGAGAGGTGTAAAATGAGGGAAAGGAAGTGCAGAAAGAGGCAAGAGGGGTGGAGAAAGAGGCAAGAGAAGTGCTGAAAGAAGCAGCAGAGGTGCAGAAAGAGGCAAGAGAAGTGCAGAAAGAAGGAACAGAAATGCAAAAAGAGGCAAGAGAAGTACAGAAAGAAGGAACAGAAATGCAGAAAGAGGCAAGAGCAAGAGAAGTGCAGAAAGAAGCAAAAGAGGTGCAGAAAGAGGCAACAGAAGTGCAGAAAGAGGCAAGAGAGGGGCACAAAGAGACAAGAGAGGTGCAGAAAGAGGGAAGACGAGTGCAAAAAGAGGCAACATGGGTGGAGAAAGAAGCAAGAGATGTGCCGAAAGAAGAGAGTGAAGTGCAGAAAGAGGAAAGAGAGGTGCAGAAAGAGGGAAGAGAGGTGCATAAAGAGGCAAGAGAAGTGCTGAAAGAAGCAGCAGAGCTGCAGAAAGAGGCAAGAGAAGTGCAGAAAGAAGAAACAGAAATGCAGAAAGAGGCAAGAGAAGTACTGAAAGAAGGAACAGAAATGCAGAAAGAGGCAAGAGGCAAGAGAAGTGCAGAAAGAAGCAACAGAGGTGCAGAAAGAGGCAACAGAAGTGCAGAAAGAGTCAAGAGAGGTGCACAAAGAGACAAGAGAGATGCACAAAGAGACAAGAGAGATGCACAAAGAGACAAGAGAGGTGCAGAAAGAGGGAAGACGAGTGCCAAAAGAGGCAAGAGGGTGCAGAAAGAATCAAGAGATGTGTAGAAAGAAGAGAGTGAGGTACAGAAAAAGGCAAGAGAGGTGCAGAAAGAGGCAAGAGAGATGCAGAAAGAAGGAAGAGGGGTGCAGAAAGAGGCAAGAGGGGTGCACAAAGAAGCAAGAGAGGTTCAGAAAGAAGCAAGAGAAGTGTAGAAAGAAGCAACAGGGGTGCAGAAAGATGCAAGAGGGGTGTAGAAAGAGGCAAGAGAAGTGCAGAAAGAAGCAACAGAGGTACAGAAGGAGGCAAGAGAAGTGCAGAAAGATGCAAGAGAGTTGCAGAAACAGGCAATAGAGGTGCAGAAAGAGGGAGCAGGGGTGCAGACAGAGGCAAGAGAGGTGCATAAAAAGGGAAGAGGGGTGCAGAAAGAGGCAAGAGGTGTGCAGAAAGAAGCAAGAGAGGTGCTGAAAGAAGCAAGAGAAGTGCAGAAAGAACCAACAGAGGTACAGAAAGAGGCAAGAGAACTGCAGAAAGAGGCAGGAGTGGTGACGAAAGAGGCATGAGAAGTACAGAAAGAGGGAAGAGGGGTGCAGACAGAGGCAAGAGGGGTGTAGAAAGAAGCAAGAGAGGTGCAGAAAGAAGCAAGAGAAGTGCAAAAAGAAGCAACAGAGGTGAAGAAAGAGGCAAGAGAGATGCAGAAAGAGGCGAGAGAAGTGCAGAAAGAAGCAACAGAAATGTAGAAAGAGGCAAGAGAAGTGGAGAAAGAAGCAACAGGGATGCATAAAGAGGCAAGAGAAGTGCAGAAACAGGCAAGAGAGGCAGAAAGAGGAACAGGTGCAGAAAAGGCAACAGAGGTGCAGAAAGAGGGACGTGGGTGCAGAAAGAGGCAGGAGGGGTGCAGAAAGAACTAGCAGAGGTGCAGAAAGAGGCAAGAGGGTGCAGAAAGAGGCAAGAGAGGTGCAGAAAGAGGAAGAGGGGTGCACCAAGAGGCAAGAGGGGTGCAGAAAGAAGCACAAGAGGTGCAGAAAGAAGCAAGTGAAGTGCAGAAAGAGGCAAGAGAAGTGCAGAAAGAAGGAACAGAAATGCAAAAAGAGGCAAGAGAGGTACAGAAAGAAGGGAACAGAAATGCAGAAAGAGGCAAGAGAAGTGCAGAAAGAAGCAAAGAGGTGCAGAAAGAGGCAACAGAAATGCAGAAAGAGGGCAAGAGAGGTGCACAAAGAGACAAGAGAGGTGCAGAAAGAGGAAAGACGAGTGCAAAAAGAGGCAACAGGGGAGCAGAAAGAAGCAAGAGATGTGCTGAAAGAAGAGAGTGAAGTGCAGAAAGAGGCAAGAGAGGTGCATAAAGAGGGAAGAGAGGTGCATAAAGAGGGAAGAGGGGTACCGAAAGAGGCAAGAGGGGTGCACAAAGAAGCAAGAGAGGTACGGAAAGAAGCAAGAGAAGTGTAGAAAGAAGCAACAGGGGTGCAGAAAGAGGCAAGAGGGGTGTAGAAAGAGGCAAGAGAAGTGCAGAAAGAAGCAACAGAGGTGCAGAAGGAGGGAAGAGAAGTGCAGAAAGAGGCAAGAGAGTTGCAGAAACAGGCAATAGAGGTGCAGAAAGAGGGAAGACGAGTGCAAAAAGAGGCAACGGGGTGCAGAAAGAATCAAGAGATGTGCAGAAAGAAGAGAGTGAGGTGCAGAAAAAGGCAAGAGAGGTGCAGAAAGAGGCAAGAGAGATGCAGAAAGAAGGAAGAGGGGTGCAGAATGAGGCAAGAGGGGTGCACAAAGAAGCAAGAGAGGTGCAGAAAGAAGCAAGAGAAGTGTAGAAAGAAGCAACAGGGGAGCAGAAAGAGGCAAGAGGGGTGTAGAAAGAGGCAAGATAAGTGCAGATAGAAGCAACAGAGGTGCAGAAGGAGGGAAGAGAAGTGCAGAAAGAGGCAAGAGAGTTGCAGAAACAGGCAATAGAGGTGCAGAAAGAGGGAGCAGGGGTGCAGACAGAGGCAAGAGAGGTGCAGAAAAAGGGAAGAGGGGTGCAGAAAGAGGTGAGAGGTGTGCAGAAAGAAGCAAGAGAGGTGCTGAAAGAAGCAAGAGAAATGCAGAAAGAACCAACAGAGGTACAGAAAGAGGCAAGATACCTAGAGAGAGGCAGGAGTGATGCAGAAAGAGGCATGAGAAGTGCAGAAAGAGGGAAGAGGGTGCAGACAGAGGCAAGAGGGGTGTAGAAAGAAGCAAGAGAGATGCATAAAGAAGCAAGAGAAGTGCAAAAAGAAGCAACAGAGGTGAAGAAAGAGGCAAGAGAGATGCAGAAAGAGGCAAGAGAAGTGCAGAAAGAAGCAACAGAAATGTAGAAAGAGGCAAGAGAAGTGCAGAAAGAAGCAACAGAAATGCAGAAAGAGGCAAGAGAAGTGCAGAAAGAAGCAAAAGGGATGCATAAAGAGGCAAGAGAAGTGCAGAAACAGGCAAGAGAGGTGCAGAAAGAGGGAACAGGTGCAGAAAAAGGCAACAGAGTTGCTGAAAGAGGGACATGGGGTGCAGAAAGAGGCAGGAGGGGTGCAGAAAGAACTAACAGAGGTACAGAAAGAGGCAATAAGGGTGCAGAAAGAGGCAAGAGAGGTGCAGAAAGAGGAAGAGGTGCACCAAGAGGCAAGAGGGGTTCAGAAAGAAGCACAAGAGGTGCAGAAAGAAGCAAGTGAAGTGCAGAAACAGGCAAGAGAAGTGCAGAAAGAAGCAACAGAAAAATAGAAAGAGGCAATAGAAGTGCAGAAAGAAGCAACGGAGGTGCAGAAAGACACAAGAGGGGTGCAGAAAGAGGCAACAGAGGTGCAGAAACAGGCAAGAGAGGGTAAAATGAGGGAAAGGAAGTGCAGAAAGAGGCAAGAGGGTGGAGAAAGAGGCAAGAGAAGTGCTGAAAGAAGCAGCAGAGGTGCGGCAAGAGAAGTGCAGAAAGAAGGAACAGAAATGCAAAAAGAGGCAAGAGAAGTACAGAAAGAAGGAACAGAAATGCAGAAAGAGGCAAGAGGCACGAGAAGTGCAGAAAGAAGCAAAAGATGTGCAGAAAGAGGCAACAGAAGTGCAGAAAGAGGCAAGAGAGGGGCACAAAGAGACAAGAGAGGTGCAGAAAGAGGGAAGACGAGTGCAAAAAGAGGCAACATGGGTGCAGAAAGAAGCAGGAGACGTGCCGAAAGAAGAGAGTGAAGTGCAGAAAGAGGCAAGAGAGGTGCATAAAGAGGGAAGAGAGGTGCATAAAGAGGGAAGAGGGGTACCGAAAGAGGCAAGAGGGGTGCACAAAGAAGCAAGAGAGGTACGGAAAGAAGCAAGAGAAGTGTAGAAAGAAGCAACAGGGGTGCAGAAAGAGGCAAGAGGGGTGTAGAAAGAGGCAAGAGAAGTGCAGAAAGAAGCAACAGAGGTGCAGAAGGAGGAAGAGAAGTGCAGAAAGAGGCAGAGAGTTGCAGAAACAGGCAATAGAGGTGCAGAAAGAGGGAAGACGAGTGCAAAAGAGGCAACGGGTGCAGAAAGAATCAAGAGATGTGCAGAAAGAAGAGAGTGAGGTGCAGAAAAGGCAAGAGAGGTGCAGAAAGAGGCAAGAGAGATGCAGAAAGAAGGAAGAGGGTGCAGAATGAGGCAAGAGGGTGCACAAAGAAGCAAGAGAGGTGCAGAAAGAAGCAAGAGAAGTGTAGAAAGAAGCAACAGGGGAGCAGAAAGAGGCAAGAGGGGTGTAGAAAGAGGCAAGATAAGTGCAGAAAGAAGCAACAGAGGTGCAGAAGGAGGAAGAGAAGTGCAGAAAGAGGCAAGAGAGTTGCAGAAACAGGCAATAGAGGTGCAGAAAGAGGGAGCAGGGGTGCAGACAGAGGCAAGAGAGGTGCAGAAAAAGGGAAGAGGGGTGCAGAAAGAGGCGAGAGGTGTGCAGAAAGAAGCAAGAGAGGTGCTGAAAGAAGCAAGAGAAATGCAGAAAGAACCAACAGAGGTACAGAAAGAGGCAAGATACCTGCAGAGAGAGGCAGGAGTGGTGCAGAAAGAGGCATGAGAAGTGCAGAAAGAGGGAAGAGGGGTGCAGACAGAGGCAAGAGGGGTGTAGAAAGAAGCAAGAGAGATGCATAAAGAAGCAAGAGAAGTGCAAAAAGAAGCAACAGAGGTGAAGAAAGAGGCAAGAGAGATGCAGAAAGAGGCAAGAGAAGTGCAGAAAGAAGCAACAGAAATGTAGAAAGAGGCAAGAGAAGTGCAGAAAGAAGCAACAGAAATGCAGAAAGAGGCAAGAGAAGTGCAGAAAGAAGCAAAAGGGATGCATAAAGAGGCAAGAGAAGTGCAGAAACAGGCAAGAGAGGTGCAGAAAGAGGGAACAGGTGTAGAAAAAGGCAACAGAGTTGCTGAAAGAGGGACATGGGTGCAGAAAGAGGCAGGAGGGGTGCAGAAAGAACTAACAGAGGTACAGAAAGAGGCAATAAGGGTGCAGAAAGAGGCAAGAGAGGTGCAGAAAGAGGGAAGAGGGGTGCACCAAGAGGCAAGAGGGGTGCAGAAAGAAGCACAAGAGGTGCAGAACGAAGCAAGTGAAGTGCAGAAAGAGGCAAGAGAAGTGCAGAAAGAAGCAACAGAAAAATAGAAAGAGGCAATAGAAGTGCAGAAAGAAGCAACGGAGGTGCAGAAAGACACAAGAGGGGTGCAGAAAGAGGCAATAGAGGTGCAGAAACAGGCAAGAGAGGTGTAAAATGAGGGAAAGGAAGTGCAGAAAGAGGCAAGAGGGGTGGAGAAAGAGGCAAGAGAAGTGCTGAAAGAAGCAGCAGAGGTGCGGCAAGAGAAGTGCAGAAAGAAGGAACAGAAATGCAAAAAGAGGCAAGAGAAGTACAGAAAGAAGGAACAGAAATGCAGAAAGAGGCAAGAGGCACGAGAAGTGCAGAAAGAAGCAAAAGAGGTGCAGAAAGAGGCAACAGAAGTGCAGAAAGAGGCAAGAGAGGGGCACAAAGAGACAAGAGAGGTGCAGAAAGAGGGAAGACGAGAGGCAAAAAGAGGCAACGGGTGCAGAAAGAATCAAGAGATGTGTAGAAAGAAGAGAGTGAGGTATGCAGAAAAAGGCAAGAGAGGTGCAGAAAGAGGCAAGAGAGATGCAGAAAAAGGAAGAGGGGTGCAGAAAGAGGCAAGAGGAGTGCACAAAGAAGCAAGAGAGGTACAGAAAGAAGCAAGAGAAGTGTAGAAAGAAGCAACAGAGGTGCAGAAAGAGGCAAGAGGGTGTAGAAAGAGGCAAGAGAAGTGCAGAAAGAAGCAACAGAGGTACAGAAGGAGGCAAGAGAAGTGCAGAAAGATGCAAGAGAGTTGCAGAAACAGGCAATAGAGGTGCAGAAAGAGGGAGCAGGGGTGCAGACAGAGGCAAGAGAGGGTGCATAAAAGGGAAGAGGGTGCAGAAAGAGGCAAGAGGTGTGCAGAAAGAAGCAAGAGAGGTGCTGAAAGAAGCAAGAGAAGTGCAGAAAGAAACCAACAGAGGTACAGAAAGAGGCAAGAGAACTGCAGAAAGAGGCAGGAGTAGTGCAGAAAGAGGCATGAGAAGTACAGAAAGAGGGAAGAGGGGTGCAGACAGAGGCAAGAGGGGTGTAGAAAGAAGCAAGAGAGGTGCAGAAAGAAGCAAGAGAAGTGCAAAAAGAAGCAACACAGAGGTGAAGAAAGAGGCAAGAGAGATGCAGAAAGAGGCAAGAGAAGTGCAGAAAGAAGCAACAGAAATGTAGAAAGAGGCAAGAGAAGTGGAGAAAGAAGCAACAGGGATGCATAAAGAGGCAAGAGAAGTGCAGAAACAGGCAAGAGAGGTGCAGAAAGAGGGAACAGGTGCAGAAAGGCAACAGGAGGTGCAGAAAGAGGGACGTGGGGTGCAGAAAGAGGCAGGAGGGGTGCAGAAAGAACTAGCAGAGGTGCAGAAAGAGGCAAGAGGGGTGCAGAAAGAGGCAAGAGAGGTGCAGAAAGAGGGAAGAGGGGTGCACCAAGAGGCAAGAGGGGTGCAGAAAGAAGCACAAGAGGTGCAGAAAGAAGCAAGTGAAGTGCAGAAAGAGGCAAGAGAAGTGCAGAAAGAAGGAACAGAAATGCAAAAAGAGGCAAGAGAGGTACAGAAAGAAGGAACAGAAATGCAGAAAGAGGCAAGAGAAGTGCAGAAAGAAGCAAAAGAGGTGCAGAAAGAGGCAACAGAAATGCAGAAAGAGGCAAGAGAGGTGCACAAAGAGACAAGAGAGGTGCAGAAAGAGGAAAGACGAGTGCAAAAAGAGGCAACAGGGGTGCAGAAAGAAGCAAGAGATGTGCTGAAAGAAGAGAGTGAAGTGCAGAAAGAGGCAAGAGAGGTGCAGAAAGAGGGAAGAGAGGTGCATAAAGAGGGAAGAGGGGTACCGAAAGAGGCAAGAGGGGTGCACAAAGAAGCAAGAGAGGTACGGAAAGAAGCAAGAGAAGTGTAGAAAGAAGCAACAGGGGTGCAGAAAGAGGCAAGAGGGGTGTAGAAAAAGGCAAGAGAAGTGCAGAAAGAAGCAACAGAGGTGCAGAAGGAGGGAAGAGAAGTGCAGAAAGAGGCAAGAGAGTTGCAGAAACAGGCAATAGAGGTGCAGAAAGAGGGAAGACGAGTGCAAAAAGAGGCAACGGGGTGCAGAAAGAATCAAGAGATGTGCAGAAAGAAGAGAGTGAGGTGCAGAAAAAGGCAAGAGAGGTGCAGAAAGAGGCAAGAGAGATGCAGAAAGAAGGAAGAGGGGTGCAGAATGAGGCAAGAGGGGTGCACAAAGAAGCAAGAGAGGTGCAGAAAGAAGCAAGAGAAGTGTAGAAAGAAGCAACAGGGGAGCAGAAAGAGGCAAGAGGGGTGTAGAAAGAGGCAAGAGAAGTGCAGAAAGAAGCAACAGAGGTACAGAAGGAGGGAAGAGAAGTGCAGAAAGAGGGAAGAGAGTTGCAGAAACAGGCAATAGAGGTGCAGAAAGAGGGAGCAGGGGTGCAGACAGAGGCAAGAGAGGTGCAGAAAAAGGGAAGAGGGGTGCAGAAAGAGGCGAGAGGTGTGCAGAAAGAAGCAAGAGAGGTGCTGAAAGAAGCAAGAGATATGCAGAAAGAACCAACAGAGGTACAGAAAGAGGCAAGATACCTGCAGAAAGAGGCAGGAGGGTGCAGAAAGAGGCATGAGAAGTGCAGAAAGAGGGAAGAGGGTGCAGACAGAGGCAAGAGGGTGTAGAAAGAAGCAAGAGAGATGCAGAAAGAAGCAAGAGAAGTGCAAAAAGAAGCAACAGAGGTGAAGAAAGAGGCAAGAGAGATGCAGAAAGAGGCTAGAGAAGTGCAGAAAGAAGCAACAGAAATGTAGAAAGAGGCAAGAGAAGTGCAGAAAGAAGCAACAGAAATGCAGAAAGAGGCAAGAGAGTGCAGAAAAGAAGCCAACAGGGATGCATAAAAGAGGCAAGAGAAGTGCAGAAACAGGCAAGAGAGGTGCAGAAAGAGGGAACAGGTGCAGAAAAAGGCAACAGAGTTGCTGAAAGAGGGACATGGGGTGCAGAAAGAGGCAGGAGGGGTGCAGAAAGAACTAACAGAGGTGCAGAAAGAGGCAAGAAGGGTGCAGAAAGAGGCAAGAGAGGTGCAGAAAGAGGGAAGAGGGGTGCACCAAGAGGCAAGAGGTGTGCAGAAAGAAGCACAAGAGGTGCAGAAAGAAGCAAGTGAAGTGCAGAAAGAGGCAAGAGAAGTGCAGAAAGAAGCAACAGAAAAATAGAAAGAGGCAATAGAAGTGCAGAAAGAAGCAACGGAGGTGCAGAAAGACACAAGAGGGGTGCAGAAAGAGGCAATAGAGGTGCAGAAACAGGCAAGAGAGGTGCAAAATGAGGGAAAGGGAAGTGCAGAAAGAGGCAAGAGGGGTGGAGAAAGAGGCAAGAGAAGTGCTGAAAGAAGCAGCAGAGTGCAGAAAGAGGCAAGAGAAGTGCAGAAAGAAGGAACAGAAATGCAGAAAGAGGCAAGAGAAGTACAGAAAGAAGGAACAGAAATGCAGAAAGAGGCAAGAGGCACGAGAAGTGCAGAAAGAAGCAAAAGAGGTGCAGAAAGAGGCAACAGAAGTGCAGAAAGAGGCAAGAGAGGGGCACAAAGAGACAAGAGAGGTGCAGAAAGAGGGAAGACGAGTGCAAAAAGAGGCAACATGGGTGCAGAAAGAAGCATGAGACGTGCCGAAAGAAGAGAGTGATTTGTGCAGAAAGAGGAAAGAGAGGTGCAGAAAAAGGGAAGACGAGTGCAAAAAGAGGCAACATGGGTGCAGAAAGAAGCATGAGACGTGCCGAAAGAAGAGAGTGAAGTGCATAAAGAGGCAAGAGAAGTGCTGAAAGAAGCAGCAGAGCTGCAGAAAGAGGCAAGAGAAGTGCAGAAAGAAGAAACAGAAATGCAGAAAGAGGCAAGAGAAGTACTGAAAGAAGGAACAAAAATGCAGAAAGAGGCAAGAGGCAAGAGAAGTGCAGAAAGAAGCAACAGAGGTGCAGAAAGAGGCAACAGAAGTGCAGAAAGAGTCAAGAGAGGTGCACAAAGAGACAAGAGAGATGCACAAAGAGACAAGAGAGGTGCACAAAGAGACAAGAGAGGTGCAGAAAGAGGGAAGACGAGTGCAAAAAGAGGCAACGGGGTGCAGAAAGAATCAAGAGATGTGTAGAAAGAAGAGAGTGAGGTACAGAAAAAGGCAAGAGAGGTGCAGAAAGAGGCAAGAGAGATGCAGAAAGAAGGAAGAGGGGTGCAGAAAGAGGCAAGAGGGGTGCACAAAGAAGCAAGAGAGGTACAGAAAGAAGCAAGAGAAGTGTAGAAAGAAGCAACAGGGGTGCAGAAAGAGGCAAGAGGGGTGTAGAAAGAGGCAAGAGAAGTGCAGAAAGAAGCAACAGAGGTACAGAAGGAGGCAAGAGAAGTGCAGAAAGATGGAAGAGAGTTGCAGAAACAGGCAATAGAGGTGCAGAAAGAGGGAGCAGGGGTGCAGACAGAGGCAAGAGAGGTGCATAAAAAGGGAAGAGGGGTGCAGAAAGAGGCAAGAGGTGTGCAGAAAGAAGCAAGAGAGGTGCTGAAAGAAGCAAGAGAAGTGCAGAAAGAACCAACAGAGGTACAGAAAGAGGCAAGAGAACTGCAGAAAGAGGCAGGAGTGGTGCAGAAAGAGGCATGAGAAGTACAGAAAGAGGGAAGAGGGGTGCAGACAGAGGCAAGAGGGGTGTAGAAAGAAGCAAGAGAGGTGCAGAAAGAAGCAAGAGAAGTGCAAAAAGAAGCAACAGAGGTGAAGAAAGAGGCAAGAGAGATGCAGAAAGAGGCAAGAGAAGTGCAGAAAGAAGCAACAGAAATGTAGAAAGAGGCAAGAGAAGTGGAGAAAGAAGCAACAGGGATGCATAAAGAGGCAAGAGAAGTGCAGAAACAGGCAAGAGAGGTGCAGAAAGAGGGAACAGGTGCAGAAAAAGGCAACAGAGGTGCAGAAAGAGGGACGTGGGGTACAGAAAGAGGCAGGAGGGGTGCAGAAAGAACTAGCAGAGGTGCAGAAAGAGGCAAGAGGGGTGCAGAAAGAGGCAAGAGAGGTGCGGGAAGAGGGGTGCACCAAGATGCAAGAGGGGTGCAGAAAGAAGCACAAGAGGTGCAGAAAGAAACAAGTGAAGTGCAGAAAGAGGCAAGAGAAGTGCAGAAAGAAGGAACAGAAATGCAAAAAGAGGCAAGAGAAGTACAGAAAGAAGGAACAGAAATGTAGAAAGAGGCAAGAGGCAAGAGAAGTGCAGAAAGAAGCAAAAGAGGTGCAGAAAGAGGCAACAGAAATGCAGAAAGAGGCAAGAGAGGTGCACAAAGAGACAAGAGAGGTGCAGAAAGAGGAAAGACGAGTGCAAAAAGAGGCAACAGGGGTGCAGAAAGAAGCAAGAGATGTGCTGAAAGAAGAGAGTGAAGTGCAGAAAGAGGCAAGAGAGGTGCAGAAAGAGGGAAGAGAGGTGCATAAAGAGGGAAGAGGGGTACCGAAAGAGGCAAGAGGGGTGCACAAAGAAGCAAGAGAGGTACGGAAAGAAGCAAGAGAAGTGTAGAAAGAAGCAACAGGTGTGCGAAAAGAGGGAAGTGGGGTATAGAAAGAGGCAAGAGAAGTGCAGAAAGAAGCAACAGAGGAGCAGAAGGAGGCAAGAGAACTGCAGAAAGAGGCAAGAGTGGTGCAGAAAGAGGCATGAAAAGTGCAGAAAGAGGGAAGAGGGGTGCAGACAGATGCAAGAGAGGTATAGAAAGAAGCAAGAGAGGTGCAGAAAGAAGCAAGAGATGTTCAGAAAGAAGCAACGGAGATGAAGAGAGAGGCAAGAGGGATGCAAAAAGAGGCATGAGAAGTGCAGTAAGAGGGAAGAGGGGTGCAGACAGAAGCAAGAGAGGTGCATAAAGAAGCAAGAGAGCTGCAGAAAGAAGCAATAGAGGTGCAGAAAGAGGCAAGAGAGGTGCAGAAAGAAGCAAAGAAGATGCAGAAAGAAGCAAGAGAAGTGCATAAAGAAGCAACAGATGTCCAGAAAGACCCAAGAGGGGTGCAGAAAGAGACAAGAGAAGTGCTGAAAGAAGCAAGAAATGTGCAGAAAGTGGCAAGAAAAGTACAGAAAGAAGGAACAGAAATTCAGAAAGAGGCAAGAGAAGAGCATAAAGAAACAACAGAGGTGCAGAAAGAGACAAGAGAACTGGAGAAAGAGGCAATAGAGGTGCAGAAACAGGCAAGAGAGGTGTAAAAAGAGGACAAAGAAGTGCAGAAAGGGGCAAGAGGGGTGGAGAAAGAGGCAAGAGAAGTGCTGAAAGAAGCAGCAGAGGTGCAGAAAGAGGTAAAAGAAGTGCAGAAAAAAGGAACAGAAATGCAGAAAGAGGCAAGAGAAGTGCAGAAAGAAGGAACAGAAATGCAGAAAGAGGCAAGGGAAGTGTAGAAAGAAGCAACAGATGTGCAGAAAGAGGTAAGAGAACTGCCCACAGAGGCAAGAGAGGTATAGAAAGAGGCAATAGAGGTGCAGAAAGAGGAGAGAGGGGTGCACAAAGAGGCAAGAGGGGTGCAGAAAGAAGCACAAGAGGTGCAGAAAGAAGCAGGAGAAGTGTAGAAAGAAGCAACAGGGGTGCAGAAAGACCCAAGAGGGGTGCAGAAAGAGGCAAGAGAAGTGCTGAAAGAAGCAAGAGATGTGCAGAAAGAGGCAAGAAAAGTGCAGAAAGAAGGAACACAAATGCAGAAAGAGGCAAGAGAAGTGCAGAAAGAAGCAACGGAGGTGCAGAAAGACACAAGAGAGGTGCAGAAAGAGGCAAGAGAAGTGCAGAAAGAAGGAACAGAAATGCAGAAAGAGGCACTTAAGCAACGGAGGTGCAGAAAGACACAAGAGGGGTGCAGAAAGAGGCAAGAGAAGAGCAGAAAGAAGGAACAGAGGTGCAGAAAGAGGCAAGAGAAGTGCAGAAAGAGGCAATAGAGGTGCAGAAAAAGGCAAGAGAGGAGTAAAAAGAGGACAAAGAAGTGAAGAAAGAGGCAAGAGGGGTGGAGAAAGAGGCAAGAGAAGTGCTGAAAGAAGCAGCAGAGGTGCAGAAAGAGTCAAGAGAAGTGCAGAAAGAAGGAACAGAAATGCAGAAAGAGGCAAGAGAAGTGCAGAAAGAAGAACAGAAATGCAGAAAGAGGGAAGTGTAGAAAGAAGCAACAGATGTGCAGAAAGAGGCAAGAGAACTGCCCACAGAGGCAAGAGAGGTGTAGAAAGAGGCAATAGATGTGCAGAAAGAGGGGAGAGGGGTGCACAAAGAGTCAAGAGGGGTGCAGAAAGAAGCACAAGAGGTGCAGAAAGAAGCAGGAGAAGTGTAGAAAGAAGCAACAGGGGTGCAGATAGACAGAAGAGGGGTGCAGAAAGAGGCAAGAGAAGTGCTGTAAGAAGCAAGAGATGTGCAGAAAGAGGCAAGAAAAGTGCAGAAAGAAGGAACAGAAATGCAGAAAGAGGCAAGAGAAGTGCAGAAAGAAGCAACGGAGGTGCAGAAAGACAAAAGAGGGGTACAGAAAGAGGCAAGAGAAGTGCAGAAAGAGGCAATAGAGGTGCAGAAACAGGCAAGAGAGGTGCAGAAAGAGGGAGCAGGGATGCAGACAGAGGCAAGAGAGGTGCAGAAAAAGGGAAGAGGGGTGCAGAAAGAGGCAAGAGGTGTGCAGAAAGAAGCAAAAGAGGTGCTGAAAGAAGCAAGAGAAGTGCAGAAAGAACCAACAGAGGTACAGAAAGAGCAAAGAAGGGTACAGAAAGAGGCAAGAGAAGTGCAGAAAGAAGCATCAGAGGTGAAGAAAGAGGAAAGAGAGATGCAGAAAGAGGCAAGAGAAGTGCAGAAAGAGGCAAGAGGGGTGCACAAAGAAGCAAGAGAGGTACAGAAAGAAGCAAGAGAAGTGTAGAAAGAAGCATGAGAAGTGTAGAAAGAAGCAACAGAGGTGCAGAAGGAGGCAAGAGAAGTGCAGAAAGAGGCAAGAGAGTTGCAGAAACAGACAATAGAGGTGCAGAAAGAGGGAGCAGGGGTGCAGACAGAGGCAAGAGAGGTACAGAAAAAGGGAAGAGGGGTGCAGAAAGAGGCAAGAGGTGTGCAGAAAGAAGCAAGAGAGGTGCTGAAAGAAGCAAGAGAAGTGCAGAAAGAACCAACAGAGGTGAAGAAAGAGGCAAGAGAGATGCAGAACGAGGCAAGAGAAGTGCAAAAAGAAGCAACAGAGGTGAAGAAAGAGGCAAGAGAGATGCAGAAAGAGGCAAGAGAAGTGCAGAAAGAAGCAAAAGAGGCGCTGAAAGAGGCAACAGAAGTGCAGAAAGAGGCAAGAGAGGTGTACAAAGAGACAAGAGAGATGCACAAAGAGACAAGGTAGGTGCACAAAGAGACAAGAGAGGTGCAGAAAGAGGGAAGACGAGTGCAAAAAGAGGCAACAGGGGTGCAGAAAGAAGCAAGAGATGTGCAGAAAGAAGGGAGTGAGGTGCAGAAAGAGGAAAAGAGGTACAGAAAGAGGCAAGAAAAGTGCAGAAAGAGGGAAGAGGGGTGCAGAAAGAGGCAAGAGAGGTGCACAAAGAAGCAAGAGAGGTACAGAAAGAAGCAAGAGAAGTGTAGAAAGAAGCAACAGGGGTGCAGAAAGAGACAAGAGGGGTGTAGAAAGAGGCAAGAGAAGTGCAGAAAGAAGCAACAGAGGTGCAGAAGGAGGCAAGAGAACTGCAGAAAGAGGCAAGAGAGTTGCAGAAACAGGCAACAGAGGTACAGAAAGAGGGAGCAGGGGTACAGACAGAGGCAAAAGAGGTGCAGAAAAAGGGAAGAGGGGTGCAGAAAGAGGCTAGAGGTGTGCAGAAAGAAGCAAGAGAAGTGCAGAAAGACGCAACAGAAATGTAGAAAGAGGCAAGAGAAGTGCAGAAAGAAGCAACTGAAATACAGAAAGAGGCAAGAGAAGTGCAGAAAGAAGCAACAGAGATGCAGAAAGAGGTAAGAGAAGTGCAGAAATAGGCAAGAGAGGTACAGAAAGAAGCAACAGAGGTGAGGGAAGTGGGGTACAGAAAGAGGCAGGAGGGGGTAGAAAGAACCAACAGAGGTGCAGAAAGAGGCAAGAGGGGTGCAGTAAGAGGCAAGAGAACTACGGAAAGAAGCAACAGAGGTGCAGAAAGAGGCAAGAGAACTGCAGACAGAGGCAAGAGAGGTGCAGAAAGAGGCAAGAGAGGTGCAGAAAGAGGGAAGAGGGGTGCACAAAGAGGCAAGAGGGGTGCAGAAAGAAGCACGAGAGGTGTAGAAAGAAGCAAGTGAAGTGCAGAAAGAGGCAAGAGAAGTGCAGAAAGAAGCAACAGAAATATAGAAAGATGTAATAGATGTGCAGAAAGAAGCAACAGAGGTGCAGAAAGACACAAGAGGGGTGCAGAAAGGCAATAGAGGTGCAGAAACAGGCAAGAGAGGTGTAAAATGAAGGAAAGGAAGTACAGAGAGAGGCAAGAGAAGTACAAAAAGAAGGAACAGAAATGCAGAAAGAGGCAAAAGAAGTGCAGAAAGAAGCAACAGAGGTGCAGAAAAACACAACAGAAGTGCAGAAAGAGGCAAGAGAGGTGCACAAAGAGACAAGAGAGATGTACAAAGAGACAAGAGAGGTGCACAAAGAGACAAGAGAGGTGCAGAAAGAGGGAACACAAGTGCAAAAAGAGGCAACAGGGGTGCAGAAAGAAGCAAGAGACGTGCAGAAAGAAGAGAGTGAGGTGCAAAAAGAGGCAAGAGAGGTGCAGAAAGAGGGAAGAGAGGTTCAGAAAGAGGGAAGAGGGGTGCCGAAAGAGGCAAGAGGGGTGTACAAAGAAGCAAGAGAGTTACAGAAAGAAGCAAGAGAAGTGTAGAAAGAAGCAACAGGGTGCGAAAAGAGGCAAGAGGGGTGTAGAAAGAGGCAAGAGAAGTGCAGAAAGAAGCAACAGAGGAGCAGAAGGAGGCAAGAGAACTGCAGAAAGAGACAAGAGAGTTGCAGAAACAGGCAAGAGAGGTACAGAAAGAGGCAGCGGGAGTGCAGACAGAGGCAAGAGAGGTGCAGAAAAAGAGAAGAGGGGTGCAGAAAGAGGCAAGAGGTGTGCAGAAAGAATCAAGTAAGGTGCTGAAATAAGCAGAAGTGAAGAAAGAACCAACAGAGGTGCAGAAAGAGGCAAGAGGGGTGCAGTAAGAGGCAAGCGAAGGGCAGAAAGAAGCAACAGAGGTACAGAAAGAGGCAAGAGAACTGCAGAAATAGGCAGGAGTGGTGCAGAAAGAGGCATGAGAAGTGCAGAAAGAGGGAAGATGGATGCAGACAGAGGCAAGAGGGGTGTAGAAAGAAGCAAGAGAGGTGCGTAAAGAAGCAAGAGAAGTCCAGAAAGAAGCAACAGATGTGCAGAAAGACCCAAGAGGAGTGCAGAAAGAGGCAAGAGAAGTGGTGAAAGAAGCAAGAGATGTGCAGAAAGTGGCAAGAAAAGTACAGAAAGAAGGAACAGAAATGCAGAAAGAAGCAAGAGAAGTGCAGAAAAAAGCAACAGGTGCAGAAAGAGGCAAGAGGGATGCAGAAAGAGGCAAGAGAAGTGCAGAAAGAAGCAACAGAAATATAGAAAGAGGCAAGAGAAGTACAGAAAGAAACAACAGAAATGCAGAAAGAGGCAAGAGAAGTGCAGAAAGAAGCAACAGAGATGCAGAAAGAGGCAAGAGAAGTACAGAAACAGGCAAGAGAGGTGCAGAAAGAGGGAACAGAGGTGCAGAAAGAGGCAGGAGACATGCAGAAAGAGGGACGAGGGGTGCAGAAAGAGGCAAGAGGGGTGCACAAAGAGACAAGAGAGGTGCACAAAGAGACAAGAGAGGTGCAGAAAGAGGGAAGACGAGTGAAAAAAGAGGCAACAGGGGTGCAGTGAGAATCAAGAAATGTGCAGAAAGAAGAGAGTGAGGTGCAAAAAGAGGCAAGAGAGGTGCAGAAAGAGGGAAGAGAGGTGCAGAAAGAGGGAAGAGGGGTGCCGAAAGAGGCAAGAGGGGTGTACAAAGAAGCAAGAGAGTTACAGAAAGAAGCAAGAGAAGTGTAGAAAGAAGCAACAGGGTGCGAAAAGAGGCAAGAGGAGTGTAGAAAGAGGCAAGAGAAGTGCAGAAAGAAGCAACAGAGGAGCAGGAGGCAAGAGAACTGCAGAAAGAGGCAAGAGAGTTGCAGAAACAGGCAAGAGAGGTACAGAAAGAGGCAGCAGGGGTGCAGACAGAGGCAAGAGAGGTGCAGAAAAAGAGAAGAGGGGTGAAGAAAGAGGCAAGAGGTGTGCAGAAAGAATCAAGTAAGGTGCTGAAATAAGCAGGAGAAGTGCAGAAAGAACCAACAGAGGTGCAGAAAGAGGCAAGAGGGGTGCAGAAAGAGGCAAGCGAAGTGCAGAAAGAAGCAACAGAGGTACAGAAAGAGGCAAGAGAACTGCAGAAAGAGGCAGGAGTGGTGCAGAAAGAGCGAAGATGGGAGCAGACAGAGGCAAGAGGGGCGTTGAAAGAAGCAAGAGAGGTGCGGAAAGAAGCAATAGAAGTCCAGAAAGAAGCAACAGATGTGCAGAAAGACCCAAGAGGAGTGCAGAAAGAGGCAAGAGAAGTGGTGAAAGAAGCAAGAGATGTGCAGAAAGTGGCAAGAGAAGTGCAGAAAGAATCAACAGAGGTACAGAAAGAGAAAAGAGGGGTACAGAAAGAGGCAAGAGAACTGCAGAAAGAGGCAAGAGAGTTGCAGAAACAGGCAATAAGAGGTGCAGAAAGAGGGAGCAGGGATGCAGACAGAGGCAAGAGAGGTGCAGAAAAAGGGAAGAGGGGTGCAGAAAGAGGCAAGAGGTGTGCAGAAAGAAGCAAAAGAGGTGCTGAAAGAAGCAAGAGAAGTGCAGAAAGAATCAACAGAGGTACAGAAAGAGAAAAGAGGGGTACAGAAAGAGGCAAGAGAAGTGTAGAAAGAAGCAACAGAGGTGAAGAAAGAGGAAAGAGAGATGCAGAAAGAGGCAATAGAAGTGCAGAAAGAGGCAAGAGGGGTGCACAAAGAAGCAAGATAGGTACAGAAGGAAGCAAGAGAAGTGTAGAAAGAAGCAACAGAGGTGCAGAAGGAGGCAAGAGAAGTGCAGAAGGAGGCAAGAGAGTTGCAGAAACAGGCAATAGAGGTGCAGAACGAGGGAGCCGGGTGCAGACAGGAGGCAAGAGAGGTACAGAAAAAGGGAAGAGGGGTGCAGAAAGAGGCAAGAGGTGTGCAGAAAGAAGCGAGAGGTGCTGAAAGAAGCAAGAGAAGTGCAGAAAGAACCAACAGAGGTACAGAAAGAGCTAAGAGGGGTGCAGAAAGAGGCAAAAGAAGTGCAGAAAGAAGGAACGGAGATACAGACAGAGGCAAGAGAACTGCAGACAGAGGCAGGAGTGGTGCAGAAAGAGGCATGAGAAGTACAGAAAGAGGGAAGAGGGGTGCAGACAGAGGCAAGAGGGGTGTAGAAAGAAGCAAGAGAGGTGCAGAAAGAAGCAAGAGAAGTGCAAAAAGAAGCAACAGAGGTGAAGAAAGAGGCAAGAGAGATGCAGAAAGAGGCAAGAGAAGTGCAGAAAGAAGCAAAAGAGGCGCTGAAAGAGGCAACAGAAGTGCATAAAGAGGCAAGAGAGGTGCACAAAGAGACAAGAGAGATGCACAAAGAGACAAGGTAGGTGCAGAAAGAGACAAGAGAGGTGCAGAAAGAGGGAAGACGAGTGCAAAAAGAGGCAACAGGGGTGCAGAAAGAAGCAAGAGATGTGCAGAAAGAAGGAAGTGAGGTGCAGAAAGAGGAAAAGAGGTACAGAAAGAGGCAAGAAAAGTGCAGAAAGAGGGAAGAGTGGTGCAGAAAGAGGCACGAGAGGTGCACAAAGAAGCAAGAGAGGTACAGAAAGAAACAAGAGAAGTATAGAATGAAGCAACAGGGGTGCAGAAAGAGGCAAGAGGGGTGTAGAAAGAGGCAAGAGAAGTGCAGAAAGAAGCAACAGAGGAGCAGAAGGAGGCAAGAGAACTGCAGAAAGAGGCAAGAGAGTTGCAGAAACAGGCAAGAGAGGTACAGAAAGAGGGAGCAGGGGTGCAGACAGAGGCAAAAGAGGTGCATAAAAAGGGAAGAGGGGTGCAGAAAGAGGCTAGAGGTGTGCAGAAAGAAGCGAGAGATGCTGAAAGAAGCAAGAGAAGTGCAGAAAGAACCAACAGAGGTGCAGAAAGAGGCAAAAGGGGTACAGAAAGAGGCAAGAAAAGTGCAGAAAGAAGCAACAGAGGTACAGAAAGAGGCAAGAGAACTACAGAAAGAGGCAAGAGTGGTGCAGAAAGAGGCATGAGAAGTGCAGAAATAGGGAAGAGGTGTGCAGACAGAGGCAAGAGGGGTGTAGAAAGAAGCAAGAGAGGTGCAGAAAGAAGCAAGAGACGTGCAAAAAGAAGCAACAGAGGTGCAGAAAGAGGCAAGAGGAATGCAGAAAGAGGCAAGAGAAGTGCAGAAAGAAGCAACATAAATATAGAAAGAGGCAAGAGAAGTGCAGAAAAAAGCAACAGGTGCAGAAAGAGGCAAGAGGGATGCAGAAAGAGGCAAGAGAAGTGCAGAAAAAAGCAACAAAAATATAGAAAGAGGCAAGAGAAGAGCAGAAAGAAACAACAGAAATGCAGAAAGAGGCAAGAGAAGTGCAGAAAGAAGCAACAGAGATGCATAAAGAGGCAAGAGAAGTGCAGAAACAGGCAAGAGAGGTGCAGAAAGAGGGAACAGAGGTGCAGAAAGAGGCAGGAGACGTGCAGAAAGAGGGACGAGGGTTGCAGAAAGAGGCAAGAGGGTGCACAAAGAGACAAGAGAGGTGCACAAAGAGGGAAGACGAGGGAAAAAGAGGCAACAGGGGTGCAGAGAGAATCAAGAGATGTGCAGAAAGAAGAGAGTGAGGTGCAGAAAGAGGCAAGAGAGGTGCAGAAAGAGGCAAGAGAGATGCAGAAAGAGGGAAGAGGGGTGCAGAAAGAGGCAAGAGGGGTGCACAAAGAAGCAAGAGAGGTACAGAAAGAAGCAAGAGAAGTGTAGAAAGAAGCAACAGGGGTGCAGAAAGAGGCAAGAGGGGTGTAGAAAGAGGCAAGAGAAGTGCAGAAACAGGCAAGAGAGGTGCAGAAAGAGGGAACAGAGGTACAGAAAGAGGCAGGAGATGTGCAGAAAGAGGGACGAGGGGTGCAGAAACAGGCAAGAGGGGTGTAAAAAGAGGCAAGAGAGGTGCAGAAACAGGCAATAGAGGTGCAGAAAGAGGGAGCAGGGATGCAGACAGAGGCAAGAGAGGTGCAGAAAAAGGGAAGAGGGGTGCAGAAAGAGGCAAGAGGTGTGCAGAAAGAAGCAAAAGAGGTGCTGAAAGAAGCAAGAGAAGTGCAGAAAGAATCAACAGAGGTACAGAAAGAGCAAAGAGGGGTACAGAAAGAGGCAAGAGAAGTGTAGAAAGAAGCAACAGAGGTGAAGAAAGAGGAAAGAGAGATGCAGAAAGAGGCAATAGAAGTGCAGAAAGAGGCAAGAGGGGTGCACAAAGAAGCAAGAGAGGTACAGAAGGAAGCAAGAGAAGTGTACAAAGAAGCAACAGAGGTGCAGAAGGAGGCAAGAGAAGTGCAGAAGGAGGCAAGAGAGTTGCAGAAACAGGCAATAGAGGTGCAGAACGAGGGAGCCGGGGTGCAGACAGAGGCAAGAGAGGTACAGAAAAAGGGAAGAGGGGTGCAGAAAGAGGCAAGAGGTGTGCAGAAAGAAGCGAGAGGTGCTGAAAGAAGCAAGAGAAGTGCAGAAAGAACCAACAGAGGTACAGAAAGAGCTAAGAGGGGTGCAGAAAGAGGCAAAAGAAGTGCAGAAAGAAGCAACGGAGATACAGACAGAGGCAAGAGAACTGCAGACAGAGGCAGGAGTGGTGCAGAAAGAGGCATGAGAAGTACAGAAAGAGGGAAGAGGGGTGCAGACAGAGGCAAGAGGGGTGTAGAAAGAAGCAAGAGAGGTGCAGAAAGAAGCAAGAGAAGTGCAAAAAGAAGCAACAGAGGTGAAGAAAGAGGCAAGAGAAGTGCAGAAAGAGGCAACAGAGTTGCAGAAACAGGCAATAGAGGTGCAGAAAGAGGGAGCAAGGATGCAGACAGAGGCAAGAGAGGTGCAGAAAAAGGGAAGAGGGGTGCAGAAAGAGGCAAGAGGTGTGCAGAAAGAAGCAAAAGAGGTGCTGAAAGAAGCAAGAGAAGTGCAGAAAGAATCAACAGAGGTACAGAAAGAGCAAAGAGGGGTACAGAAAGAGGCAAGAGAAGTGTAGAAAGAAGCAACAGAGGTGAAGAAAGAGGAAAGAGAGATGCAGAAAGAGGCAATAGAAGTGCAGAAAGAGGCAAGAGGGGTGTACAAAGAAGCAAGAGAGGTACAGAAGGAAGCAAGAGAAGTGTAGAAAGAAGCAACAGAGGTGCAGAAGGAGGCAAGAGAAGTGCAGAAGGAGGCAAGAAAGTTGCAGAAACAGGCAATAGAGGTGCAGAAAGAGGGAGCAGGGGTGCAGACAGAGGCAAGAGAGGTACAGAAAAAGGGAAGAGGGGTGCAGAAAGAGGCAAGAGGTGTGCATAAAGAGGCAAGAGAGGTGCATAAAGAGACAAGAGAGATGCACAAAGAGACAAGGCAGGTGCAGAAAGAGACAAGAGAGGTGCAGAAAGAGGGAAGACGAGTGCAAAAAGAGGCAACAGGGGTGCAGAAAGAAGCAAGAGATGTGCAGAAAGAAGGAAGTGAGGTGCAGAAAGAGGAAAAGAGGTACAGAAAGAGGCAAGTAAAGTGCAGAAAGAGGGAAGAGTGGTGCAGAAAGAGGCACGAGAGGTGCACAAAGAAGCAAGAGAGGTACAGAAAGAAACAAGAGAAGTATAGAATGAAGCAACAGGGGTGCAGAAAGAGGCAAGAGGGGTGTAGAAAGAGGCAAGAGAAGTGCAGAAAGAAGCAACAGAGGAGCACAAGGAGGCAAGAGAACTGCAGAAAGAGGCAAGAGAACTGCAGAAAGAGGCAAGAGAGTTGCAGAAACAGGCAAGAGAGGTACAGAAAGAGGGAGCAGGGGTGCAGACAGAGGCAAAAGAGGTGCAGAAAAAGGGAAGAGGGGTGCAGAAAGAGGCTAGAGGTGTGCAGAAAGAAGCGAGAGATGCTGAAAGAAGCAAGAGAAGTGCAGAAAGAACCAACAGAGGTGCAGAAAGAGGCAAAAGGGGTACAGAAAGAGGCAAGAAAAGTGCAGAAAGAAGCAACAGAGGTACAGAAAGAGGCAAGAGAACTACAGAAAGAGGCAAGAGTGGTGCAGAAAGAGGCATGAGAAGTGCAGAAATAGGGAAGAGGTGTGCAGACAGAGGCAAGAGGGGTGTTGAAAGAAGCAAGAGGGGTGTAGAAAGAAGCAAGAGGGGTGCAGAAAGAAGCAAGAGACGTGCAAAAAGAAGCAACAGAGGTGCAGAAAGAGGCAAGAGGAATGCAGAAAGAGGCAAGAGAAGTGCAGAAAGAAGCAACAGAAATATAGAAAGAGGCAAGAGAAGTGCAGAAAGAAGCAACAAAAATGCAGAATGAGGCAAGAGAAGTGCAGAAAGAAGCAACAGAGATGCAGAAAGAGGTAAGAGAAGTGCAGAAATAGGCAAGAGAGGTGCAGAAAGAAGCAACAGAGGTGCAGAAAGAGTGAAGTGGGGTACAGAAAGAGGCAGGAGGGGGTAGAAAGAACCAACAGAGGTGCAGAAAGAGGCAAGGGGGGTGCAGAAAGAGGCAAGAGAACTACAGAAAGAAGCAACAGAGGTGCAGAAAGAGGCAAGAGAACTGCAGACAGAGGAAAGAGAGGTGCAGAAAGAGGCAAGAGAGGTGCAGAAAGAGGGAAGAGGGGTGCACAAAGAGGCAAGAGGGGTGCAGAAAGAAGCACGAGAGGTGCAGAAAGAAGCAAGTGAAGTGCAGAAAGAGGCAAGAGAAGTGCAGAAAGAAGCAACAGAAATGTAGAAAGATGTAATAGAAGTGCATAAAGAAGCAACGGAGGTGCAGAAAGACACAAGAGGGGCGCAGAAAGGCAATAGAGGTGCAGAAACAGGCAAGAGAGGTGTAAAATGAGGGAAAGGAAGTGCAGAGAGAGGCAAGAGGGGTGGAGAAAGAGGCAAGAGAAGTGCTGAAAGAAGCAGCAGAGGTGCTGAAAGAGGCAAGAGAAGTGCAGAAGGAAGGAACAGAAATGAAGAAGGAAGGAACAGAAATGCAGAAAGAGGCAAGAGAAGTACAGAAAGAAGGAACAGAAATGCAGAAAGAGGCAAGAGAAGTGCAGAAAGAAGCAACAGAGGTGCAGAAAGAGGCAACAGAAGTGCAGAAAGAGGCAAGAGAGGTGCACAAAGAGACAAGAGAGATGTACAAAGAGACAAGAGAGGTGCACAAAGAGACAAGAGAGGTGCAGAAAGAGGAAGACGAGTGCAGAAAGAGACAACAGGGGTGTAGGAGAGTAGGATCTGCTTCACATGGGTACCCCCACTTTTTGCTGATGCTTCACTGTTTTTCGACCTTAGTCTGGCTGGGGCCCTGCTAATCAGAACCCCAGCCTAGCTGCTTCCTCTTTAAAATGGTTTCCATGTGCCTTAGGCACATCTCTGATTGGAATCTGGAGTGCCCTTATAAGTCCCTAGTATATGGTATACTATGTACCCAGGGCATAGGTACCTCAGAGGCCTACCAGGGGCTGCAGCATGTATTGTGCCACCCCTGGAAGGCCATCCAAACTGACACCACAGGTCTGCTACTGCAGCCTGGGTAAGGTGGTGCATGCACCCCTTACTGTGATATAGGCTACCTATATCACTGTATACATACACACATATAAACCTATAAGTCACTCCTATGGCAGGCCTTATCAATCCTGAAGGCAGAGTGCGTGGTTCCTATGTGAGAGGGTGCCCCTGCATGAGCAGGGCCCCTCTGCAGCGTTCGGAGACCCTTCTCTGATGCTGTTTGTAGTGCAGCCTGACCATATACTCTTAAGCGCATTATAACCTCGCGTTAAATGCTAACTTTGGGATGGCTGCACGGAAACATGTCGTGTTTGGTGTCAAACATCTTGGAATACTACCCCCACCAGTTCTGGCGGCGGGGGTAGCATTCCACCCTTCTAGAGGGAAAGACATGTACACACCGGTATACCCGGTACTGACTTTCCAGAGCCCTGGCATCACAAAATGGATGCCGCTGCCACAGACACGAGTCTGGCCTCCTGCTGCTGACCGAAACTCCGGCAGCGGAGGCCTGGACAATAGGTTTCCTGTCCCAGGGAGGTGTGACCACCTCCCCAGACAGGATAGTGTGTATTGGGGCTGGGCGGGAGCACTCTCGGGTGCTTTGAAATCCTGCACTGGGGGCACACTTGGTGTCCCTGTGCATACCCCAGTTCAAATCGGCTCAGGGGCTTCCAGCCCCTGCTCTGGCACGAAACTGGACAAAGGGAAAGGGGTGTAACCACCCCTCTGCCCTGGCCCTCCCATAGGTGTGGCCACAGAGTATGTCCAACCCCCTACCTTAGTATAAGTAGGGGAACCCAGTCCTTAGGACTTTAGATTTACCTGGACGAAACTCTGACACAGAATCCTGGACCTTCGACGCTCTACTTCAAGATTAGAGGACTGAAGAATCTCCCTTGGGGTCAAGGAGTGACTCCCCTGCTTGGCAGGCACCAAAGAAGCAATTGTCCGGTCTGCATCGCTGAAGCTCCAGTTGGACGCCGAAGTCTTTGCATCACCAGAGGTGGATTTCCAGACTTCCCGAGGCTGACCTGAGTCCCCAGCAAAGCTGAGGCCCATAGCTGTCGTGGGTAATGTGGAACCGTGACCCCTAGACACTGAACGCATTTGCAAGTACATCCTCTTCTGGGTCTCCCACGAAGTCGTGCTTTGGGCTCCGAGTAGCCCCAGCCTCCAGCACCAACTGCACCGAAGATCACTGGCCTCCACTCCACGAGTGTCCTGTGAGCCAGCTCCACGTGCACCGTCTCGAGGCTCCTTTGCGGTCGCTAGTCCGTTGGCTAGTAGGCCCTCACGAAGGCCAATCTTTTTCTGCTTGGGCTCCCTGGTTGCTCCAGGTGTGCCCTGACTTATCCTTGCTGGGTGAGTCCCCCAGACCTTGCTGGTCTGCAACATCGTCCTTCTTCTATTTCCACGAGACTTGCCGTTGCCAAGGCTTGTTGGGTCCAATCCGGTCGCCGACACCCCTGCAATAGAACAGACCTCGTGGGACAGCTCGAATCCAGCTCCTAGTTGTCGTCGACGCCTCCTGGACCTCGTGGCTGAAGAGTCAAGACGACCATCAACCTACCTGAAGCACTCGACATCGGTGGGCATCTGCTCATCGCCTTCCTGGTCACTGGCTAGTGACCCAGACTCTGTCCCCTCTGCTTTCAGGTTCTTCAGATCTTCGATCCACCTTTGGATCCACCCGAACACTTTCGACTTGGTCGCCAGCAGCACTTTGCAGCAGATCGCCATAGAAAGCGACGACGAAACCCGACCCCGAAAGACACCTATGCACCCGGCTCCCCTGGGTGAGGTAACTCGAGTACTCCGGTGCTCCCGTGGGTATTGACACTAGAACAGCCTAGTTCTCAAAGGGTTTGCTCCAAGTCCTCCTCTAAGTGTCCCTTTTCTTTTAAATTCTAATCGCGACTTTCCCCATAGAAGTTAACGGTGGTTCGCGGTTGTGTTCATACACTGCACGCGTCCCCCGTGGGTCCCCTGTGTCACTGCCTTGGGTGGTTCCTTGTGGTCCAAGCACTTCTACAGGCTCTAGGCCTTGTGTCTAGCTCAGTCGTGGTTCTTATACCACTTTATTGGTATATGGTTTGGTACGCCCCTGGGGCTCAAACGTGTATTTGTGCTATTACTGTAGATAACTAACTTATAACTGTATGTACTTCGAACTCTAGCCTCATAAAGAGACTAGAGGGGTGTGTTTAGTAATAAATACATATATTTTGAATATATACCTGGTGTGGTCCTCTTTCATTTGGTCACTCAAGAGATTATAGACTGGTAAAACAAGCTGCTTTACATTCCTTCAAGACTTAGCCTGAAGGCTGCTCTCCATAGCTACCACTAGGATAGCTTTCAATAAAGGTTGTCTTTAACCTATCTCCAATAAGGGGTTGTTTGGACTGGTGCAAGGTGCCCACTATAATTAGTGGACAGCATATGCCAGGCCAACTTCTCACATTGGTGTGCAGCGTGTGGGATTCCAGCTTGCTATTGTTTTACCAGATAATCTCAATTGAATTGATCAACTGAAAACCACTAAGGGTACCTAAGGTACATATAAATCAAGCTTAGTAATACAGTAAGTTCTACTGAACTTAGAGTTGTGTGTTAAGGGACAGCACACCCTTTCTACAACTCAAGAGAGTTTAGTAGGCCACACTAGAGTAGGTAGTGCATACACCACACCTCACTAGTAATGTCTTCAAAGCCAGGACCCAGTGAGTCCTTGCCAGAAGCCAGTGGGCTTCTTCCCTCCAAGTATGATAAACTCCCATTCTTGGAATTGAGAGCATTATGCACTACTAGGAAGTTGAAGACAGGCAAAAGTGCCAGCACCCAACACCTCAGGGAGGTGTTACTAGCTGATGATCTCAGCAGGCCCCTAGGGTCTGAAGGGGTAGGCAAAGAGGGTGGGGCAGAAGATGAGGAAGGGGCCAGGGGTGAAGAAACCCAGGCCCCCCTCTGAAACTGGCCAGGAAGGTGAAAATGACCTTGTCCTGGAAAACCCAATTCCTCCTGTGGAGGAGGAGGAGGGAGAGGATCAGACTGACCTCCCCTTTGTCCCCCAGGAAGAGTTCTGAGTGTGCCCAGAAGGTCTAGGTCTCCTTCTCAGGAGTCTAACCACTCTGACACCTCAATAGGGACCTCTGTCTCCTCTCATAGGAGGGAATCCTCTCATGAGAGGAGAAAGAGACTGATTCAATATGAGCAAACTCAGCTTGAACTCAGGAAACAGCAATTGGCTATAGACAGGGAGTCCCTAGATCTCTATAGAGAGAGACAAAAGTTGGGACTAGAGTCCCATGGTGGCAGCAGTTTCCCCAAAGATAGGGAAAGGTCTTATGACCATAGAAACCTGAGCAAGATTGTCCCTCCCTACCAGAGTGGGGATGACATCCACAAATGGATAACTGCTCTAGAGAGGGCCTGTAAAGTACAGAGGGTCCCTCAGGAGCAGTGGGCAGCAATCTTGTGGCTCTCCTTTGCAGACAAAGGTAGAGACAAGCTCCTCACTGTTAGAGAGGAGGATGCTGATAATTACAAAGTCTTGAAGAGTGCTCTAATTGATGGGTTTGGCCTAACCACTGAACAATACAGGTTAAAGTTCAGGGATACCCAAAAAGCACAGACTCAAGACTGGGTGGACTTTGTTGATTGTTCTGCCAAGGCTCTGGAAGGTTGGTTATTGGGCAGTAAGGTATGTGACTTCACAGGATTGTACAATCTGATAATGAGGGAGCAGATTCTTAATAACTGTCAAAATCAGCTGTTGCATCAGCACCTGGTAGACTCTGATCTGACCTCTCCCCAAGAATTGGGAAAGAAGGCAGACAAATGGGTCAGAACCAGGGTGAAGCAGAAGGTACAGAACCAAGGTGGTGACCCTAAGAAGCAAGATTCGAAAACCTCTGATAAGGGTGGGGAGAAGGGTAAAGATCAAAAGTCTTCACAAGGCCCCCAAAAATCTTCTTCAGGTGGGGATTCACAGTCTACCAAAGGGAAAGGCCAAAGGAAACCATGGTGCAAGGTCTGTAAGCAAAAGACCCACTGGACCAGTGATTGCACCAAGTCCAAAGACTCTACTCCAGCCCCCACCAATGCCCCTAAGGCACCTGCTCCCCCTAGTGCAGTTACAGTTGGTGGTGGGACTACACAAGCCAAGGGTTTAGTAGGGTTGACCCTGGGTAAAGAGATGAGCTCTGACCTAGTCAGAGAACTCACTCAGGCTGTCCTAGTCTGTGATGGAGGCATGGATATGACCTCCTCTGTGAGTCCCAGTAATCTGGGCAAGTACAGACAACAGCCTTTAATCAATGGAAGAGAGGCTTTGGCATTTAGGGACACAGGGGCAAGTGTCACCATGGTGACACAAGACCTTGTGAATCCTGGGCAGATAATACTTGGTGAAATGTACCAAGTGACCAATGCTAGCAACGTCAGAACAGACCATACTCTGGCAGTTGTTAACTTCTCCTGGGGAGGGGTAACTGGCCTTAAGAAGGTTGTGGTAAGTGCAGACCTACCCGTTGAATGCTTGCTTGGCAATGACTTAGAAACTTCAGCTTGGGCAGAAGTGGAGCTCAGGACCCATGCAGAAATGCTGGGGATCCCTGCAGATGTGTTTGCTGTGACCAGGTCACAAGCCAAAATGTCTAGCACTGAACAGGCCTTGGATTCTGGAATAATGGACCAAGTGCCCTCCAAGAAGAGGAGTAGTAGGGTAAAGGCAGTGCCTTCCCCCTTGGCTCAGAAGGAAGATCAGTCCCTTGAGGGGGATGATCTCAGTCCTGAGGAAGGAACTGTCCCAGAGGAGCTTGAACCTGACCAGGTTGAGTTCTTGGGGACAGGGGGACCTTCCAGGGCAGATCTGAGCCAGGAGCAGCAGAGCTGCCCCTCTCTTGAACCCCTCAGACAGCAAGCTGCTGCTGAGGCTGCTGGGAAAGCTAGTGGTCCCCATACTGTGTATTGGGATGATGGACTCTTGTACTCAGAGTGTAGAGACCCCAAGCCTGGTGCTACCAGGAGGTTGGTTATACCTTTGAAGTTCAGGGGCTTCCTATTGACCCTAGCCCATGATATTCCCTTAGCAGGTCACCTGGGCCAGAACAAGACTTGGGACAGAATTGTCCCTCACTTTCACTGGCCCCACATGTCTGAAGACACCAAGGAGTTTTGTCGCTCCTGTGTAACCTGCCAGGCCAGTGGCAAGGCAGGTGGCACTACAAAGGCCCCCTGATACCACTACCTGTGGTGGGGGTTCCCTTTGAAAGGGTGGGGATTGACATTGTTGGTCCCATGGATCCCCAAACAGCATCTGGGCACAGGTTTATCCTGGTGGTAGTGGATCATGCCACCAGGTACCCAGAGGCTATTCCCCTTAGGACCACTACAGCACCTGTGGTGGCAAGGGCCCTCCTGGGAATTTTCTCAAGAGTGGGCTTCCCTAAGGAGGTTGTATCAGACAGGGGTGCAAACTTTATGTCTGGATACTTAAAAGCAATGTGGAAGGAGTGTGGAGTGACTTACAAGTTCACCACACCCTATCACCCACAATGCAATGGTTTAGTTGAGAGATTCAACAAAACCTTGAAGGGCATGATTAAAGGGCTCCCAGAAAAGCTTAGGCGAAGATGGGACATACTCTTGCCCTGCCTTTTATTTGCGTACAGGGAGGTGCCTCAAAAGGGGTTGGCTACAGCCCTTTTGAACTTTTGTTTGGTCACCCTGTCAGGGGTCCACTGTGCTTGGTGAAGGAAGGATGGGAGTTACCTCTCAAGCCCCAAAGCAAGACATAGTGGACTACGTACTTGGTCTCCGCTCCCGGATGGCTGAGTATATGAAAAAGGCAACTAAAAACCTTGAGGCTAGCCAGGAACTTCAAAAGGCCTGGCATGACCAAAAGGCTGTACTGACTGTTTATCAGCCAGGACAGAAGGTGTGGGTGTTGGAGCCAGTGGCCCCAGCAGCTCTCCAAGACAAATGGAGTGGACCCCACACCATTGTTGAACAGAAGGGTGAGGTTACCTACTTAGTAGACCTAGGAACACCCAGGAGTCCCCACAGGGTTCTCCATGTCAACAGGTTAAAACCATATGTGGACAGGGCAGACATGGGCTTGCTCATGGCTCCTGATCAGGGACAGGAGGAAGAGAGTGACCCACTCCCTGACCTGCTCTCACAGAACCCTGGTGATGGTTCAGTGGATGGTGTAGCCTTGGCAGGCAGCCTCACTACCCAGCAGCAGACTGATTGCAGACAGGTGCTCAATCAGTTCAGACACATATTCTCACTGACACCCAGTCAGACTACCTGGTGCACTCATGAAGTGGACACTGGGGACAGTCTGCCTATTAAAAATAAGATATATAGGCAACCTGACCATGTCAGGGACTGTATCAGGACAGAAGTCCAGAAGATGTTGGATTTGGGAGTTATTGAACCCTCAGATAGCCCTTGGGCTAGTCCAGTGGTCCTTGTGCCAAAACCTCACACCAATGGTGGGAAAAGAGAGATGAGGTTTTGTGTGGACTACAGGGGTCTCAATGCAGTCACTAGGACTGATGCCCATCCAATACCTAGGGCAGATGAGCTAATAGACACTTTGGCCTCAGCCAAGTATCTAAGCACATTTGACCTGACAGCTGGCTACTGGCAGATCAGACTAGCTGATGATGCAAAGCCAAAGACAGCATTCTCAACCCCTAGTGGGCATTATCAGTTTGTGGTGATGCCCTTTGGTCTGAAGAATGCACCTGCCACTTTTCAGAGGTTGGTGAATACAGTCCTTACAGGTCTGGAAGCCTATAGTGCAGCATATCTAGATGATATTGCTGTCTTTAGCTCCACCTGGGAGGATCACCTGGTCCACCTCAGAAATGTTTTACAGCCCCTGCAGAAAGCAGGCCTGACTATCAAGGCCACCAAGTGCCAGATAGGGCAGAGTCAGGTTGTGTACCTGGGCCACCTTGTGGGTGGAGGCCAGGTTCAACCACTGCAGAGCAAGATCCAGACCATCATGGACTGGACTGCTCCAACTACCCAGACTCAGGTGAGAGCCTTCTTAGGCCTGACTGGGTACTATAGGAGATTTGTCAAGGGGTATGGATCAATAGTGACACCCCTGAATGACTTAACTTCCAAGAAAATGCCCAAAAAGGTTCAGTGGACAGTTAGCTGTCAAAAGGCATTTGATGACCTGAAGCAGGCCATGTGCACTGCTCCCATTCTGCAGAGTCCTGATTACTCCAAGAAGTTCATTGTTCAAACTGATGCATCTGAATTGGGGGTAGGGGCTGTACTGTCACAATTGAATGATGAAGGTCAGGATCAGCCAGTAGCTTTCATTAGCAGAAGGCTGACCCCTAGAGAGAAACGTTGGTCAGCCATTGAGAGGGAGGCCTTTGCTGTGGTCTGGGCTCTGAAGAAGTTGAGGCCATACTTGTTTGGTACTCACTTCCTTGTTCAAACAGACCATAAGCCCCTCTTATGGCTAAAACAAATGAAGGGTGAAAACCCCAAACTGCTTAGGTGGTCCATTTCCCTACAGGGGATGGACTTCACAGTGGAACATAGACCTGGGAGTAACCATGCCAATGCAGATGGACTCTCTAGGTACTTCCACTTAGAACATGAAGACTTAACTGGGCAAGGTTAGTTTAATGTCCCTACGTTTGGGGGTGGTTGTGTAGGAGAGTAGGATCTGCTTCACATGGGTACCCCCACTTTTTGTTGATGCTTCACTGTTTTTCGACCTTAGTCTGGCTGGGGCCCTTCTAATCAGAACCCCAGCCTAGCTGCTTCCTCTTTAAAATGGTTTCCATGTGCCTTAGGCACATCTCTGATTGGAATCTGGAGTGCCCTTATAAGTCCCTAGTATATGGTATACTATGTACCCAGGGCATAGATACCTCAGAGGCCTACCAGGGGCTGCAGCATGTATTGTGCCACCCCTGGAAGGCCATCCAAACTGACACCACAGGTCTGCTACTGCAGCCTGGGTAAGGTGGTGCATGCACCCCTTACTGTGATATAGGCTACCTATATCACTCTATACATACACACATATAAACCTATAAGTCACTCCTATGGCAGGCCTTATCAATCCTGAAGGCAGAGTGCGTGGTTCCTATGTGAGAGGGTGCCCCTGCATGAGCAGGGCCCCTCTGCAGCGTTCGGAGACCCTTCTCTGATGCTGTTTGTAGTGCAGCCTGACCATATACTCTTAAGCGCATTATAACCTCGCGTTAAATGCTAACTTTGGGATGGCTGCACGGAAACATGTCGTGTTTGGTGTCAAACATCTTGGAATACTACCCCCCCGGCAGTTCTGGTGGCGGGGGTAGCATTCCACCCTTCTAGAGGGAAAGACATGTACACACCGGTATACCCGGTACTGACTTTCCAGAGCCCTGGTGTAGGAGAGTAGGATCTGCTTCACATGGGTACCCCCACTTTTTGCTGATGCTTCACTGTTTTTCGACCTTAGTCTGGCTGGGGCCCTGCTAATCAGAACCCCAGCCTAGCTGCTTCCTCTTTAAAATGGTTTCCATGTGCCTTAGGCACATCTCTGATTGGAATCTGGAGTGCCCTTATAAGTCCCTAGTATATGGTATACTATGTACCCAGGGCATAGGTACCTCAGAGGCCTACCAGGGGCTGCAGCATGTATTGTGCCACCCCTGGAAGGCCAGCCAAAGGACACCACAGGTCTGCTACTGCAGCCTGGGTAAGGTGGTGCATGCACCCCTTACTGTGATATAGGCTACCTATATCACTATATACATACACACATATAAACCTATAAGTCACTCCTATGGCAGGCCTTATCAATCCTGAAGGCAGAGTGCGTGGTTCCTATGTGAGAGGGTGCCCCTGCATGAGCAGGGCCCCTCTGCAGCGTTCGGAGACCCTTCTCTGATGCTGTTTGTAGTGCAGCCTGACCATATACTCTTAAGCGCATTATAACCTCGTGTTAAATGCTAACTTTGGGATGGCTGCACGGAAACATGTCGTGTTTGGTGTCAAACATCTTGGAATACTACCCCCACCAGTTCTGGCGGCGGGGGTAGCATTCCACCCTTCTAGAGGGAAAGACATGTACACACCGGTATACCCGGTACTGACTTTCCAGAGCCCTGGCATCACAAAATGGATGCCGCTGCCACAGACACGAGTCTGGCCTCCTGCTGCTGACCGAAACTCCAGCAGAGGAGGCCTGGACAATAGGTTTCCTGTCCCAGGGAGGTGTGACCACCTCCCCAGACAGGATAGTGTGTATTGGGGCTGGGCGTGAGCACTCTCGGGTGCTTTGAAATCCTGCACTGGGGGCACACTTGGTGTCCCTGTGCATACCCCAGTTCAAACCAGCTCAGGGGCTTCCAGCCCCTGCTCTGGTGCGAAACTGGACAAAGGGAAAGGGTGTAACCACCCTCTGCCCTGGCCCTCCCATAGGTGGGGCCACAGAGTATGTCCAACCCCTATCTTAGTATAAGTAGGGGAACCCAGTCCTTAGGACTTTAGATTTACCTGGATGAAACTCTGACACAGAATCCTGGACCTTCGATGCTCTACTACAAGATTAGAGGACTGAAGAATCTCCCTTGGGGTCAAGGAGTGACTCCCCTGCTTGGCAGGCACCAAAGAAGCAATTGTCCGGTCTGCATCGCTGAAGCTCCTGTCGGACGCCAAATTCTTTGTATCACCAGAGGTAGATTTCCAGACTTCCCCGAGGCTGCCCTGAGTCCCCAGCAAAGCTGAGGCCCATAGCTGTCGTGGGTAACGTGGAACTGTGACCCCTGGACACCGATCACATTTGCAAGTGCATCCTCTTGTGGGTCTCCCACGAAGTCGTGCTTTGGGCTCCGAGTAGCCCCAGCCTCCCGCACCAACTGCACCGAAGATCACTGGCCTCCACTCCACGAGTGTCCTGTGAGCCAGCTCCACGTGCATCGTCTCGAGGCTCCTTCGCGGTCACTAGTCCGTTGGCTAGTAGGCCCTCACGAAGGCCAATCATTTTCTGCTTGGGCTCCCTGGTTGCTCCAGGTGTGCCCTGACTTATCCTCGCTGGGTGAGTCTCCCAGACCTTGCTGGTCTGCAACATCGTCCTTCTTCTATTTCCACGAGACTTGCCGTTGCCAAGGCTTGTTGGGTCCAATCCGGTCACGAACACCCCTGCAATCGACACACGTCATGGGGCAGCTCCTGGTTGTTGTCGACGCCTCCTGGACCTCGTGGCTGAAGAGTCAAGACGACTGTCAACCTACCTGAAGCACTCGACATCGGTGGGCATCTGCTCATCGCCTTCCTGGTCACTGGCTAGTGACCCAGACTCTGTCCCCTCTGCTTTCAGGTTCTTCAGATCTTCGATCCACCTTTGGATCCACCCGAACACTTTCGACTTGGTCGCCAGCAGCACTTTGCAGCAGATCGCCATAGAAAGCGACGACGAAACCCGACCCCGAAAGACACCTATGCACCCGGCTCCCCTGGGTGAGGTAACTCGAGTACTCCGGTGCTCCCGTGGGTATTGACACTAGAACAGCCTAGTTCTCAAAGGGTTTGCTCCAAGTCCTCCTCTAAGTGTCCCTTTTCTTTTAAATTCTAATCGCGACTTTCCCCATAGAAGTTAACGGTGGTTCGCGTTTGTGTTCATACACTACACGCATCCCCCGTGGGTCCCCTGTGTCACTGCCTTGGGTGGTTCCTTGTGGTCCAAGCACTTCTACAGGCTCTAGGCCTTGTGTCTAGCTCAGTCGTGGTTCTTATACCACTTTATTGGTATATGGTTTGGTACGCACCTGGGGCTCAACCGTGTATTTGTGCTATTACTGTAGATAACTAACTCGTAACGTATGTACTTCGAACTCTAGCCTCATAAAGAGACTAGAGGGGTGTGTTTAGTAATAAATACATATATTTTGAATATATACCTGGTGTGGTCCTCTTTCATTTGGTCACTCAAGAGATTATAGACTGGTAAAACAAGCTGCTTTACATTCCTTCAAGACTTAGCCTGAAGGCTGCTCTCCATAGCTACCACTAGGATAGCTTTCAATAAAGGTTGTCTTTAACCTATCTCCAATAAGGGGTTGTTTGGACTGGTGCAAGGTGCCCACTATAATTAGTGGACAGCATATGCCAGGCCAACTTCTCACACCTGGCATCACAAAATGGATGCCGCTGCCACAGACACGAGTCTGGCCTCCTGCTGCTGACCGAAACTCCGGCAGGGAGGCCTGGACAATAGGTTTCCTGTCCCAGGGAGGTGTGACCACCTCCCCAGACAGGATAGTGTGTATTGGGGCTGGGCGGGAGCATTCTCGGGTGCTTTGAAATCCTGCACTGGGGGCACACTTGGTGTCCCTGTGCATACCCCAGTTCAAACTGGCTCAGGGGCTTCCAGCCCCTGATCTGGCACGAAACTGGACAAAGGGAAAGGGTGTAACCACCCCTCTGCCCTGGCCCTCCCATAGGTGGGGCCACAGAGTATGTCCAACCCCCTACCTTAGTATAAGTAGGGGAACCCAGTCCTTAGGACTTTAGATTTACCTGGACGAAACTCTGACACAGAATCCTGGACCTTCGACGCTCTACTTCAAGATTAGAGGACTGAAGAATCTCCCTTGGGGTCAAGGAGTGACTCCCCTGCTTGGCAGACACCAAAGAAGCAATTGTCCAGTCTGCATCGCTGAAGCTCCCGTCGGACGCCGAAGTCTTTGCATCATCAGAGGTAGATTTCCAGACTTCCCCGAGGCTGCCCTGAGTCCCCAGCAAAGCTGAGGCCCGTAGCTGTCGTGGGTAACGTGGAACCGTGACCCCTGGACACCGAACGCATTTGCAAGTGCATCCTCTTCTGGGTCTACCACGAAGTCGTGCTTTGGGCTCCCAGTAGTCTCAGCCTCCAGCACCAACTGCACCGAAGATCACTGGCCTCCACTCCACGAGTGTCCTGTGAGCCAGCTCCACGTGCACTGTCTCAAGGCTCCTTCGCGGTTGCTAGTCCGTTGGCTAGTAGGCCCTCACGAAGGCCAATCTTTTTCTGCTTGGGCTCCCTGGTTGCTCCAGGTGTGCCCTGACTTATCCTCGCTGGGTGAGTCCCCCAGACCTTGCTGGTCTGCAACATCGTCCTTCTTCTATTTCCACGAGACTTGCCGTTGCAAAGGATTGTTAGGTCCAATCCGGTCGCCGACACCCCTGCAATCGACAGACGTCGTGGGACAGCTAGAATCCAGCTCCTGGTTGTCGTCGACGCCTCCTGGACCTCGTGGCTGAAGAGTCAAGACGACCATAAACCTACCTGAAGCACTCGACATCGGTGGGCATTTGCTCATCGCCTTCCTGGTCACTGGCTAGTGACCCAGACTCTGTCCCCTCTCCTTTCAGGTTCTTCAGATCTTCGATCCACCTCTGGATCCACCCGAACACTTTCGACTTGGTCGCCAGCAGCACTTTGCAGCAGATCGCCATAGAAAGCGACGACGAAACCCGACCCCGAAAGACACCTATGCACCCGGCTCCCCTGGGTGAGGTAACTCGAGTACTCCGGTGCTCCCGTGGGTATTGATACTAGAACAGCCTAGTTCTCAAAGGGTTTGCTCCAAGTCCTCCTCTAAGTGTCCCTTTTCTTTTAAATTCTAATCGCGACTTTCCCCATTTCCCCAGAAGTTAACGGTGGTTCGCGGTTGTGTTCATACACTGCACGCGTCCCCCGTGGGTCCCCTGTGTCACTGCCTTGGGTGGTTCCTTGTGGTCCAAGCACTTCTACAGGCTCTAGGCCTTGTGTCTAGCTCAGTCGTGGTTCTTATACCACTTTATTGGTATATGGTTTGGTACGCCCTGGGGCTCAAACGTGTATTTGTGCTATTACTGTAGATAACTAACTTATACTTTATGTGCTTCGAACTCTAGCCTCATAAAGAGACTAGAGGGGTGTGTTTAGTAATAAATACATATATTTTGAATATATACCTGGTGTGGTCCTCTTTCATTTGGTCACTCAAGAGATTATAGACTGGTAAAACAAGCTGCTTTACATTCCTTCAAGACTTAGCCTGAAGGCTGCTCTCCCCAGCTACCACTAGGATAGCTTTCAATAAAGGTTGTCTTTAACCTATCTCCAATAAGGGGTTGTTTGGACTGGTGCAAGGTGCCCACTATAATTAGTGGACAGCATATGCCAGGCCAACTTCTCACAAGGGGTGCAGAAAGAAGCAAGAGACGTTCAGAAAGAAGAGAGTGAGGTGCAAAAAGAGGCAAGAGAGGTGCAGAAAGAGGGAAGAGAGGTGCAGAAAGAGGGAAGAGGGGTGCCGAAAGAGGCAAGAGGGGTGTACAAAGAAGCAAGAGAGTTACAGAAAGAAGCAAGAGAAGTGTAGAAAGAAGTAACAGGGTGCGAAAAGAGGCAAGAGGGGTGTAGAAAGAGGCAAGAGAAGTGCAGAAAGAAGCAACAGAGGAGCAGAAGGAGGCAAGAGAACTGCAGAAAGAGGCAAGAGAGTTGTAGAACCAGGCAAGAGAGGTACAGAAAGAGGCAGCAGGGGTGCAGACAGAGGCAAGAGAGGTGCAGAAAAAGAGAAGAGGGCTGCAGAAAGAGGCAAGAGGTGTGCAGAAAGAATCAAGTAAGGTGCTGAAATAAGCAGGAGAAGTGCAGAAAGAACCAACAGAGGTGCAGAAAGAGGCAAGAGGGGTGCAGAAAGAGGCAAGCAAAGTGCAGAAAGAAGCAACAGAGGTACAGAAAGAGGCAAGAGAATTGCAGAAAGAGGCAGGAGTGGTGCAGAAAGAGGCATGAGAAGTGCAGAAAGAGGGAAGAAGGGTGCAGACAGAGGCAAGAGGGGTGTAGAAAGAAGCAAGAGAGGTGCGGAAAGAAGCAAGAGAAGTCCAGAAAGAAGCAACAGATGTGCAGAAAGATCCAAGAGGGGTGCAGAAAGAGGCAAGAGAAGTGGTGAAAGAAGCAAGAGATGTGCAGAAAGTGGCAAGAAAAGTACAGAAAGAAGGAACAGAAATGAAGAAAGAAGCAAGAGAAGTGCAGAAAAAAGCAACAGGTGCAGAAAGATGCAAGAGGGATGCAGAAAGAGGCAAGAGAAGTGCATAAAAAAGCAACAGAAATATAGAAAGAGGCAAGAGAAGTGCAGAAAGAAACAAAAGAAATGCAGAAAGAGGCAAGAGAAGTGCAGAAAGAAGCAACAGAGATGCAGAAAGAGGCAAGAGAAGTGCAGAAACAGGCAAGAGAGGTGCAGAAAGAGGGAACAGAGGTACAGAAAGAGGCAGGAGATGTGCAGAAAGAGGGACGAGGGGTGCAGAAAGAGGCAAGAGGGGTGTAAAAAGAGGCAAGAGAGGTGCAGAAAGAAGCAAGAGAAGTACAGAAAGAAGCAACAGAGGCACAGAAAGAGGCAAAAGGGGTGCAGAAAGAGGCCAGAGAAGTGCAGAAAAAAGCAAAAGAAATGTAGAAAGAGGCAAGAGAAGTGCAGAAAGAAGGAACAGAGATGCAGAAAGAGGCAAGAGAACTGCCGACAGAGGCAAGAGAGGTGTAGAAAGAGGAAAGAGAGGTGCAGAAAGAGGGGAGGGGGTGTACAAAGAGGCAAGAGGGGTACAGAAAGAAGCACAAGAGGTGGATAAAGAAGCAAGAGAAGTGTAGAAAGAAGCAACAGGGGTGCAGAAAGACCCAAGAGGGGTGCAGAAAGAGGCACAAGACGTGCTGAAAGTAGCAAGAGATGTGCAGAAAGAGGCAAGAAAAGCGCAGAAAGAAGGAACAGAAATGCAGAAATGGGTAAGAGAAGTGCAGAAAGAAGCATTGTAGGTGCAGAAAGACACAAGAGGGGTGCAGAAAGAGGCAAGAGAAGATCAGAAAGAAGCAACAGAGGTACAGAAAGAGGCAAGAGAAGTGCAGAAAGAGACAATAGAGGTGCAGAAACAGGCAAGAGAGGTATAAAATGAGGGAAAGGAAGTTTAGAAAGAGGCAAGAGGGGTGGAGAAAGAGGCAAGAGAAGTGCTGAAAGAAGCAGCAGAGGTGCAGAAAGAGGCAAGAGAAGTGCAGAAAGAAGGAACAGAAATGCAGAAAGAGGCAAGAGAAGTACAGAAAGAAGGAACAGAAATGCAGAAAGAGGCAAGAGCGGTGCACAAAGAGACAAGAGAGATGCACAAAGAGACAAGAGAGGTGCACAAAGAGACAAGAGAGGTGCACAAAGAGGGAAGACGAGTGAAAAAAGAGGCAACAGGGGTGCAGAGAGAATCAAGAGATGTGCAGAAAGAAGAGAGTGAGGTGCAGAAAGAGGCAAAAGAGGTGCAGAAAGAGGCAAGAGAGATGCAGAAAGAGGGAAGAGGGGTGCAAAAAGAGGCAAGAGGGGTGCACAAAGAAGCAAGAGAGGTACAGAAAGAAGCAAGAGAAGTGTAGAAAGAAGCAACAGGGGTGCAGAAAGAGACAAGAGGGGTGTAGAAAGAGGCAAGAGAAGTGCAGAAAGAAGTAACAGAGGTGCAGAAGGAGGCAAGAGAAGTGCAGAAAGAGGCAAGAGAGTTGCAGAAACAGGCAATAGAGGCGCAGAAAGAGGGAGCAGGGATGCAGACAGAGGCAAGAGAGGTGCAGAAAAAGGGAAGAGGGGTGCAGAAAGAGGCAAGAGATGTGCAGAAAAAGCAAAAGAGGTGCTGAAAGAAGCAAGAGAAGTGCAGAAAGAACCAACAGAGGTACAGAAAGAACAAAGAGGGGTACAGAAAGAGTCAAGAGAAGTGCAGAAAGAAGCAACAGAGGTGAAGAAAGAGGAAAGAGAGATGTAGAAATAGGCAACAGAAGTGCAGAAAGAAGCAAATGTAGAAAGAGGCAAGAGAAGTGCAGAAAAAGTAACAGAAATGCAGAAAAAGCAAGAGAAGTGCAGAAAGAAGCAACAGGGATGCAGACAGAGGCAAGAGAAGTGCAGAAACAGGCAAGAGAGGTGCAGAAGGAGGAAACGGGTGCAGAAAAAGGCAACAGAGGTGCAGAAAGAGGGACGTGGGGTGCAGAAAGAGGCAGGAGGGGTGCAGAAAGAACCAGCAGAGGCGGAGAAAGAGGCAAGAGGAGTGTAGAAAGAGGCAAGAGAACTGCAGAAAAAAGTAACAGAGGTGCAGAAAGAGGCAAGGGAACTGCAGACAGAGGCAAGAGAGTTGCAGAAAGAGGGAAGAGGGGTGCACCAAGAGGCAAAAGGGGTGCAGAAAGAAGCATGAGAGGTACAGAAAGAAGCAAGTGAAGTGCAGAAAGAGGCGAGAGAAGTGCAGAAAGAAGCAACAGAAAAATAGAAAGAGGCAATAGAAGTGCAGAAAGAAGCAACGGAGGTGCAGAAAGACACAAGAGGGGTGCAGAAAGAGGCAATAGAGGTGCTGAAACAGGCAAGAGAGGTGTAAAATGAGGGAAAGGAAGTGCAGAAAGAGGCAAGAGGGGTGGAGAAAGAGGCAAGAGAAGTGCTGAAAGAAGCAGCAGAGGTGCAGAAAGAGGCAAGAGAAGTGCAGAAAGAAGGAACAGAAATGCAGAAAGAGGCAACAGAAGTACAGAAAGAAGGAACAGAAATGCAGAAAGAGGCAAGAGAAGTGCAGAAAGAAGCAACAGAGGTCCGGAAAGAGGCAACAGAAGTGCAGAAAGAGGCAAGAGAGGTGCACAAAGAGACAAGAGAGATGCAAAAAGAGACAAGAGAGGTGCACAAAGAGACAAGAGAGGTGCAGAAAGAGGGAAGACGAGTGCAAAAAGAGGCAACGGGTGCAGAAAGAATCAAGAGATGTGCAGAAAGAAGAGAGTGAGGTGCAGAAAGAGGCAAGAGAGGTGCAGAAAGAGGCAAGAGAATGCAGAAAGAGGGAAGAGGGATGCAGAAAGAGGAAAGAGGGATGCAGAAAGAAGCGCAAGAGGTACAGAAAGCATCAAGTGAAGTGTAGAAAGAAGCAACAGGGGTGCAGAAAGAGGCAAGAGGGGTGTAGAAAGAGGCAAGGGAACTGCAGACAGAGGCAACAGAGGTGCAGAAAGAGGGAAGAGGGGTGCACCAAGAGTCAAGAGGGGTGCAGAAAGAAGCACAAGATGTGCAGAAAGAAGCAAGTGAAGTGCAGAAAGAGGCAATAGAAGTGCAGAAAGAAGCAACAGAGGTGCAGAAAGATACAAGGGGGTGCAGAAAGAGGCAATAGAGGTGCAGAAACAGGCAAGAGAGGTGTAAAATGAGGGAAAGGAAGTGCAGAAAGAGGCAAGAGGGGTGGAGAAAGAGGCAAGAGAAGTGCTGAATGAAGCAGCAGAGGTGCAGAAAGAGGCAAGAGAAGTGCAGAAAGAAGGAACAGAAATGCAGAAAGAGGCAAGAGGCAAGAGAAGTGCAGAAAGAAGCAACAGAGGTGCAGAAAGAGGCAACAGAAGTGCAGAAAGAGGCAAGATGGGTGCACAAAGAGAAAAGAGAGATGCACACAGAGACAAGAGAGTTGCACAAAGAGACAAGAGAGGTGCAGAAAGAGGGAAGACGAGTGCAAAAAGAGGCAACAGGAGTGCAGTAAGAATCAAGAGATGTGCAGAAAGAAGAGAGTGAGGTGCAGAAAGAGGCAAGAGAGGTGCAGAAAGAGGCAAGAGAGATGCAGAAAGAGGGAAGAGGGGTGCAGAAAGAGGCAAGAGGGGTGCACAAAGAAGCAAGAGAGGTACAGAAAAAGCAAGAGAAGTGTAGAAAGAAGCAACAGAGGTGCAGAAGGAGGCAAGAGAAGTGCAGAAAGAGGCAAGAGAGTTGCAGAAACAGGCAATAGAGGTGCAGAAAGAGGGAGCAGGGGTGCAGACAGAGGCAAGAGAGGTACAGAAAAAGGGAAGAGTGGTACAGAAAGAGGCAAGAGGTATGCGGAAAGAAGCAAGAGAGGTGCTGAAAGAAGCAAGAGAAGTGCAGAAAGAACCAACAGAGGTACAGAAAGAGCTAAGAGGGGTGCAGAAAGAGGCAAAAGAAGTGCAGAAAGAAGCAACAGAGATACAGAAAGAGGCAAGAGAACTGCAGACAGAGGCAGGAGTGGTGCAGAAAGAGGCATGAGAAGTGCAGAAAGAGGGAAGAGGGGTGCCAACAGAGGCAAGAGGGGTGTAGAAAGAAGCAAGAGAGGTGCAGAAAGAAGCAAGAGAAGTGCAAAAAGAAGCAACAGAGGTGAAGAAAGAGGCAAGAGAGATGCAGAAAGAGGCAAGAGAAGTGCAGAAAGAAGCAACAGAAATGTAGAAAGAGGCAAGAGAAGTGCAGAAAGAAGCAACAGAAATGCAGAAAGAGGCAAGAGAAGTGCAGAAAGAAGCAACAGGGAAGCAGAAAGAGGCAAGAGAAATACAGAAACAGGCAAGAGAGGTGCAGAAAGAGGGAACGGGTGCAGAAAAAGGCAACAGAGGTGCAGAAAGAGGGACGTGGGGTGCAGAAAGAGGCAGGAGGAGTGCAGAAAGAACCAACAGAGGTGCAGAAAGAGGCAAGAGGGGTGCAGAAAGAGGCAAGAGAACTGCAGAAAAAAGCAACAGAGGTGCAGAAAGAGGCAAGGGAACTGCAGACAGAGGCAAGAGAGGTGCAGAAAGAGGGAAGAGGGGTGCACCAAGAGGCAAGAGGGGGTGCAGAAAGAAGCACGAGAGGTGCAGCAAGAAGCAAGCGAAGTGCAGAAAGAAGCAACAGAAAAATAGAAAGAGGCAATAGAAGTGCAGAAAGAAGCAACGGAGGTGCAGAAAGACACAAGAGGGGTGCAGAAAGAGGCAATAGAGGTGCAGAAACAGGCAAGAGAGGTGTAAAATGAGGGAAGAGAAGTGCAGAAAGAGGCAAGAGGGGTGGAGAAAGAGGGAAGAGAAGTGCTGAAAGAAGCAGCAGAGGTGCAGAAAGAGGCAAGAGAAGTGCAGAAAGAAGGAACAGAAATGCAGAAAGAGGCAAGAGAAGTACAGAAAGAAGGAACAGAGGTGCAGAAAGAGGCAACAGAAGTGCAGAAAGAGGCAAGAGAGGTGCACAAAGAGACAATAGAGATGCACAAAGAGACAAGAGAGGTGCACAAAGAGACAACAGAGGTGCAGAAAGAGGGAAGACGAGTGCAAAAAGAGGCAACAGGGGTGCAGTAAGAATCAAGAGATGTGCAGAAAGAAGAGAGTGAGGTGCAGAAAGAGGCAAGGGAGGTGCAGAAAGAGGCAAGAGAGATGCAGAAAGAGGGAAGAGGGGTGCAGAAAGAGGCAAGATGGGTGCACAAAGAAGCAAGAGAGGTACAGAAAAAAGCAAGAGAAGTGTAGAAAGAAGCAACAGAGGTGCAGAAGGAGGCAAGAGAAGTGCAGAAAGAGGCAAGAAAGTTGCAGAAACAGGCAAAAGAGGTGCAGAAAGAGGGAGCAGGGGTGCAGACAGAGGCAAGAGAGGTACAGAAAAAGGGAAGAGGGGTACAGAAAGAGGCAAGAGGTATGTAGAAAGAAGCAAGAGAGGTGCTGAAAGAAGCAAGAGAAGTGCAGAAAGAACCAACAGAGGTACAGAAAGAGCTAAGAGGGTGTGAGAAGTTGGCCTGGCATATGCTGTCCACTAATTATAGTGGGCACCTTGCACCAGTCCAAACAACCCCTTATTGGAGACAGGTTAAAGACAACCTTTATTGAAAGCTATCCTAGTGGTAGCTATGGAGAGCAGCCTTCAGGCTAAGTCTTGAAGGAATGTAAAGCAGCTTGTTTTACCAGTCTATAATCTCTTGAGTGACCAAATGAAAGAGGACCACACCAGGTATATATTCAAAATATATGTATTTATTGCTAAACACACCCCTCTAGTCTCTTTATGAGGCTAGAGTTTGAAGTACATAAATTATAAGTTAGTTATCTACAGTAATAGCACAAATACACGTTTGAGCCCTAGGGGCGTACCAAACCATATACCAATAAAGTGGTATAAGAACCACGACTGAGCTAGACACAGGGCCTAGAGCCTGTAGAAGTGCTTGGACCACAAGGAACCAACCAAGGTAGTGACACAGGGGACCCACGGGGGACGCGTGCAGTGTATGAACACAGCCGCGAATCGCCGTTAACTTCTATGGGGAAAGTCGCGATTTGAATTTAAAAGAAAAGGGACACTTAGAGGAGGACTTGGAGCAAACCCTTTGAGAACTAGGCTGTTCTAGTGTCAATACCCACGGGAGCACCGGAGTACTCGAGTTACCTCACCCAGGGGAGCCGGGTGCATAGGTGTCTTTCGGGGTCGGGTTTCGTCGTCGCTTTCAATGGCGATCTGCTGCAAAGTGCTGCTGGCGGCCAAGTCGAAAGTGTTCGGGTGGATCCAAAGGTGGATCGAAGATCTGAAGAACCTGAAAGCAGAGGGGACAGAGTCTGGGTCACTAGCCAGTGACCAGGACGGCAATGAGCAGATGCCCACCGATGTCGAGTGCTTCAGGTAGGTTGACGGTCATCTTGACTCTTCAGCCACGAGGTCCAGGAGATGTCGACGACAACCAGAAGCTGGATTCGAGCTGTCCCATGACGTTTGTCGATTGCAGGGGTGTCGGCAACCAGATTGGACCCAACAAGCCTTGGCAACGGCAAGTCTTGTGGAAATGGAAGAAGGACGATGTTGCAGACCAGCAAGGTCTGTGGGACTCACCCAGTGACGGTAAGTCAGGGCACGCCTGGAGCAACCAGGGAGCCCAAGTAGAAGAAGATTGGCCTTCAGGAGGGCCTGCTAGCCAACGGACTAGCGACTGCAAAGGAGCCTCGAGTTGATGCACGTGGAGCTAGCTCACAGGACACTCGTGGAGTGGAGGCCAGTGATCTTCAGTGCAGTTGGTGCGGGAGGCTGGGGCTACTCGGAGCCCAAAGCATGGCTTCGTGGGATACCCAGAAGAGGATGCACTTGCAAATGCGATTGGTGTCCAGGGGTCAAGGTTCCACGTTACCCATGACAGCTACGGGCCTCAGCTTTGCTGGGGACTCAGGGCAACCTCGGGGAAGTCTGGAAATCTACCTCTGGTGATGCAAAGACTTCGGCGTCCGGCGAGAGCTTCAGCGATGCAGACCAGACAATTGCTTCTTTGGTGCCTGCCAAGCAGGGGAGTCACTCCTTGACCCCAAGGGAGATTCTTCAGTCCTCTAATCTTGAAGTAGAGCGTCGAAGGTCCAGGATTCTGTGTCAGAGTTTCGTCCAGGTTAATCTAAAGTCCTAAGGACTGGGGTCCCATACTTATACTAAGGTAGGGGGTTGGACATACTCTGTGACCCCACCTATGGGAGGGTCAGGGCAGAGGGGTGGTTACACCCCTTTCCCTTTGTCCAGTTTCGCGCCAGAGCAGGGGGCTGGAAGACCCTGAGCCGGTTTGAACTGGGGTATGCACAGGGACACCAAATGTGGCCCCAGTGCAGGACTTCAAAGCACCAGAGAGTGCTCCCGCCCAGCCCCAATACACACTATCCTGTCTGGGGAGGTGGTTACACCTCCCTGGGACAGGAAACCTATTGTCCAGGCCTCCCCTGCCAGAGTTTCGGTCAGCAGCAGGAGGCCAGACTCGTGTCTGTGGCAGCGGCATCCATTTTGTGATGCCAGGGCTCTGGAAAGTCAGTACCGGGTATACCGGTGTGTACATGTCTCTCCCTCTAGAAGGGTGGAATGCTACCCCCGCTGCCAGAACTGGTGGGGGGGGGGTAGTATTCCAAGATGTTTGACACCAAACACGACATGTTTCCGTTCAGCCATCCCAAAGTTAGCATTTAACGCGAGGTTATAATGCGCTTAAGAGTATATGGTCGGGCTGCACTACAAACAGCCTCAGAGAAGGGTCTCCGAACGCTGCAGAGGGGCCCAGCTCATGCAGGGGCACCCTCTCACATAGGAACCACGCACTCTGCCTTCAGGATTGATAAGGCCTGCCATAGGAGTGACTTATAGGTTTATATGTGTGTATGTATGTAGTGACATAGGTAGCCTATATCACAGTAAGGGGTGCATGCACCACCTTACCCAGGCTGCAGTAGCAGACCTGTGGTGTCATTTTGGATGGCCTTCCAGGGGTGGCACAATACATGCTGCAGCCCCTGGTAGGCCTCTGAGGTACCTATGCCCTGGGTACATAGTATACCATATGCTAGGGACTTATAAGGGCACTCCAGATTCCAATCAGAGATGTGCCTAAGGCACATGGAAACCATTTTAAAGAGGAAGCAGCTAGGCTGGGGTTCTGATTAGCAGGGCGCCAGCCAGACTAAGGTCGAAAAACAGTGAAGCATCAGCAAAAAGTGGGGGTACCCATGTGAAGCAGATCCTACTCTCCTACACAACCCCCCCCAAACGTAGGGACATTAAACTAACCTTGCCCAGTTAAGTCTTCATGTTCTAAGTGGAAGTACCTAGAGAGTCCATCTGCATTGGCATGGTTACTCCCAGGTCTATGTTCCACTGTGAAGTCCATCCCCTGTAGGGAAATGGACCACCTAAGCAGTTTGGGGTTTTCAACCTTCATTTGTTTTAGCCATAAGAGGGGCTTATGGTCGGTTTGAACAAGGAAGTGAGTACCAAACAAGTATGGCCTCAACTTCTTCAGAGCCCAGACCACAGCAAAGGCCTCCTCTCAATGGCTGACCAACGTTTCTCTCTAGGGGTCAGCCTTCTGCTAATAAAAGCTACTGGCTGATCCTGACCTTCATCATTCAATTGTGACAGTACAGCCCCTACCCCCAATTCAGATGCATCTGTTTGGACAATGAACTTCTTGGAGTAATCAGGACTCTGTAGAATGGGAGCAGTGCACATGGCCTGCTTTAGGTCATCAAATGCCTTTTGACAGCTAACTGTCCACTGAACCTTTTTGGGCATTTTCTTGGAAGTTAAGTCATTCAGGGGTGTCACTATTGATCCATACCCCTTGACAAATCTCCTATAGTACCCAGTCAGGCCTAAGAAGGCTCTCACCTGAGTCTGGGTAGTTGGAGTAGTCCAGTCCATGATGGTCTGGATCTTGCTCTGCAGTGGTTGAACCTGGCCTCCTCCCACAAGGTGGCCCAGGTACACAACCTGACTCTGCCCTATTTGGCACTTTGTGGCCTTGATAGTCAGGCCTACTTTCTGCAGGGCCTGCAAAAGATTTCTGAGGTGGACCAGGTGATCCTCCCAGGTGGAGCTAAAGACAGCAATATCATCTAGATATGCTGCACTATAGGCTTCCAGACCTGTAAGGACTGTATTCACCAACCTCTGAAAAGTGGCAGGTGCATTCTTCAGACCAAAGGGCATCACCACAAATTGATAATGCCCACTAGGGGTTGAGAATGCTGTCTTTGGCTTTGCATCATCAGCTAGTCTGATCTGCCAGTAGCCAGCTGTCAGGTCAAATGTGCTTAGATACTTGGCTGAGGCCAAAGTGTCTATTAGCTCATCTGCCCTTGGTATTGGATGGGCATCAGTCCTAGTGACTGCACTGAGACCCCTGTAGTCCACACAAAACCTCATCTCTCTTTTCCCACCATTGGTGTGAGGTTTTGGCACAAGGACCACTGGACTAGCCCAAGGGCTATCTGAGGGTTCAATAACTCCCAAATCCAACATCTTCTGGACTTCTGTCCTGATACAGTCCCTGACATGGTCAGGTTGCCTATAAATCTTATTTTTAATAGGCAGACTGTCCCCAGTGTCCACTGCATGAGTGCACCAGGTAGTCTGACTGGGTGTCAGTGAGAATATGTGTCTGAACTGATTGAGCACCTGTCTGCAATCAGTCTGCTGCTGGGTAGTGAGGCTGCCTGCCAAGGCTACACCATCCACTGACCCATCATCAGGGTTCTGTGAGAGCAGGTCAGGGAGTGGGTCACTCTCTTCCTCCTGTCCCTCATCAGTAGCCATGAGCAAGCCCATGTCTGCCCTGTCCACATATGGTTTTAACCTGTTGACATGGAGAACCCTGTGGGGACTCCTGGGTGTTCCTAGGTCCACCAAATAGGTAACCTCACCCTTCTGTTCAACAATGGTATGGGGTCCACTCCATTTGTCTTGGAGAGCTGCTGGGGCCACTGGCTCCATACACCCACACCTTCTGTCCTGGCTGGTAAACAGTCAGTACAGCCTTTGGTCATGCCAGGCTTTTTGAAGTTCCTGGCTAGCCTCAAGGTTTTTAGTTGCCTTTTTCATATACTCAGCCATCCGGGAGCGGAGACCAAGTACATAGTCCACTATGTCTTGCTTTGGGGGCTTGAGAGGTAACTCCCATCCTTCCTTCACCAAGCACAATGGAACCCTGACAGGGTGACCAAACAAAAGTTCAAAAGGGCTGTAGCCAACCCCCTTTGAGGCACCTCCCTGTATGCAAATAAAAGGCAGGGCAAGAGTATGTCCCATCTTCGCCTAAGCTTTTCTGGGAGCCCTTTAATCATGCCCTTCAAGGTTTTGTTGAATCTCTCAACTAAACCGTTGCATTGTGGGTGATAGGGTGTGGTGAACTTGTAAGTCACTCCACACTCCTTCCACATTGCTTTTAAGTATCCAGACATAAAGTTAGCACCCCTGTCTGATACAACCTCCTTAGGGAAGCCCACTCTTGAGAAAATTCCCAGGAGGGCTCTTGCCACCACAGGTGCTGTAGTGGTCCTAAGGGGAATAGCCTCTGGGTACCTGGTGGCATGATCCACTACCACCAGGATAAACCTGTGCCCAGATGCTGTTTGGGGATCCATGGGACCAACAATGTCAATCCCCACCCTTTCAAAGGGAACCCCCACCACAGGTAGTGGTATCAGGGGGCCTTTGTAGTGCCACCTGCCTTGCCACTGGCCTGGCAGGTTACACAGGAGCGACAAAACTCCTTGGTGTCTTCAGACATGTGGGGCCAGTGAAAGTGAGGGACAATTCTGTCCCAAGTCTTGTTCTGGCCCAGGTGACCTGCTAAGGGAATGTCATGGGCTAGGGTCAATAGGAAGCCCCTGAACTTCAGAGGTATAACCAACCTCCTGGTGGCACCAGGCTTGGGGTCTCTACACTCTGAGTACAAGAGTCCATCATCCCAATACACAGTATGGGGACCACTAGCTTTCCCAGCAGCCTCAGCAGCAGCTTGCTGTCTGAGGGGTTCAAGAGAGGGGCAGCTCTGCTGCTCCTGGCTCAGATCTGCCCTGGAAGGGCCCCCTGTCCCCAAGAACTCAACCTGGTCAGGTTCAAGCTCCTCTGGGACAGTTCCTTCCTCAGGACTGAGATCATCCCCCTCAAGAGACTGATCTTCCTTCTGAGCCAAGGGTTGAAGGCACTGCCTTTACCCTACTACTCCTCTTCTTGGAGGGCACTTGGTCCATTATTTCAGAATCCAAGGCCTGTTCAGTGTTAGACATTTTGGCTTGTGGCCTGGTCACAGCAAACACATCTGCAGGGATGCCCAGCATTTCTGCATGGGTCCTGAGCTCCACTTCTGCCCAAGCTGAAGTTTCTAAGTCATTGCCAAGCAAGCATTCAACGGGTAGGTCTGCACTTACCACAACCTTCTTAAGGCCAGTTACCCCTCCCCAGGAGAAGTTAACAACTGCCAGAGTATGGTCTGTTCTGACGTTGCTAGCATTGGTCACTTGGTACATTTCACCAAGTATAATCTGCCCAGGATTCACAAGGTCTTGTGTCACCATGGTGACACTTGCCCCTGTGTCCCTAAATGCCAAAGCCTCTTTTCCATTGATTAAGGGCTGTTGCCTGTACTTGCCCAGATTACTGGGACTCACAGAGGAGGTCATATCCATGCCTCCATCATAGACTAGGACAGCCTGAGTGAGTTCTCTGACTAGGTCAGAGCTCATCTCCTTACCCAGGGTCAACCCTACTAAACCCTTGGCTTGTGTAGTCCCACCACCAACTGTAACTGCACTAGGGGGAGCAGGTGCCTTAGGGGCATTGGTGGGGGCTGGAGTAGAGTCTTTGGACTTGGTGCAATCACTGGTCCAGTGGGTCTTTTGCTTACAGACCTTGCACCATGGTTTCTTTTGGCCTTTCCCTTTGTTAGACTGTGAATCCCCACCTGAAGAAGATTTTTGGGGGCCTTGTGAAGACTTTTGGTCTTTACCCTTCTCCCCACCCTTATCAGAGTTTTTCGAATCTTGCTTCTTAGGGTCACCACCTTGGTTCTGTACCTTCTGCCTCACCCTGGTTCTGACCCATTTGTCTGCCTTCTTTCCCAATTCTTGGGGAGAGGTCAGATCAGAGTCCACCAGGTGCTGATGCAACAGCTGATTTTGACAATTGTTAAGGATCTGCTCCCTCATGATAAGATTGTACAATCCTGTGAAGTCACATACCTTACTGCCCAATAACCAACCTTCCAGAGCCTTGGCAGAACAATCAACAAAGTCCACCCAGTCTTGAGTCTGTGCTTTTTGGGTATCCCTGAACTTTAACCTGTATTGTTCAGTGGTTAGGCCAAACCCATCAATTAGAGCACTCTTCAAGACTTTGTAATTATCAGCATCCTCCTCTCTAACAGTGAGGAGCTTATCTCTACCTTTGTCTGCAAAGGAGAGCCACAACATTGCTGCCCACTGCTCCTGAGGGACCCTCTGTACTTTACAGGCCCTCTCTAGAGCAGTTATCCATTTGTGGATGTCATCCCCACTCTGGTAGGGAGGGACAATCTTGCTCAGGTTTCTATGGTCATAAGACCTTTCCCTATCTCTTGGGAAATTGCTGCCACCATGGGACTCTAGTCCCATCTTTTGTCTCTCTCTATAGAGATCTAGGGACTCCCTGTCTATAGCCAATTGCTGTTTTCTGAGCTCAAGCTGGGCTTGTTCATACTGAAGCAATCTCTTTCTCCTTTCATGAGAGGATTCCCTCCTATGAGAGGAGACAGAGGTCCCTATTGAGGTGTCAGAGTGGTTAGACTCCTGAGAAGGAGATCTAGACCTTCTGGGCACACTCAGTACTCTTCCTGGGGGACAAAGGGGAGGTCATTCTGATCCCCTCCTCCTCCTCCACAGGAGGAATTGGGTTATCCAGGACAAGGTCATTTTCACCTTCCTGGCCAGTTTCAGAGGGGGGGGGGCTGGGTTTCTTCACCCCTGGCCCCTTCCTCATCTTCTGCCCCACCCTCTCTGCCAACCCCTTCAGACCCTATGGGCCTGCTGAGATCATCAGCTAGTAACACCTCCCTGAGGTGTTGGGTGCTGGCACTTTTGCCTGCCTTCAACTTCCTGGTATTGCATAATGCTCTCAATTCCAAGAATGGGAGTTTATCATACTTGGAGGGAAGAAGCCCACTGGCTTCTGGCGAGGACTCACTGGGTCCTGGCTTTGAAGACATTACTAGTGAGGTGTGGTGTATGCACTACCTACTCTAGTGTGGCCTACTAAACCTCTTGAGTTGTAGAAAGGGTGTGCTATCCCTTAACACACAACTCTAAGTTCAGTAGAACTTACTGTATTACTAAGCTTGATTTATATGTACCTTAGGTACCCTTAGTGGTTTTCAGTTGATCAATTCAATTGAGATTATCTGGTAAAACAATAGCAAGCTGGAATCCCACACGCTGCACACCAATGTGAGAAGTTGGCCTGGCATATGCTGTCCACTAATTATAGTGGGCACCTTGCACCAGTCCAAACAACCCCTTATTGGAGATAGGTTAAAGACAACCTTTATTGAAAGCTATCCTAGTGGTAGCTATGGAGAGCAGCCTTCAGGCTAAGTCTTGAAGGAATGTAAAGCAGCTTGTTTTACCAGTCTATAATCTCTTGAGTGACCAAATGAAAGAGGACCACACCAGGTATATATTCAAAATATATGTATTTATTGCTAAACACACCCATCTAGTCTCTTTATGAGGCTAGAGTTTGAAGTACATAAATTATAAGTTAGTTATCTACAGTAATAGCACAAATACACGTTTGAGCCCTAGGGGCGTACCAAACCATATACCAATAAAGTGGTATAAGAACAACGACTGAGCTAGACACAGGGCCTAGAGCCTGTAGAAGTGCTTGGACCACAAGGAACCACCCAAGGTAGTGACACAGGGGACCCACGGGGGACGCGTGCAGTGTATGAACACAGCCGCGAATCGCCGTTAACTTCTATGGGGAAAGTCGCGATTTGAATTTAAAAGAAAAGGGACACTTAGAGGAGGACTTGGAGCAAACCCTTTGAGAACTAGGCTGTTCTAGTGTCAATACCCACGGGAGCACCGGAGTACTCGAGTTACCTCACCCAGGGGAGCCGGGTGCATAGGTGTCTTTCGGGGTCGGGTTTCGTCGTCGATTTCAATGGCGATCTGCTGCAAAGTGCTGCTGGCGGCCAAGTCGAAAGTGTTCGGGTGGATCCAAAGGTGGATCAAAGATCTGAAGAACCTGAAAGCAGAGGGGACAGAGTCTGGGTCACTAGCCAGTGACCAGGAAGGCGATGAGCAGATGCCCACCGATGTCGAGTGCTTCAGGTAGGTTGACGGTCATCTTGACTCTTCAGCCACGATGTGCAGGAGGTGTCGACGACAACCAGGAGCTGGATTCGAGCTGTCCCACATTGTCTGTCGATTGCAGGGGTGTCGGCGACCGCATTGGACCCAACAAGCCTTGGCAACGGCAAGTCTTGTGGAAATGGAAGAAGGACGATGTTGCAGACCAGCAAGGTCTGTGGGACTCACCCAGCAAGGGTAAGTCAGGGCACGCCTGGAGCAATCAGGGAGCCCAAGCAGAAGAAGATTGGCCTTTGGGAGGGCCTACTAGCCAACGGACTAGCGACCTCGAAGGAGCCTCAAGTCGATGCACGTGGAGCTGGCTCACAGGACACTCGTGGAGTGGAGGCCAGTGATCTTCGGTGCAGTTGGTGCTGGAGGCTGGGGCTACTCGAAGCCCAAAGCACGACTTCGTGGGATACCCAGAAGAGGATGCACTTGCAAATGCAATCGGTGTCCAGGGGTCACAGTTCCACATTACCCACGACAGCTACGGGCCTCAGCTTTGCTGGGGACTCAGGGCAGCCTCGGGGAAGTCTGGAAATCCACCTCTGGTGATGCAAAGACTTCGGCGTCCGGCGGGAGCTTCAGCGATGCAGACCGGACAATTGCTTCTTTGGTGCCTGCCAAGCAGGGGAGTCACTCCTTGACCCCAAGGGAGATTCTTCAGTCCTCTAATCTTGAAGTAGAGCATCGAAGGTCCAGGATTCTGTGTCAGAGTTTCGTCCAGGTTAATCTAAAGTCCTAAGGACTGGGGTCCCATACTTATACTAAGGTAGGTGGTTGGACATACTCTGTAGCCCCACCTATGGGAGGGTCAGGGCAGAGGGGTGGTTACACCCCTTTCCCTTTGTCCAGTTTTGCGCCAGAGCAGGGGCTGGAAGCCCCTGAGCCGGTTTGAACTGGGGTATGCACAGGGACACCAAATGTGCCCCCAGTGCAGGACTTCAAAGCACCAGAGAGTGCTCCCGCCCAGCCCCAATACACACTATCCTGTCTGGGGAGGTGGTTACACCTCCCTGGGACAGGAAACCTATTGTCCAGGCCTCCCCTGCCGGAGTTTCGGTCAGCAGCAGGAGGCCAGACTCGTGTCTGTGGCAGCGGCATCCATTTTGTGATGCCAGGGCTCTGGAAAGTCAGTACCGGGTATTCCGGTGTGTACATGTCTCTCCCTCTAGAAGGGTGGAATGCTACCCCCGCCACCAGAACTGGCGGGGGGGTAGTATTCCAAGATGTTTGACACCAAACATGACATGTTTCCGTGCAGCCATCCCAAAGTTAGCATTTAACGCGAGGTTATAATGCGCTTAAGAGTATATGGTCGGGCTGCACTACAAACAGCCTCAGAGAAGGGTCTCCAAACGCTGCAGAGGGGCCCAGCTCATGCAGGGGCACCCTCTCACATAGGAACCACGCACTCTGCCTTCAGGATTGATAAGGCCTGCCATAGGAGTGACTTATAGGTTTATATGTGTGTATGTATGTAGTGACATAGGTAGCCTATTTCACAGTAAGGGGTGCATGCACCACCTTACCCAGGCTGCAGTAGCAGACCTGTGGTGTCATTTTGGATGGCCTTCCAGGGGTGGCACAATACATGCTGCAGCCCCTGGTAGACCTCTGAGGTACCTATGCCCTGGGTACATAGTATACCATATACTAGGGACTTATAAGGGCACTCCAGATTCCAATCAGAGATGTGCCTAAGGCACATGGAAACCATTTTAAAGAGGAAGCAGCTAGGCTGGGGTTCTGATTAGCAGGGCGCCAGCCAGACTAAGGTCGAAAAACAGTGAAGCATCAGCAAAAAGTGGGGGTACCCATGTGAAGCAGATCCTACTCTCCTACAGAGGGGTGCAGAAAGAGGCAAAAGAAGTGCAGAAAGAAGCAACAGAGATACAGAAAGAGGCAAGAGAACTGCAGACAGAGGCAGGAGTGGTGCAGAAAGAGGCATGAGAAGTGCAGAAAGAGGGAAGAGGGGTGCAGACAGAGGCAAGAGGGGTGTAGAAAGAAGCAAGAGAGGTGCAGAAAGAAGCAAGAGAAGTGCAAAAAGAAGCAACAGAGGTGAAGAAAGAGGCAAGAGAGATGCAGAAAGAGGCAAGAGAAGTGCAGAAAGAAGCAACAGAAATGTAGAAAGAGGCAAGAGAAGTACAGAAAGAAGCAACAGAAATGCAGAAAGAGGCAAGAGAAGTGCAGAAAGAAGCAACAGGGATGCAGAAAGAGGCAAGAGAAGTACAGAAACAGGCAAGAGAGGTGCAGAAAGAGGGAACGGGTGCAGAAAAAGGCAACAGAGGTGCAGAAAGAGGGACGTGGGGTGCAGAAAGAGGCAGGAGGGGTGCAGAAAGAACCAACAGAGGTGCAGAAAGAGGCAAGAGGGGTGCAGAAAGAGGCAAGAGAACTGCAGAAAAAAGCAACAGAGGTGCAGAAAGAGGCAAGGGAACTGCAGACAGAGGCAAGAGAGGTGCAGAAAGAGGGAAGAGGGTGAACCAAGAGGCAAGAGGGGTGCAGAAAGAAGCACGAGAGGTGCAGCAAGAAGCAAGTGAAGTGCAGAAAGAAGCAACAGAAAAATAGAAAGAGGCAATAGAAGTGCAGAAAGAAGCAACGGAGGTGCAGAAAGACACAAGAGGGGTGCAGAAAGAGGCAATAGAGGTGCAGAAACAGGCAAGAGAGGTGTAAAATGAGGGAAGAGAAGTGCAGAAAGAGGCAAGAGGGGTGGAGAAAGAGGGAAGAGAAGTGCTGAAAGAAGCAGCAGAGGTGCAGAAAGAGGCAAGAGAAGTGCAGAAAGAAGGAACAGAAATGCAGAAAGAGGCAAGATTAGTACAGAAAGAAGGAACAGAGGTGCAGAAAGAGGCAACAGAAGTGCAGAAAGAGGCAAGAGAGGTGCACAAAGAGACAATAGAGATGCACAAAGAGACAAGAGAGGTGCACAAAGAGACAACAGAGGTGCAGAAAGAGGGAAGACGAGTGCAAAAAGAGGCAACAGGAGTGCAGTAAGAATCAAGAGATGTGCAGAAAGAAGAGAGTGAGGTGCAGAAAGAGGCAAGAGAGGTGCAGAAAGAGGCAAGAGAGATGCAGAAAGAGGGAAGAGGGGTGCAGAAAGAGGCGAGAGGGGTGCACAAAGAAGCAAGAGAGGTACAGAAAAAAGCAAGAGAAGTGTAGAAAGAAGCAACAGAGGTGCAGAAGGAGGCAAGAGAAGTGCAGAAAGAGGCAAGAGAGTTGCAGAAACAGGCAATAGAGGTGCAGAAAGAGGGAGCAGGGGTGCAGACAGAGGCAAGAGAGGTACAGAAAAAGGGAAGAGGGGTACAGAAAGAGGCAAGAGGTATGCAGAAAGAAGCAAGAGGGGTGCTGAAAGAAGCAAGAGAAGTGCAGAAAGAACGAACAGAGGTACAGAAAGAGCTAAGAGGGGTGCAGAAAGAGGCAAAAGAAGTGCAGAAAGAAGCAACAGAGATACAGAAAGAGGCAAGAGAACTGCAGACAGAGGCAGGAGTGGTGCAGAAAGAGGCATGAGTGGTGCAGAAAGAGGCATGAGAAGTGCAGAAAGAGGGAAGAGGGGTGCAGACAGAGGCAAGAGGGGTGTAGAAAGAAGCAAGAGAGGTGCAGAAAGAAGCAAGAGAAGTGCAAAAAGAAGCAACAGAGGTGAAGAAAGAGGCAAGAAAGATGCAGAAAGAGGCAAGAGAAGTGCAGAAAGAAGCAACAGAAATGTAGAAAGAGGCAAGAGAAGTGCAGAAAGAAGCAACAGAAATGCAGAAAGAGGCAAGAGAAGTGCAGAAAGAAGCAACAGGGATGCAGAAAGAGGCAAGAGAAGTACAGAAACAGGCAAGAGAGGTGCAGAAAGAGGGAACAGGTGAAGAAAAAGGCAGGAGGGGTGCAGAAAGAACCAACAGAGGTGCAGAAAGAGGCAAGAGGGGTGCAGAAAGAGGCAAGAGAACTGCAGAACAAAGCAACAGAGGTGCAGAAAGAGGCAAGGGAACTGCAGACAGAGGCAAGAGAGGTGCAGAAAGAGGGAAGAGGGGTGCACCAAGAGGCAAGAGGGGGTGCAGAAAGAAGCACGAGAGGTGCAGCAAGAAGCAAGCGAAGTGCAGAAAGAAGCAACAGAAAAATAGAAAGAGGCAATAGAAGTGCAGAAAGAAGCACCGGAGGTGCAGAAAGACACAAGAGGGGTGCAGAAAGAGGCAATAGAGGTGCAGAAACAGGCAAGAGAGGTGTAAAATGAGGGAAGAGAAGTGCAGAAAGAGGCAAGAGGGGTGGAGAAAGAGGGAAGAGAAGTGCTGAAAGAAGCAGCAGAGGTGCAGAAAGAGGCAAGAGAAGTGCAGAAAGAAGGAACAGAAATGCAGAAAGAGGCAAGAGAAGTACAGAAAGAAGGAACAGAGGTGCAGAAAGAGGCAACAGAAGTGCAGAAAGAGGCAAGAGAGTTGCACAAGGAGACAATAGAGATGCACAAAGAGACAAGAGAGGTGCACAAAGAGACAACAGAGGTGCAGAAAGAGCGAAGACGAGTGCAAAAAGAGGCAACAGGGGTGCAGAAATAAGCAAGAGACGTGTAGAAAGAAGAGAGTGAAGTGTAGAAAGAGGCAAGAGAGGTGCAGAAAGAGGGAAGAGAGGTGCAGAAAGAGGGAAGAGGGGTACCGAAAGAAGCAAGAGAAGTGTAGAAACAAGCAACAGGTGTGCGAAAAGAGGCAAGTGGGGTGTAGAAAGAGGCAAGAGAAGTGCAGAAAGAAGCAACAGCAGAGCAGAAAGAGGCAAGAGAACTACAGAAAGAGGCAAGAGTGGTGCAGAAAGAGGCATGAGAAGTGCAGAAAGATGGAAGAGTGGTGCAGACAGAGGCAAGAGGGGTATAGAAAGAAGCAAGAGAGGTGCATAAAGAAGCAAGAGAAGAGCAGAAAGAAGCAACAGAGGTACAGAAAGAGGCAAGAGGGATGCAGAAAGAGGCATGAGAAGTGCAATAAGAGGGAAGAGGGGTGCAGACAGAGGCAAGAGGGGTGTAGAAAGAAGCAAGAGATGTGCATAAAGAAGCAAGAGAGATGCAGAAAGAAGCAATAGAGGTGCTGAAAGAGGCAAGAGAGGTACAGAAAGAAACAAGAAAGGTGCAGAAAGAAGCAAGAGAAGTGAAGAAAGAAGCAACAGATGTCCAGAAAGACCCATGAGGGGTGCAGAAAGAGGCAAGAGAAATTCTGAAAGAAGCAAGAGATGTGCAGAAAGTGGCAAGAAAAGTACAGAAAGATGGAACAGAAATTGAGAAAGAGGCAAGAGAAGTACAGAAAAAAGCAGCAGAGGTGCAGAAAGACACAAGAGGGGTGCAGAAAGAGGCAAGAGAAGAGCAGAAAGAAGCAACAGAGGTGCAGAAAGAGGCAAGAGAACTGCAGAAACAGGCAATAGAGGTGCAGAAACAGGCAAGAGAGGTGTAAAAAAAGGAAAAAGAAGTACAGAAAGAGGCAAGTGGGGCGGAGAAAGAGACAAGAGTAGTACTGAAAGATGCAGCAAAGGTGCAGAAAGAGGCAAGAGAAGTGCAGAAAGAAGGAACAGAAATGCAGAAAGAGGCTAGAGAAGTGCAGAAAGAAGGAACAGAAATGCAGAAAGAGGCAAGAGAAGTGCAGAAAGAAGTAACAGATGTGCAGAAAGAGGCAAGAGAACTGCCGACAGAGGCATGAGAGGTGTAGAAAGAGGCAAGAGAGGTGCAGAAAGAGGGGAGAGGGGTGCACAAAGAGGCAAAAGGATTGCAGAAAGAAGCACAAGATCTGAGAAGTTGGCCTGGCATATGCTGTCCACTAATTATAGTGGGCACCTTGCACCAGTCCAAACAACCCCTTATTGGAGATAGGTTAAAGACAACCTTTATTGAAAGTTATCCTAGTGGTAGCTATGGAGAGCAGCCTTCAGGCTAAGTCTTGAAGGAATGTAAAGCAGCTTGTTTTACCAGTCTATAATCTCTTGAGTGACCAAATGAGAGAGGACTGTAGGAGAGTAGGATCTGCTTCACATGGGTACCCCCACTTTTTGCTGATGCTTCACTGTTTTTCGACCTTAGTCTGGCTGGGGCCCTGCTAATCAGAACCCCAGCCTAGCTGCTTCCTCTTTAAAATGGTTTCCATGTGCCTTAGGCACATCTCTGATTGGAATCTGGAGTGCCCTTATAAGTCCCTAGTATATGGTATACTATGTACCCAGGGCATAAGTACCTCAGAGGCCTACCAGGGGCTGCAGCATGTATTGTGCCACCCCTGGAAGGCCAGCCAAAAGGACACCACAGGTCTGCTACTGCAGCCTGGGTAAGGTGGTGCATGCACCCCTTACTGTGATATAGGCTACCTATATCACTACATACATACACACATATAAACCTATAAGTCACTCCTATGGCAGACCTTATCAATCCTGAAGGCAGAGTGCATGGTTCCTATGTGAAAGGGTGCCCCTGCATGAGCTGGGCCCCTCTGCAGCGTTCGGAGACCCTTCTCTGATGCTGTTTGTAGTGCAGCCTGACCATATACTCTTAAGCGCATTATAACCTCGCGTTAAATGCTAACTTTGGGATGGCTGCACGGAAACATGTTGTGTTTGGTGTCAAACATCTTGGAATACTACCCCCCGCCAGTTCTGGCGGCGGGGGTAGCATTCCACCCTTCTAGAGGGAGAGACATGTACACACCGGTATACCCGGTACTGACTTTCCAGAGCCCTGGCATCACAAAATGGATGCGGCTGCCACAGACACGAGTCTGGCCTCCTGCTGCTGACCGAAACTCCGGCAGGGAGGCCTGGACAATAGGTTTCCTGTCCCAGGGAGGTGTAACCACCTCCCCAGACAGGATAGTGTGTATTTGGGCTGGGCGGGAGCACTCTCTGGTGCTTTGAAGTCCTGCACTGGGGGCACATTTGGTGTCCCTGTGCATACCCCAGTTCAAACCGGCTCAGGGGCTTCCAGCCCCTGCTCTGGCGTGAAACTGGACAAAGGGAAAGGGGTGTAACCACCCCTCTGCCCTGACCCTCCCATAGGTGGGGCCACAGAGTATGTCCAACCCCCTACCTTAGTATAAGTAGGGGACCCCAGTCCTTAGGACTTTAGATTTACCTGGACGAAACTCTGACACAGAATCCTGGACCTTCGACGCTCTACTTCAAGATTAGAGGACTGAAGAATCTCCCTTGGGGTCAAGGAGTGACTCCCCTGCTTGGCAGGCACCAAAGAAGCAATTGTCCGGTCTGCATCGCTGAAGCTCCCGTCGGACGCCGAAGTCTTTGCATCACCAGAGGTGGATTTTCAGACTTCTCCGAGGCTGCCCTGAGTCCCCAGCAAAGCTGAGGCCCGTAGCTGTTGTGAGTAACGTGGAACCGTGACCCCTGGACACCAATCGCATTTGCAAGTGCATCCTCTTCTGGGTCTCCCACGAAGTTGTGCTTTGGGCTCCGAGTAGCCTCAGCCTCCAGCACCAACTGCACCGAAGATCACTGGCCTCCACTCCACGAGTGTCCTGTGAGCCAGCTCCACGTGCATCGTCTCGAGGCTCCTTCGCGGTCGCTAGTCCGTTGGCTAGTAGGCCCTCCCGAAGGCCAATCTTCTTCTGCTTGGGCTCCCTGGTTGCTCCAGGCATGCCCTGACTTACCCTTGCTGGGTGAGTCCCACAGACCTTGCTGATCTGCAACATTGTCCTTCTTCCATTTCCACAAGACTTGCCGTTGCCAAGGCTTGTTGGGTCCAATCCAGTCACCGACACCCCTGCAATCGACAAACGTCGTTGGACAGCTCGAATCCAGCTCCTGGTTGTCATCAACACCTCCTGGACCTCGTGGCTGAAGAGTCAAGACGACCATCAACCTACCTGAAGCACTCGACATCGGTGGGCATCTGCTCATCGCCTTCCTGGTCACTGGCTAGTGACCCAGACTCTGTCCCCTCTGCTTTCAGGTTCTTCAGATCTTCGATCCTCCTTTGGATCCACCCGAACACTTTCGACTTGGCCGCCAGCAGCACTTTGCAGCAGATCGCCATTGAAAGCGACGACGAAACCCGACCCCGAAAGACACCTATGCACCCGGCTCCCCTGGGTGAGGTAACTCGAGTACTCCGGTGCTCCCGTGGGTATTGACACTAGAACAGCCTAGTTCTCAAAGGGTTTGCTCCAAGTCCTCCTCTAAGTGTCCCTTTTCTTTTAAATTCTAATCGCGACTTTCCCCATAGAAGTTAGCGGCGGTTCGCGGCTGTGTTCATACACTGCACGCGTCCCCCGTGGGTCCCCTGTGTCACTGCCTTGGGTGGTTCCTTGTGGTCCAAGCACTTCTACAGGCTCTAGGCCTTGTGTCTAGCTCAGTCGTGGTTCTTATACCACTTTATTGGTATCTGGTTTGGTACGCCCCTGGGGCTCAAACGTGTATTTGTGCTATTACTGTAGATAACTAACTTATAATTTATGTACTTCGAACTCTAGCCTCATAAAGAGACTAGAGGGGTGTGTTTAGTAATAAATACATATATTTTGAATATATACTTGGTGTGGTCCTCTTTCATTTGGTCACTCAAGAGATTATAGACTGGTAAAACAAGCTGCTTTACATTCCTTCAAGACTTAGCCTGAAGGCTGCTCTCCATAGCTACCACTAGGATAGCTTTCAATAAAGGTTGTCTTTAACCTATCTCCAATAAGGGGTTGTTTGGACTGCTGCAAGGTGCCCACTATAATTAGTGGACAGCATATGCCAGGCCAACTTCTCACATTGGTGGCAGCGTGTGAGATTCCAGCTTGCTATTGTTTTACCAGATAATCTCAATTGAATTGATCAACTGAAAACCACTAAGGGTACCTAAGGTACATATAAATCAAGCTTAGTAATACAGTAAGTTCTACTGAACTTAGAGTTGTGTGTTAAGGGATAGCACACCCTTTCTACAACTCAAGAGAGTTTAGTAGGCCACACTAGAGTAGGTAGTGCATACACCACACCTCACTAGTAATGTCTTCAAAGCCAGGACCCAGTGAGTCCTCGCCAGAAGCCAGTGGGCTTCTTCCCTCCAAGTATGATAAACTCCCATTCTTGGAATTGAGAGCATTATGCAATACTAGGAAGTTGAAGGCAGGCAAAAGTGCCAGCACCCAACACCTCAGGGAGGTGTTACTAGCTGATGATCTCAGCAGGCCCCTAGGGTCTGAAGGGGTAGGCAAAGAAGGTGGGGCAGAAGATGAGGAAGGGGCCAGGGGTGAAGAAACCCAGGCCCCCCCCCTCTGAAAATGGCCAGGAAGGTGAAAATGACCTTGTCCTGGAAAACCCAATTCCTCCTGTGGAGGAGGAGGGGGAGGATCAGACTGACCTCCCTTTTGTCCCCCCAGGAAGAGTTCTGAGTGTGCCCAGAAGGTCTAGGTCTCCTTCTCAGGACTCTAACCACTCTGACACCTCAATAGGGACCTCTGTCTCCTCTCATAGGAGGGAATCCTCTCATGAGAGGAGAAAGAGACTGATTCAGTATGAGCAAACTCAGCTTGAACTCAGAAAACAGCAATTGGCTATAGACAGGGAGTCCCTAGATCTCTATAGAGAGAGACAAAAGTTGGGACTAGAGTCCCATGGTGGCAGCAGTTTCCCCAAAGATAGGGAAAGGTCTTATGACCATAGAAACCTGAGCAAGATTGTCCCTCCCTACCAGAGTGGGGATGACATCCACAAATGGATAACTGCTCTAGAGAGGGCCTGTAAAGTACAGAGGGTCCCTCAGGAGCAGTGGGCAGCAATCTTGTGGCTCTCCTTTGCAGACAAAGGTAGAGACAAGCTCCTCACTGTTAGAGAGGAGGATGCTGATAATTACAAAGTCTTGAAGAGTGCTCTAATTGATGGGTTTGGCCTAACCACTGAACAATACAGGTTAAAGTTCAGGGATACCCAAAAAGCACAGACTCAAGACTGGATGGACTTTGTTGATTGTTCTGCCAAGGCTCTGGAAGGTTGGTTATTGGGCAGTAAGGTATGTGACTTCACAGGATTGTACAATCTGATCATGAGGGAGCAGATTCTTAATAACTGTCAAAATCAGCTGTTGCATCAGCACCTGGTAGACTCTGATCTGACCTCTCCCCAAGAATTGGGAAAGAAGGCAGACAAATGGGTCAGAACCAGGGTGAAGCAGAAGGTACAGAACCAAGGTGGTGACCCTAAGAAGCAAGATTCGAAAACCTCTGATAAGGGTGGGGAGAAGGGTAAAGATCAAAAGTCTTCACAAGGCCCCCAAAAATCTTCTTCAGGTGGGGATTCACAGTCTACCAAAGGGAAAGGCCAAAGGAAACCATGGTGCAAGGTCTGTAAGCAAAAGACCCACTGGACCAGTGATTGCACCAAGTCCAAAGACTCTACTCCAGCCCCCACTAATGCCCCTAAGGCACCTGCTCCCCCTAGTTCAGTTACAGTTGGTGGTGGGACTACACAAGCCAAGGGTTTAGTAGGGTTGACCCTGGGTAAAGAGATGAGCTCTGACCTAGTCAGAGAACTCACTCAGGCTGTCCTAGTCTGTGATGGAGGCATGGATATGACCTCCTCTGTGAGTCCCAGTAATCTGGGCAAGTACAGACAACAGCCCTTAATCAATGGAAGAGAGGCTTTGGCTTTAGGCTTTGGCTTTAGGGACACAGGGGCAAGTGTCACCATGGTGACACAAGACCTTGTGAATCCTGGGCAGATTATACTTGGTGAAATGTACCAAGTGACCAATGCTAGCAACGTCAGAACAGACCATACTCTGGCAGTTGTTAACTTCTCCTGGGGAAGGGTAACTGGCCTTAAGAAGGTTGTGGTAAGTGCAGACCTACCCGTTGAATGCTTGCTTGGCAATGACTTAGAAACTTCAGCTTGGGCAGAAGTGGAGCTCAGGACCCATGCAGAAATGCTGGGCATCCCTGCAGATGTGTTTGCTGTGACCAGGTCACAAGCCAAAATGTCTAGCACTGAACAGGCCTTGGATTCTGGAATAATGGACCAAGTGCCCTCCAAGAAGAGGAGTAGTAGGGTAAAGGCAGTGCCTTCCCCTTGGCTCAGAAGGAAGATCAGTCCCTTGAGGGGGATGATCTCAGTCCTGAGGAAAGAACTGTCCCAGAGGAGCTTGAACCTGACCAGGTTGAGTTCTTGGGGACAGGGGGCCCTTCCAGGGCAGATCTGAGCCAGGAGCAGCAGAGCTGCCCCTGTCTTGAACCCCTCAGACAGCAGGCTGCTGCTGAGGCTGCTGGGAAAGCTAGTGGTCCCCATACTGTGTATTGGGATGATGGACTCTTGTACTCAGAGTGTAGAGACCCCAAGCCTGGTGCTACCAGGAGGTTGGTTATACCTTTGAAGTTCAGGGGCTTCCTATTGACCCTAGCCCATGACATTCCCTTAGCAGGTCACCTGGGCCAGAACAAGACTTGGGACAGAATTGTCCCTCACTTTCACTGGCCCCACATGTCTGAAGACACCAAGGAGTTTTGTCGCTCCTGTGTAACCTGCCAGGCCAGTGGCAAGGCAGGTGGCACTACAAAGGCCCCCCTGATACCACTACCTGTGGTGGGGGTTCCCTTTGAAAGGGTGGGGATTGACATTGTTGGTCCCATGGATCCCCAAACAGCATCTGGGCGCAGGTTTATCCTGGTGGTAGTGGATCATGCCACCACGTACCCAGAGGCTATTCCCCTTAGGACCACTACAGCACCTGTGGTGGCAAGGGCCCTCCTGGGAATTTTCTCAAGGGTGGGCTTCCCTAAGGAGGTTGTATCAGACAGGGATGCAAACGTTATGTCTGGATACTTAAAAGCAATGTGGAAGGAGTGTGGAGTGACTTACAAGTTCACCACACCCTATCACCCTCAATGCAATGGTTTAGTTGAGAGATTCAACAAAACCTTGAAGGGCATGATTAAAGGGCTCCCAGAAAAGCTTAGGCGAAGATGGGACATACTCTTGCCCTGCCTTTTATTTGCATACAGGGAGGTGCCTCAAAAGGGGGTTGCCTACAGCCCTTTTGAACTTTTGTTTGGTCACCCTGTCAGGGGTCCATTGTGCTTGGTGAAGGAAGGATGGGAGTTACCTCTCAAGCCCCCAAAGCAAGACATAGTGGACTATGTACTTGGTCTCCGCTCCCGGATGGCTGAGTATATGAAAAAGGCAACTAAAAACCTTGAGGCTAGCCAGGAACTTCAAAAAACCTGGCATGACCAAAAGGCTGTACTGACTGTTTACCAGCCAGGACAGAAGGTGTGGGTGTTGGAGCCAGTGGCCCCAGCAGCTCTCCAAGACAAATGGAGTGGACCCCATACCATTGTTGAACAGAAGGGTGAGGTTACCTATTTGGTGGACCTAGGAACACCCAGGAGTCCCCACAGGGTTCTCCATGTCAACAGGTTAAAACCATATGTGGACAGGGCAGACATGGGCTTGCTCATGGCTACTGATGAGGAACAAGAGGAAGAGAGTGACCCACTCCCTGACCTGCTCTCACAGAACCCTGGTGATGGGTCAGTGGATGGTGTAGCCTTGGCAGGCAGCCTCACTACCCAGCAGCAGACTGATTGCAGACAGGTGCTCAATCAGTTCAGACACATATTCTCACTGACACCCAGTCAGACTACCTGGTGCACTCATGAAGTGGACACTGGGGACAGTCTGCCTATTAAAAATAAGATTTATAGGCAACCTGACCATGTCAGGTACTGTATCAGGACAGAAGTCCAGAAGATGTTGGATTTGGGAGTTATTGAACCCTCAGATAGCCCTTGGGCTAGTCCAGTGGTCCTTGTGCCAAAACCTCACACCAATGGTGGGAAAAGAGAGATGAGGTTTTGTGTGGACTACAGGGGTCTCAATGCAGTCACTAGGACTGATGCCCATCCAATACCAAGGGCAGATGAGCTAATAGACACTTTGGCCTCAGCCAAGTATCTAAGCACATTTGACCTGACAGCTGGCTACTGGCAGATCAGACTAGCTGATGATGCAAAGCCCAAGACAGCATTCTCAACCCCTAGTGGGCATTATCAATTTGTGGTGATGCCCTTTGGTCTGAAGAATGCACCTGCCACTTTTCAGAGGTTGGTGAATACAGTCCTTACAGGTCTGGAAGCCTATAGTGCAGCATATCTAGATGATATTGCTGTCTTTAGCTCCACCTGGGAGGATCACCAGGTCCACCTCAGAAATGTTTTACAGGCCCTGCAGAAAGCAGGCCTGACTATCAAGGCCACCAAGTGCCAGATAGGGCAGAGTCAGGTTGTGTACCTGGGCCACCTTGTGGGTGGAGGCCAGGTTCAACCACTGCAGAGCAAGATCCAGACCATCATGGTCTGGACTGCTCCAACTACCCAGACTCAGGTGAGAGCCTTCTTAGGCCTGACTGGGTACTATAGGAGATTTGTCAAGGGGTATGGATCAATAGTGACACCCCTGAATGACTTAACTTCCAAGAAAATGCCCAAAAAGGTTCAGTGGACAGTTAGCTGTCAAAAGGCATTTGATGACCTGAAGCAGGCCATGTGCACTGCTCCCATTCTACAGAGTCTTGATTACTCCAAGAAGTTCATTGTTCAAACTGATGCATCTGAATTGGGGGTAGGGGCTGTACTGTCACAATTGAATGATGAAGGTCAGGATCAGCCAGTAGCTTTTATTAGCAGAACGCTGACCCCTAGAGAGAAACGTTGGTCAGCCATTGAGAGGGAGGCCTTTGCTGTGGTCTGGGCTCTGAAGAAGTTGAGGCCACTTGTTTGGTACTCACTTCCTTGTTCAAACAGACCATAAGCCCCTCTTATGGCTAAAACAAATGAAGGGTGAAAACCCCAAACTGCTTAGGTGGTCCATTTCCCTACAGGGGATGGACTTCACAGAGGAACATAGACCTGGGAGTAACCATGCCAATGCAGATGGACTCTCTAGGTACTTCCACTTAGAACATGAAGACTTAACTGGGCAAGGTTAGTTTAATGTCCCTACGTTTGGGGGGGGTTGTGTAGGAGAGTAGGATCTGCTTCACATGGGTACCCCCACTTTTTGCTGATGCTTCACTGTTTTTCGACTTTAGTCTGGCTGGGGCCCTGCTAATCAGAACCCCAGCCTAGCTGCTTCCTCTCTAAAATGGTTTCCATGTGCCTTAGGCACACCTCTGATTGGAATCTGGAGTGCCCTTATAAGTCCCTAGTATATGGTATACTATGTACCCAGGGCATAGGTACCTCAGAGGCCTACCAGGGGCTGCAGCATGTATTGTGCCACCCCTGGAATGCCATCCAAAATGACACCACAGGTGTGCTACTGCAGCCTGGGTATGGTGGTGCATGCACCCCTTACTGTGATATAGGCTACCTATATCACTACATACATACACACATATAAACCTATAAGTCACTCCTATGGCAGGCCTTATCAATCCTGAAGGCAGAGTGCTTGGTTCCTATGTGAGAGGGTGCCCCTGCATGAGCAGAGCCCCTCTGCAGCGTTCAGAGACCCTTCTCTGATGCTGTTTGTAGTGCAGCCTGACCATATACTCTTAAGCGCATTATAACCTCGCGTTAAATGCTAACTTTGGGATGGCTGCACGGATATATGTTGTGTTTGGTGTCAAACATCTTGGAATACTACCCCCCCGCCAGTTCTGGCAGCGGGGGTAGCATTCCACCCTTCTAGAGGGAGAGACATGTACACACCGGCCTGCCCGGTAACTTCTTTCCAAGCCCTGGCATCACAAAATGGATGCCGCTGCCACAGACACGAGTCTGGCCTCCTGCTGCTGAACGAAACTCCGGCAGGGGAGGCCTGGACAATAGGTTTCCTGTCCCAGGGAGGTGTAACAACCTCCCCAGACAGGATAGTGTGTATTGGGGCTGGGCGGGAGCACTCTCTGGTGCTTTGAAGTCCTGCACTGGGGGCACATTTGGTGTCCCTGTGCATACCCCAGTTCAAACCGGCTCAGGGGCTTCCAGCCCCTGCTCTGGCATGAAACTGGACAAAGGGAAAGGGTGTAACCACCCCTCTGCCCTGACCCTCCCATAGGTGGGTCCCCAGAGTATGTCCAACCCCCTAACTTGGTATAAATATGGGACCCCAGTCCTTAGGACTTTAGATTTACCTGGATGAAACTCTGACACAGAATCCTGGACCTTCGACGCTCTACTTTAAGATTAGAGGACTGAAGAATCTCCTTGGGGTCAAGGAGTGACTCCCTGCTTGGCAGGCACCAATGAAGCAATTGTCCAGTCTGCATCGCTGAAGCTCCCGCTGGACGCCGAAGTCTTTGCATCACCAGAGGTGGATTTCCAGACTTCCCCGAGGCTTCCCTGAGTCCCCAGCAAAGCTGAGGCACATGGCTATCGTGGGTAACGTGGAACCGTGACCCCTGGACACCGCGTACTTTTGTAAGTGCATTCTCTTCTGGGTCTCTCACGAAGTTGTGCTTTGGGCTTCAAGTAGTTTAAAGGAACAGTGGTTCTAGAGTGGCCTAAAAGGTCCAAGGGGAAGTAACCCTGTAAAGGGCACTGAGATAAGTAAAGGGATAGAAACTTAATTCATAAAAGAGAGCAGTAGGAAATATAACGAGGGACATATAGGTCAATGTATGACAAATAATTATTACACAATGAAGGTATTCAGGTGCTCACACAGTAAGTGACAATAAGCGTGACGTGAGAAGTGAGGGTGAACTTAAAATAATGACATCGCATTGACAACAGAAATAGAAGCTCCTTTAAAGATTTTTACAGAGTATAAGGAGTTCATGTTGTAGGGGGTCGACGACGTTTCGAACTCAATTATTCGAGTTCATCTTCAGGACAAAAAATGTGAGCAACTTGAATTGAGCTGAAGAAGGAAATAATATCCTTGGTAAAGGCGTCTGCGTAGCGCTGTGCTTCTTAAGGTGACCGGGATAGCCTGCGAATTAATGCGCGTTATGGTGGGGCCCGGTAGGGGAAAAAACAAACTTAGTTTGCTGGAAGCAAATGCTTAAAATCCTTCGCCGTTAAATGGCAATGTGCTGTGCCGGGGAATTAATTAAATTGGCCGGTCACAGTTCAGTAAATGGAGGCCTGGGAGATGAAAGGAGCGTGTCCTGCTCAAAGGAAAATCCGCGCTGAGTGCGAGGATGAAACTCTGACACAGAATCCTGGACCTTCGACGCTCTACTTTAAGATTAGAGGACTGAAGAATCTCCCTTGGGGTCAAGGAGTGACTCCCCTGCTTGGCAGGCACCAATGAAGCAATTGTCCAGTCTGCATCGCTGAAGCTCCCGCTGGACGCCGAAGTCTTTGCATCACCAGAGGTGGATTTCCAGACTTCCCCGAGGCTTCCCTGAGTCCCCAGCAAAGCTGAGGCACATGGCTATCGTGGGTAACGTGGAACCGTGACCCCTGGACACCGCGTACTTTTGTAAGTGCATTCTCTTCTGGGTCTCTCACGAAGTTGTGCTTTGGGCTTCAAGTAGCCCCAGCCTCCAGCACCGACTGCACCGAAGATCACTGGCCTCCACTCTACGAGTGTCCTGTGAGCCAGCTCCAAGTGCGTTCACTCAAGGCTCCTTCGCGGTCACTAGTCTGTTGGCTAGTTGGCCCTCCCAAAGGCCAATCTTTTTCTGCATGGGCTCCCTAGATGCTCCAGGCGTGCCCTGACATACCCTTGCTGGGTGAGTCCCACAGATCTTGCTGGTCTGCACCATCGTCCTTCTTCCATTTCCACGAGACTTGCCGTTGCCAAGGCTTGTTGGGTCCAATTTGGTCGCCGACAACCCTGCAATCGACAGACGTCATGTGACAGCTCGAATCCAGCTCCTGGTTGTCATCGACGCCTCCTGGACCTCGTGGCTGAAGAGTCAAGACAACCGTCAACCTACCTGAAGCACTCGACATCGGTGGGCATCTGCTCATCGCCTTCCTGGTCACTGGCTAGTGACCCAGACTCTGTCCCCTCTGCTTTCAGGTTCTTCAGATCTTCGATCCACCTTTGGATCCTCCCGAACACTGTCGACTTGGCCGCCAGCAGCACTTTGCAGCAGATCGCCATTGAAAACGGCGACGAAACCCGACCCCGAAAGACACCTATGCACCCGGCTTCCCTGGGTGAGGTAACTCGAGTACTCCAGTGCTCCCGTGGGTATAGACTCTAGAACAACCCAGTTCTAAAGGGGTTTGCTCCAAGTCCTCCTCTAAGTGTCCCTTTTCTTAAAAATTCCAACCGCGACTTTCCCCATAGAAGTCAACGGCGATTCGCGGCTGTGTTCTTACACTGCACGCGTCTCCCGTGGGTCCCCTGTGTCACTACCTTGGGTGGTTCCTTGTGGTCCAAGCACTTCTACAGGCTCTAGGCCCTGTGTCTAGCTCAGTCGTGGTTCTTATACCACTTTATTGGTATATGGTTTGGTACGCCCCTGGGGCTCAAACGTGTATTTGTGCTATTACTGTAGATAACTAACTTATAACTTGTGTACTTCGAACTCTAGCCCCATAAAGAGATTAGAGGGGTGTGTTTAGCAATAAATACATATATTTTGAATATATACCTGGTGTGGTCCTCTTTCATTTGGTCACTCAAGAGATTATAGACTGGTAAAACAAGCTGCTTTACATTCCTTCAAGACTTAGCCTGAAGGCTGCTCTCCATAGCTACCACTAGGATAGCTTTCAATAAAGGTTGTCTTTAACCTATCTCCAATAAGGGGTTGTTTGGACTGGTGCAAGGTGCCCACTATAATTAATGGACAGCATATGCCAGGCCAACTTCTCACAGAAAGAAGCAAGAGAAGTGCAAAAAGAAGCAACAGAGGTGCAGAAAGAGGCAAGAGGAATGCAGAAAGAGGCAAGAGGAGTGCAGAAAGAAGCAACAGAAATGTAGAAAGAGGCAAGAGAAGTGCAGAAAGAAGCTACAGAAATGCAGAAAGAGGCAAGAGAAGTGCAGAAAGAAGCAACTGAGATGCAGAAAGAGGCAAGAGAAGTGCAGAAACAGGAAAGAGAGGTGCAGAAAGAGGGAACGGGTGCAGAAAAAGGCAAGAGAGGTGCAAAAAGAGGGAAGTGGGGTGCAGAAAGAGGCAGGAGGGGGCAGAAAGAACCAACAGAGGTGCAGAAAGAGGCAAGAGGGGTGCAGAAAGAGGCAAGAGAACTTCAGAAAGAAGCAACAGAGGTGCAGAAAGAGGCAAGAGAACTGCAGACAGAGGCAAGAGAGGTACAGAAAGAGGCAAGAGAGGTGCAGAAAGAGGGAAGAGGGGCGCACAAACAGGCAAGAGGGGTGCAGAAAGAAGCACGAGAGGTGCAGAAAGAAGCAAGTGAAGTGCAGAAAGACGCAAGAGAAGTGCAGAAAGAAGCAACAGAAATGTAGAAAGAGGTAATAGAAGTGCAGAAAGAAGCAACGGAGCTGCAGAAAGACACAAGAGGGGTGCAGAAAGGCAATAGAGGTGCAGAAACAGGCAAGAGAGGTGTAAAATGAGGGAAAGGAAGTGCAGAGAGAGGGAAGAGGGGTGGAGAAAGAGGCAAGAGAAGTGCTGAAAGAGGCAGCAGAGGTGCAGAAAGAGGCAAGAGAAGTGCAGAAGGAAGGAACAGAAATGCAGAAAGAGGCAAGAGGCAAGAGAAGTACAGAAAAAAGGAACAGAAATGCAGAAAGAGGCAAGAGAAGTGCAGAAGGAAGCAACAGAGGTGCAGAAAGAGGCAACAGAAGTGCAAAAAGAGGCAAGAGAGGTGCACAAAGAGACAAGAGAGATGCACAAAGAGACAAGAGAGGTGCAGAAAGAGACAAGAGAGGTGCAGAAAGAGGGAAGACGAGTGCAAAAAGAGGCAACAGGGGTGCAGAAAGAAGCAAGAGATGTGCAGAAAGAAGAGTGAGGTGCAAAAAGAGGCAAGAGAGGTGCAGAAAGAGGGAATAGAGGTGCAGAAAGAGGTAAGAGGGGTGCCGAAAGAGGCAAGAGGGGTGCACAAAGAAGCAAGAGAGTTACAGAAAGAAGCAAGAGAAGTGTAGAAAGAAGCAACAGGGGTGCGAAAAGAGGCAAGAGGGGTGTAGAAAGAGGCAAGAGAAGTGCAGAAAGAAGCAACAGAGGAGCAGAAGGAGGCAAGAGAACTGCAGAAAGAGGCAAGAGAGTTGCAGAAACAAGCAAGAGAGGTACAGAAAGAGGGATCAGGGGTGCAGACAGAGGCAAGAGAGGTGCAGAAAAAGGGAAGAGGGGTGCAGAAAGAGGCAAGAGGTGTGCAGAAAGAAGCAAGTAAGGTGCTGAAATAAGTAGGAGAAGTGCAGAAAGAACCAACAGCGGTGCAGAAAGAGGCAAGAGGGGTGCAGAAAGAGGCAAGCGAAGTGCATAAAGAAGCAACAGAGGTACAGAAAGAGGCAAGAGAACTGCAGAAAGAGGCAGGAGTGGTGCAGAAAGAGGCATGAGAAGTGCAGAAAGAGGGAAGATGGGTCCAGACAGAGGCAAGAGGGATGTAGAAAGAAGCAAGAGAGGTGCAGAAAGAAGGAAGAGAATTCCAGAAAGAAGCAACAGATGTGCAGAAAGACCCAAGTGGGGTGCAGAAAGAGGCAAGAGAAGTGGTGAAAGAAGCAAGAGATGTGCAGAAAGTGGCAAGAAAAGTACAGAAAGAAGGAACAGAAATGCAGAAAGAAGCAAGAGAAGTGCTGAAAAAAGCAACAGGTGCAGAAAGAGGCAAGAGGGATGCAGAAAGAGGCAAGAGAAGTGCAGAAAGAAGCAACAGAAGTATAGAAAGAGGCAAGAGAAGTACAGAAAGAAACAACAGAGATGCAGAAAGAGGCAAGAGAAGTGCAGAAAGAAGCAACAGAGATGCAGAAAGAGGCAAGAGAAGTGCAGAAACAGGCAAGAGAGGTGCAGAAAGAGGGAACAGAGGTGCAGAAAGAGGCAGGAGACGTGCAGAAAGAGGGACGAGGGGTGCAGAAATAGGCAAGAGTGGTGTAAAAAGAGGCAAGAGAGGTGCAGAAAGAAGCAAGAGAAGTGCAGAAAGAAGCAACAGAGGCGCAGAAAGAGGCAAAGGGGTGCAGAAAGAGGCCAGAGAAGTGCAGAAAGAAGCAACAGAAATGTAGAAAGAGGCAAGAGAAGTGCAGAAAGAAGGAACAGAAATGCAGAAAGAGGCTAGAGAAGTGCAGAAAGAAGCAACAGAAATGCAGAAAGAGGCAAGAGAAGTGCAGAAAGAAGCAGTAGAGGTGCAGAAAGAGGCAAGAGAGGTGCAGAAACAGGTAAGAGAGATGCAGAAAGAGGCATGAGAAGTGCAGAAAGAGGGAAGAAGGGTGCAGGCAGAGGCAAGAGGGATGTAGAAAGAAGCATGAGAGGTGCAGAAAGAAGCAAGGGAAGTGCAGAAAGAAGCAACAGAGGTGCAGAAAGAGGCAAGAGGGATGCAGAAAGAGGCAAGAGAAGTGCAGAAAGAAGTAACTGAAATATAGAAAGAGGCAAGAGAAGTGCAGAAAGAAGGAACAGAAATGCAGAAATAGGCAAGAGAAATGCACAAAGAAGCAACAGAGATGCAGAAAGAGGCAAGAGAAGTGCAGAAAGAAGCAACAGAAATGCAGAAAGAGGCAAGGGAAGTGTGTAAAGAAAGAACAGATGTGCAGAAAGTGGCAAAAGAACTGCCGACAGAGGCAAGAGAGGTGTAGAAAGAGGCAATAGAGGTGCAGAAAGAGGGGTGCACAAAGAGGCAAGAGGGGTGCAGAAAGAAGCACAAGAGGTGCAGAAAGAAGCACAAGAGGTGCAGAAAGAAGCAGGAGCAGTGTAGAAAGAAGCAACAGGGGTGCAGAAATACCCAAGAGGGGTGCAGAAAGAGGCAAGAGAAGTGCTGAAAGAAGCAAGAGATGTGCAAAAAGAGGCAAGAAAAGTGCAGAAAGAAGGAACAGAAATGCAGAAAGAGGCAAGAGAAGTGCAGAAAGAAGCAATGGAGGTGCATAAAGAAACAAGAGGGGTGCAGAAAGAGGCAAGAGAAGAGCAGAAAGAAGGAACAGAGGTGCAGAAAGAGGCAAGAGAAGTGCAGAAAGAGGCAATAGAGGTGCAGAAACAGGCAAGAGAGGTGTAAAATGACGGAAAGGAAGTGCAGAAAGAGGCAAGAGGGGTGGAGAAAGAGGCAAGAGAAGTGCTAAAAGAAGCAGCAGAGGTGCAGAAAAAGGCAAGAGAAGTGCAGAAAGAAGGAACAGAAATGCAGAGAGAGGCAAGAGAAGTACAGAAAGAAGGAACAGAAATGCAGAAAGAGGTAAGAGAAGTGCAGAAAGAAGCAAAAGAGGTGCTGAAAGAGGCAACAGAAGTGCATGAAGAGGCAAGAGAGGTGCACAAAGAGACAAGAGAGATGCACAAAGAGACAAGGTAGGTGCACAAAGAGACAAGAGAGGTGCAGAAAGAGGGAAGATGAGTGTAAAAAGAGGCAACAGGGGTGCAGAAAGAAGCAAGAGATGTGCAGAAAGAAGAGAGTGAGGTGCAGAAAGAGGCAAAAGAGGTGCAGAAAGAGGCAAGAGAAGTGCAGAAAGAGGGAAGAGGGGTGCAGAAAGAAGCAAGAGGGGTGCACAAACAAGCAAGAGAGGTACAGAAAGAAACAAGAGAAGTGTTGAAAGAAGCAACAGGGATGCATAAAGAGTCAAGAGGGGTGTAGAAAGAGGCAAGAGAAGTGCAGAAAGAAGCAACAGAGGTGCAGAAGGAGGCAAGAGAAGTGAAGAAAGAGGCAAGAGAGTTGCAGAAACAGGCAATAGAGGTGCAGAAAGAGGGAGCAGGGGTGCAGACAGAGGCAAGAGAGGTACAGAAAAAGGGAAGAGTGGTGCAGAAAGAGGGAAGAGGTGTGCAGAAAGAAGCAAGAAAGGTGCTGAAAGAAACAAGAGAAGTGCAGAAAGAAACAACAGAGGTACAGAAAGAGCTAAGAGGGGTGCAGAAAGAGGCAAGAGAAGTGCAGAAAGAAGCAACAGAGGCACAGAAAGAGGCAAGAGAACTGCAGAAAGAGGCAAGAGTGGTGCAGAAAGAGGCATGAGAAGTGCAGAAATAGGGAAGAGGTGTGCAGACAGAGGCAAGAGGGGTATAGAACGAAGCAAGAGAGGTGCAAAAAGAAGCAAGAGAAGTTCAAAAAGAAGCAACAGATGTAAGAGAGTAGGATCTGCTTCACATGGGTACCCCCACTTTTTGCTGATGCTTCACTGTTTTTCGACTTTAGTCTGGCTGGGGCCCTGCTAATCAGAACCCCAGCCTAGCTGCTTCCTCTCTAAAATGGTTTCCATGTGCCTTAGGCACATCTCTGATTGGAATCTGGAGTGCCCTTATAAGTCCCTAGTATATGGTATACTATGTACCCAGGGCATAGGTACCTCAGAGGCCTACCAGGGGCTACAGCATGTATTGTGCCACCCCTGGAAGGCCATCCAAAATGACACCACAGGTCTGCTACTGCAGCCTGGGTAAGGTGGTGCATGCACCCTTACAGTGGTATAGGCTACCTATACCACTACCATTGCACACACATATAAACTTATAAGTCACTCCTATGGCAGGCCTTACCAATCCTGACGGCAGAGTGCTTGGTTTTTATGTGAGAGGGTGCCCCTGCATGAGCAGAGCCCCTCTACAGCGTTCGGAGTCCCTCCTCTGATGCTGTTTGTGGTACAGCCTGACCATATACTCTTAAGTGCATTATATCCTCGCGGTGCAATGCTAACTTTGGACTGGCTGCACCAAAACATGTTGTGTTTGGTGTCAAACATCTTGGAATACTACCCCCCCGCCAGTCCTGGCGGCGGGGGTAGCATTCCACCCTTCTAGAGGGAGAGACATGTACACACCGGGCTACCCGGTAACTTCTTTCCAGAGCCCTGGCATCACAAAATGGATGCCGCTGCCACAGACACGGGTCTGGCCTCCTGCTGCTGACTGAAACTTCAGCAGGGGAGGCCTGGACAATAGGTTTCCTATCGAAGGGAGGTGTAACCACCTCCCCAGACAGGATAGTGTGTATTGGGGCTGGGCGGGAGCACTCTCTGGTGCTTTGAAGTCCTGCACTGGGGGCACATTTGGTGTCCCTGTGCATACCCCAGTTCAAACCGGCTCAGGGGCTTCCAGCCCCTGCTCTGGTGCGAAACTGGACAAAGGGAAAGGGGTGTAACCACCCCTCTGCCCTGACCCTCCCATAGGTGGGTCCCCAGAGTATGTCCAACCCCCTAACTTGGTATAAGTATGGGACCCCAGTCCTTAGGACTTTAGATTTACCTGGATGAAACTCTGATACAGAATCCTGGACCTTCGATGCTCTACTTCAAGATTAGAGGACTGAAGAATCTCCCTTGGGGTCAAGGAGTGACTCCCCTGCTTGGAAGGCACCTAAGAAGCAATTGTCCGGTCTGCATCGCTGAAGCTCCCGCCGGACGCCAAAGTCTTTGCAACACCAGATGTGGATTTCCAGACTTCTACGAGGCTGCCCTGAGTCCCCAGCAAAGCTGAGGCCCGTAGCTGTCGTGGGTAATGTGGAACCATGACCCCTGGACACCGAGCACATTTGCAAGTGCACCCTCTTCCTGGTATCCCACGAAGTTGTGCTTTGGGATCCTAGTATCCCCTGCCTCCAGCACCGACTGCACCGAAGATCACTGGCCTCCACTCCACGAGTGTCCTGTGAGCCAGCTCTAAGTGCGTCCACTTGAGGCTCCTTTGCGGTCGCTAGTCCATTGGCTAGTGGGCCCTCACGAAGGCAACTCTTCTTCTGCTTAGGCTTCCCTGGTTGCTCCAGATGTGCCCTGACTTACCCTTGCAGGGTGAGTCCCTCAGACCTTGCTGGTCTGCACCACCGTCCTTCTTCTATTTCCACAAGACTTGCCGTTGCCAAGGCTTGTTGGGTCCAATCCGGTCGCCGACACCCCTGCAATCGACAAACCTCGTGGTGCAGCTTGAATCCAGCTCCTGGTTGTCGTTGACGCCTCCTGGACCTCGTGGCTGAAGAGTCAAGATGACCATCAACCTACCTGAAGCACCCGACATCGGTGGGCATCCGCTCATCGCCTTCCTGGTCACTGGCTAGTGACCCAGACTCTGTCCCCTCTGCTTTCAGGTTCTTCAGATCTTCGGTCCACCTTTGGATCCACCCGAACACTTTCGACTTGGCCGCCAGCAGCACTTTGCAGCAGATCGCCATTGAAAACGATGACGAAACCCGACCCCGAAAGACACCTATGCACCCGGTTTCCCTGGGTGAGGTAACTCGAGTACTCCGGTGCTCCCGTGGGTATAGACTCTAGAACAACCTAGTTCTAAAGGGGTTTGCTCCAAGTCCTCCTCTAAGTGTCCCTTTTCTTTAAAACTCCAACCGCGACAGTCCCCATAGAAGTCAACGGCGGCACGCGGCTGTGTTCTCACACTGCACGCGTCCCCCGTGGGTCCCCTGTGTCACTACCTTGGGTGGTTCCTTGTGGTCCAAGCACTTCTACAGGCTCTAGGCCCTGTGTCTAGCTCAGTCGTGGTTCTTATACCACTTTATTGGTATATGATTTGGTACGCCCCTAGGGCTCAAACGTGTATTTGTGCTATTACTGTTGATAACTAACTTATAACTTATGTACTTCGAACTCTAGCCTCATAAAGAGACTAGAGGGGTGTGTTTAGCAATAAATACATACATTTTGAATATATACCTGGTGTGGTCCTCTTTCATTTGGTCACTCAAGAGATTATAGACTGGTAAAACAAGCTGCTTTACATTCCTTCAAGACTTAGCCTGAAGGCTGCTCTCCATAGCTACCACTAGGATAGCTTTCAATAAAGGTTGTCTTTAACCTATCTCCAATAAGGGGTTGTTTGGACTGGTGCAAGGTGCCCACTATAATTAGTGGACAGCATATACCAGGCCAACTTCTCACATTGGTGTGCAGCGTGTGGGATTCCAGCTTGCTATTGTTTTACCAGATAATCTCAATTGAATTGATCAACTGAAAACCACTAAGGGTACCTTAGGTACATATAAATCAAGCTTAGGATACAGTAAGTTCTACTGAACTTAGAGTTGTGTGTTAAGGGATAGCACACCCTTTCTACAACTCAAGAGAGTTTAGTAGGCCACACTAGAGTAGGTAGTGCATACACCACACCTCACTAGTAATGTCTTCAAGGCCAGAACCCAGTGAGTCCTTGCCAGAAGCCAGTGGGCTTCTTCCCTCCAAGTATGATAATCTCCCATTCTTGGAATTGAGAGCATTGTGCAATACTTGGAAGCTGAAGACAGGCAAAAGTGCCAGCACCCAACACCTCAGGGAGGTGCTACTGTCAGATGATCTCAGCAGACCCCTAGGGTCTGAAGGGGTAGGCAGAGAGGGTGGGGCAGAAGATGAGGAAGGGGCCAGGGGTGAAATCACCCAGGACCCAACCTCTGAAACTGGCCAGGAAGGTGACAATGACCTTGACCTGGAAAATCCAGCTCCTCCTGTGGATGAGGAGGAGGATCAGAATGACCTCCCCTTTGTCCCCCCAGGAAGAGTTGTGAGTGTGCCCAGAAGGCCTAGATCTCCTTCTCAGGAGTCTAACCACTCTGACACCTCAATAGGGACCTCTGTTTCCTCTCATAGGAGGGAATCCTCAAGTGAGAGGAAAGAGAGACTGCTCAGATATGGAGAAGCTCAGTTGAGACTCAGAAGAGAGCAGTTGGCTATAGACAGGGAGTCCCTAGAGCTTGAAAAGCAAAGAAAAAAGATGGGACTAGAGTGCCACTGGATTCAAGCAAGCCTGGCTGATGACGGCTGGAATGCCAGAAACCGGTCCTAGGATGCTTGTTTCCGGTCCAGGGAAGACATGGCTTGGCAGTTCGGGCTGGACTGTTCCCATGAGGCACAGGGTCAGACTGATTTGCATATGGCCATGTCTGAACTGGGGTGGTGGAGTGAGCTAAAGAATGATGATGGATTAAACCCAGATCAGTTGACTGGGGGTGAGTGTTTGATTGGCTCAAACGTTCCGTCCATCATCCCCTTTTGTATCGCTAGAGTCCCATGGTGGCAGCAATTTCCCCAGAGATAGGGAAAGGTCTTATGACCATAGAAACCTGAGCAAGATTGTCCCTCCCTACCAGAGTGGGGATGACATCCACAAGTGGATAACTACACTGGAGAGGGCCTGTAAAGTACAGAGGGTCCCTCAGGAGCAGTGGGCAGCAATCTTGTGGCTCTCCTTTGCAGACAAAGGTAGAGAGAAGCTCCTCACTGTTAGAGAAGAGGATGTTGACAATTACAAAGTCTTGAAGAGTGCTCTGATTGATGGGTTTGGCCTAACAACTGAACAATACAGTACAGGTTAAAGTTCAGAGATACCCAAAAAGCACAGACTCAAGACTGGGTGGACTATGTGGATTGTTCTGCTAAGGCTCTGGGAGGTTGGTTATTGGGCAGTAAGGTATGTGACTTCACAGGATTGTACAATCTTATCATGAGGGAGCAGATTCTTAATAACTGTCAAAATCAGCTGTTGCATCAGTACCTGGTTGACTCTGATCTGACCTCTCCCCAAGAATTGGGAAAGAAGGCAGACAAATGGGTCAGAACCAGGGTGAGGCAGAAGGTACAGAACCAAGGTGGTGACCCAAAGAAGCAAGATTCTAAGAACTCTGATAAGGGGGGGGAGAAGGGTAAAGACCAAAAGTCTTCACAAGGTCCCCAAAAATCTTCTTCAGGGGGGATTCACAGTCTAACAAGGGAAAAGGCCAAAAGAAACCATGGTGCAAAGTCTGTAAGCAAAGGACACACTGGACCAGTGATTGCACCAAGTCCAAAGACTCTATTCCAGCCCCCACCAATGCCCCTAAGGCACCTGTTCCCCCTAGTGCAGTTACAATTGGTGGTGGGAGTACACAGGCCAAGGGTGTAGTAGGGTTGACCCTGGGTAAAGAGATGAGCTCTGACCTAGTCAGAGAACTCACTCAGGCTGTCCTAGTCTGTGATGGAGGCATGGATGTGACCTCCTCTGTGAGTCCCAGTAATCTGGGCAAGTACAGACAACAGCCCTTAATCAATGGAAAAGAGGCTTTGGCATTTAGGGACACAGGGGCAAGTGTCACCATGGTGACACAAGACCTTGTGGATCCTGGGCAGATTATACTTGGTGAAATGTACCAAGTGACCAATGCTAGCAATGTCAGAACAGACCATACTCTGGCAGTTGTTAACTTCTCCTGGGGAGGGGTAACTGGCCTTAAGAAGGTTGTGGTGAGTGCAAACCTACCCGTGGAATTCTTGTTTGGCAATGATCTTGAAACTTCAGCTTGGGCAGAAGTGGAGCTCAGGACCCATGCAGAAATGCTGGGGATCCCTGCATATGTGTTTGCTGTGACCAGGTCACAGAGCAAAATGTCTAACACTGAACAGGCCTTGGATTCTGAAATAATGAACCAAGTGCCATCCAAGAGGAGGAGTAGTAGGGTAAAGGCAGTGCCTTCCCCTTGGCTCAGAAGGAAGATCAGTCTCTTGAGGGGATGATCTCAGTCCTGAGGAAGGAACTGTCCCAGAGGAGCTTGAACCTGACCAGGTTGAGTTCTTGGGGACAGGGGGCCCTTCCAGGGCAGATCTGAGCCAGGAGCAGCAGAGCTGCCCCTCTCTTTTAACCCCTCAGACAGCAAGCTGCTGCTGAGGCTGCTGGGAAAGCTAGTGGTCCCCATACCGTGTATTGGGATGATGGACTCTTGTACTCAGAGTGTAGAGACCCCAAGCCTGGTGCCACCAGGAGGTTGGTTATACCTCTGAAGTTCAGGGGCTTCCTATTGACCCTAGCCCATGACATTCCCTTAGCAGGTCACCTGGGCCAGAACAAGACTTGGGACAGAATTGTCCCTCACTTTCACTGGCCCCACATGTCTGAAGACACCAAGGAGTTTTGTCGCTCCTGTGTAACCTGCCAGGCCAGTGGCAAGGCAGGTGGCACTACAAAGGACCCCCTGATACCACTACCTGTGGTGGGGGTTCCCTTTGAAAGGGTGGGGATTGACATTGTTGGTCCCATGGATCCCCAAACAGCATCTGGGCACAGGTTTATCCTGGTGGTAGTGGATCATGCCACCACGTACCCAGAGGCTATTCCCCTTAGGACCACTACAGCACCTGTGGTGGCAAGGGCCCTCCTGGGAATTTTCTCAAGAGTGGGCTTCCCTACGGAGGTTGTATCAGACAGGGGTGCAAACTTTATGTCTGGATACTTGGAAGCAATGTGGAAGGAGTGTGGAGTGACTTACAAGTTCACCACACCCTATCACCCACAATGCAATGGTTTAGTTGAGAGATTCAACAAAACCTTGAAGGGCATGATTAAAGGGCTCCCAGAGAAGCTTAGGCGAAGATGGGACATACTCTTGCCCTGCCTTTTATTTGCATACAGAGAGGTGCCTCAAAAGGGGGTTGGCTACAGCCTTTTTGAACTTTTGTTTGGTCACCCTGTCAGGGGTCCATTGTGCTTGGTAAAGGAAGGATGGGAGTTACCTCTCAAGCCCACAAAGCATGACATAGTGGACTATGTACTTGGTCTCCGCTCCAGGATGGCTGAATACATGAAAAAGGCAACTAAAAACCTTGAGGCTAGCCAGGAACTGCAAAAAGCCTGGCATGACCAAAAGGCTGTACTGACTGTTTACCAGCCAGGACAGAAGGTGTGGGTGTTGGAGCCAGTGGCCCCAGCAGCTCTCCAAGACAAATGGAGTGGACCCCATACCATTGTTGAACAGAAGGGTGAGGTTACCTATTTAGTAGACCTAGGAACACCCAGGAGTCCCCACAGGGTTCTCCATGTCAACAGACTGAAACCATATGTGGACAGGGCAGACATGGGCTTGCTCATGGCTACTGATGAGGGACAGGAGGAAGAGAGTGACCCACTCCCTGACCTGCTCTCCCAGAACCCTGATGATGGGTCAGTGGATGGTGTAGCCTTGGCAGGCAGCCTCACTGCTCAGCAGCAAACTGATTGTAGACAAGTGCTCAATCAGTACAGACATATGTTCTCTCTGACTCCAAGTCAGACCACCTGGTGCACTCATGAAGTGGACACTGGGGACAGTCTGCCTATTAAAAATAAGATTTATAGGCAACCTGACCATGTCAGGGACTGTATCAGGACAGAAGTCCAGAAAATGTTGGATTTGGGAGTTATTGAACCCTCAGATAGCCCTTGGGCTAGTCCAGTGGTCCTTGTGCAAAACCTCACACCAGTGGTGGGAAAAGAGAGATGAGGTTTTGTGTGGACTACAGGGGTCTCAATGCAGTCACTAGGACTGATGCCCATCCAATACCTAGGCCATATGAGCTAATAGACACTTTGGCCTCAGCCAAGTATCTAAGCACATTTGACCTGACAGCTGGCTACTGGCAGATCAGACTAGCTGATGATGCAAAGCCAAAGACAGCATTCTCAACCCCTAGTGGGCATTATCAATTTGTGGTAATGCCCTTTGGTCTGAAGAATGCACCTGCCACTTTTCAGAGGTTGGTGAATACAGTCCTTACAGGTCTGGAAGCCTATAGTGCAGCATATCTAGATGATATTGCTGTCTTTAGCTCCACCTGGGAGGATCACCTGGTCCACCTCAGAAATGTTTTGCAGGCCCTGCAGAAAGCAGGCCTAACTCTCAAGGCCACAAAGTGCCAGATAGGGCAGAGTCAGGTTGTGTACCTGGGCCACCTTGTGGGTGGAGGCCAGCTTCAACCAATGCAGAGCAAGATCCAGACCATCATGGACTGGACTGCTCCAACTACCCAGACTCAGGTGAGAGCCTTTTTAGGCCTGACTGGGTACTATAGGAGATTTGTCAAGGGGTATGGATCAATAGTGACACCCCTGAATGACTTAACTTCCAAGAAAATGCCCAAAAAGGTTCAGTGGACAGTTAGCTGTCAAAAGGCATTTGATGACCTGAAGCAGGCCATGTGCACTGCTCCCATTCTACAGAGTCCTGATTACTCCAAGAAGTTCATTGTCCAAACAGATGCATCTGAATTGGGGGTAGGGCTGTACTGTCACAAATGAATGATGAAGGTCAGGATCAGCCAGTAGCTTTTATTAGCAGAAGGCTGACCCCTAGAGAGAAACGTTGGTCAGCCATAGAGAGGGAGGCCTTTGCTGTGGTTTGGGCTCTGAAGAAGTTGAGGCCATACTTGTTTGGTACTCACTTCCTTGTTCAAACAGACCACAAGCCCCTCCTATGGCTAAAACAAATGAAGGGTGAAAACCCCAAACTGCTTAGGTGGTCCATTTCCCTACAGGGGATGGACTTTACAGTGGAACATAGACCTGGGAGTAACCATGCCAATGCAGATGGACTCTCTAGGTACTTCCACTTAGAACATGAAGACTCAACTGGTCAAGGTTAGTTTAATGTCCCTACGTTTGGGGGGGGTTGTGTAGGAGAGTAGGATCTGCTTCACATGGGTACCCCCACTTTTTGCTGATGCTTCACTGTTTTTCGACTTTAGTCTGGCTGGGGCCCTGCTAATCAGAACCCCAGCCTAGCTGCTTCCTCTCTAAAATGGTTTCCATGTGCCTTAGGCACATCTCTGATTGGAATCTGGAGTGCCCTTATAAGTCCCTAGTATATGGTATACTATGTACCCAGGGCATAGGTACCTCAGAGGCCTACCAGGGGCTGCAGCATGTATTGTGCCACCCCTGGAAGGCCATCCAAAATGACACCACAGGTCTGCTACTGCAGCCTGGGTAAGGTGGTGCATGCACCCCTTACAGTGGTATAGGCTACCTATATCACTACCATTGCACACACATATAAAGCTATAAGTCACTCCTATGGCAGGCCTTATCAATCCTGAAGCCAGAGTGCTTGGTTCCTATGTGAGAGGGTGCCCCTGCATGTGCAGAGCCCCTCTACGCGTTCGGAGTCCCTCCTTTGATGCTGTTTGTGGTACAGCCTGACCATATACTCTTAAGTGCATTATATCCTCGCGGTACAATGCTAACTTTGGACTGGCTGCACCAAAACATGTCGTGTTTGGTGTCAAACATCTTGGAATACTACCCCCCGCCAGTCCTGGCGGCGGGGTAGCATTCCACCCTTCTAGAGGGAGAGACATGTACACACCGGGCTACCCGGTAACTTCTTTCCAGAGCCCTGGCATCACAAAATGGATGCCGCTGCCACAGACACGGGTCTGGCCTCCTGCTGCTGACTGAAACTCCGGCAGGGGAGGCCTGGACAATAGGTTTCCTGTCGAAGGGAGGTGTAACCACCTCCCCAGACAGGATAGTGTGTATTGGGGCTGGGCGGGAGCACTCTCTGGTGCTTTGAAGTCCTGCACTGGGAGCACATTTGGTGTCCTCTGTGCATACCCCAGTTCAAACCGGCTCAGGGGCTTCCAGCCCCTGCTCTGGCGTGAAACTGGACAAAGGGAAAGGGGTGTAACCACCCCTCTGCCCTGACCCTCCCATAGGTGGGTCCCCAGAGTATGTCCAACCCCTAACTTGGTATAAGTATGGGACCCCAGTCCTTAGGACTTTAGATTTACCTGGACGAAACTCTGATACAGAATCCTGGACCTTCGACGCTCTACTTCAAGATTAGAGGACTGAAGAATCTCCCTTGGGGTCAAGGAGTGACTCCCTGCTTGGCAGGCACCTAAGAAGCAATTGTCTGGTCTGCATCGCTGAAGCTCCCGCCGGACGCCGAAGTCTTTGCAACACCAGAGGTAGATTTCCAGACTTCCCCGAGGCTGCTCTGAGTCCCCAGCAAAGCTGAGGCCCGTAGCTGTCGTGGGTAACGTGGAACCGTGACCCCTGGACACCGAGCACATTTGCAAGTGCACCCTCTTCCTGGTCTCCCACGAAATTGTGCTTTGGGCTCCGAGTAGCCCCCGCCTCCAGCACCGACTGCACTGAAGATCACTGGCCTCCAGTCCACGAGTGTCCTGTGAGCCAGCTCTAAGTGTGTCCACTCGAGGCTCCTTCGCGGTCGCTAGTCCGTTGGCTAGTGGGCCCTCCTGAAGGTAACTCTTCTTCTGCTTGGGCTTCCCTGGTTGCTCCAGACGTGCCCTGACTTACCCTTGCAGGGTGAGTCCCTCAGACCTTGCTGGTCTGCACCACCGTCCTTCTTCTATTTCCACGAGACTTGCCGTTGCTGAGGCTTGTTGGGTCCAATCCGGTCGCTGACACCCCTGCAATCGACAGACGTCGTGGTGCAGCTCGAATCCAGCTCCTGGTTGTCGTCGACACCTCCTGGACCTCGTGGCTGAAGAGTCAAGCGACCGTCAACCTAACTGAAGCACCCGACATCGGTGGGCATCCGCTCATCACCTTCCTGGTCACTGGCTAGTGACCCAGACTCTGTCCCCTCTGCTTTCAGGTTCTTCAGATCTTCGATCCACCTTTGGATCCACCCGAACACTTTCGACTTGGCCGCCAGCAGCACTTTGCAGCAGATCGCCATTGAAAACGACGACGAAACCCGACCCCGAAAGACACCTATGCACCCGGCTTCCCTGGGTGAGGTAACTCGAGTACTCCAGTGCTCCCGTGGGTATAGACTCTAGAACAACCTAGTTCTAAAGGGGTTTGCTCCAAGTCCTCCTCTAAGTGTCCCTTTTCTTAAAAACTCCAACCGCGACATTCCCCATAGAAGTCAACGGCGGCTCGCGGCTGTGTTCTCACACTGCACGCATCCCCCGTGGGTCCCCTGTGTCACTACCTTGGGTGGTTCCTTGAGGGCCAAGCACTTCTACAGGCTCTAGGCCTTGTGTCTAGCTCAGTCGTGGTTCTTATACCACTTTATTGGTATATGGTTTGGTACGCCCTAGGACTCAAACATGTATTTGTGCTATTACTGTTGATAACTAACTTATAACTTATGTATCTTCAAACTCTAGCCTCATAAAGAGACTAGAGGGGTGTGTTTAGCAATAAATACATATATTTTGAATATATACCTGGTGTGGTCCTCTTTCATTTGGTCACTCAAGAGATTATAGACTGGTAAAACAAGCTGCTTTACATTCCTTCAAGACTTAGCCTGAAGGCTGCTCTCCATAGCTACCACTAGGATAGCTTTCAATAAAGGTTGTCTTTAACCTATCTCCAATAAGGGGTTGTTTGGACTGGTGCAAGGTGCCCACTATAATTAGTGGACAGCATATACCAGGCCAACTTCTCACAACAGAGGTGAAGAAAGAGGCAAGAGTGATGCAGAAAGAGGCAAGAAAAGTGCAGAAAGAAGCATCAGAAATGTAGAAAGAGGCAAGAGAAGTGCAGAAAGAAGCAACAGAAATGCAGAAAGAGGCAAGAGAAGTGCAGAAAGAAGCAACAGGGATGCAGAAAGAGGCAAGAGAAGTGCAGAAACAGGTAAGAGAGGTGCAGAAAGAGGGAACAGGTACAGAAAAAGGCAACAGAGGTGCAGAAAGAGGGACGTGGGGTGCAGAAAGAGGCAGGAGGGGTGCAGAAAGAACCAAAAGAGGTGCATAAAGAGGCAAGAGGGGTGCAGAAAGAGGCAAGAGAACTGCAGAAAAAAGCAACAGAGGTGCAGAAAGAGGCAAGGGAACTGCAGACAGGGCAAGATAGGTGCAGAAAGAGGAAAGAGGGGTGCACCAAGAGGCAAGAGACAGAAAGAAGCACGAGAGGTGCAGAAAGAAGCAAGTGAAGTGTAGAAAGAGGCAAGAGAAGTACAGAAAGAAGCAACAGAAAAATAGAAAGAGGCAATAGAAGTGCAGAAAGAAGCAACAGAGGTGCAGAAAGACACTAGAGGGGTGCAGAAAGAGGCAATAGAGGTGCAGAAACAGGCAAGAGAGGTGTAAAATGAGGGAAAGAAAGTGCAGAAAGAGGCAAGAGAAGTACTGAAAGAAGCAGCAGAGCTGCAGAAAGAGGCAAGAGAAGTGCAGAAAGAAGGAACAGAAATGCAGAAAGAGGCAAGAGGCAAGAGAAGTGCAGAAAGAAGCAACAGAGGTGCAGAAAGAGGCAACAGAAGTGCAGAAAGAGGCAAGAGAGGTGCACAAAGAGACACGAGAGATGCACAAAGAGACAAGAGATGTGCACAAAGAGACAAGAGTGGTACAAAAAGAGGGAAGACGAGTGCAAAAAGAGGCAACGGGGTGCAGAAAGAATCAAGAGATGTGCAGAAAGAAGAGAGTGAGGTGCAGAAAGAGGCAAGAGAGGTGCAGAAAGAGGCAAGAGAGATACAGAAAGAGGGAAGAGGGGTGCAGAAAGAAGCAACAGAAAAATAGAAAGAGGCAATAGAAGTGCAGAAAGAAGCAACAGAGGTGCAGAAAGACACGAGAGGGGTGCAGAAAGAGGCAATAGAGGTGCAGAAACAGGCAAGAGAGGTGTAAAATGAGGGAAAGAAAGTGCAGAAAGAGGCAAGAGGGGTGGAGAAAGAGGCAAGAGAAGTGCTGAAAGAAGCAGCAGAGCTGCAGAAAGAGGCAAGAGAAGTACAGAAAGAAGGAACAGAAATGCAGAAAGAGGCAAGAGGCAAGAGAAGTGCAGAAAGAAGCAACAGAGGTGCAGAAAGAGGCAACAGAAGTGCAGAAGGAGGCAAGAGAGGTGCACAAAGAGACAAGAGAGATGCACAAAGAGACAAGAGAGGTGCACAAAGAGACAAGAGAGGTGCAGAAAGAGGGAAGACGAGTGCAAAAAGAGGCAACGGGGTGCAGAAAGAGGCAACAGAAGTGCAGAAGGAGGCAAGAGAGGTGCACAAAGAGACAAGAGAGATGCACAAAGAGACAAGAGAGGTGCACAAAGAGACAAGAGGGGTGCAGAAAGAGGCAAGAGGGGTGGACAAAGAAGCAAGAGAGGTACAGAAAGAAGCAAGAGAAGTGTAGAAAGAAGCAACAGGGGTGCAGAAAGAGGCAAGAGGGGTGTAGAAAGAGGCAAGAGAAGTGTAGAAAGAAGCAACAGAGGTGCAGAAGGAGGCAAGAGAAGTGCAGAAAGAGGCAAGAGAGTTGTAGAAACAGGCAATAGAGGTGCAGAAAGAGGGAGCAAGGGTGCAGACAGAGGCAAGAGAGGTGCAGAAAGAAGCAAGAGAGGTGCTGCAAGAAGCAAGAGAAGTGCAGAAAGAACCAACAGAGGTACAGAAAGAGGCAAGAGAACTGCAGAAAGAGGCAGGAGTGGTGCAGAAAGAAGCAAGAGAGGTGCTGAAAGAAGCAAGAGAAGTGCAGAAAGAACCAACAGAGGTACAGAAAGAGGCAAGAGAACTGCAGAAAGAGGCAGGAGTGGTACAGAAAGAGGCATGAGAAGTGCAGAAAGAGGGAAGAGGGGTGCAGACAGAGGCAAGAGGGGTGTAGAAAGAAGCAAGAGAGGTGCAGAAAGAAGCAAGAGAAGTGCAAAAAGAAGCAACAGAGGTGAAGAAAGAGGCAAGAGAGATGCAGAAAGAGGCAAGAGAAGTGCAGAAAGAAGCAACATAAATGTAGAAAGAGGCTAGAGAAGTGCAGAAAGAAGCAACAGAAATGCAGAAAGAGGCAAGAGAAGTGCAGAAAGAAGCAACAGGGATGCATAAAGAGGCAAGAGAAGTGCAGAAACAGGCAAGAGAGGTGCAGAAAGAGGGAACAGGTGCAGAAAAAGGCAACAGAGGTGCAGAAAGAGGGATGTGGGGTACAGAAAGAGGCAGGAGGGGTGCAGAAAGAACCAACAGAGGTACAGAAAGAGGCAAGAGGGGTGCAGAAAGAGGCAAGAGAGGTACAGAAAGAGGGAAGAGGGCTGCAGAAAGAGGCAAGAGGTATGCAGAAAGAAGCAAGAGAGGTGCTGAAAGAAGCAAGAGAAGTGCAGAAAGAGGCAAGAGAGGTGCACAAAGAGACAAGAGAGATGCAGAAAGAGGCAGGAGTGGTGCATAAAGAGGCATGAGAAGTGCAGAAAGAGGGAAGAGGGGTACAGACAGAGGCAAGAGGGGTGTAGAAAGAAGCAAGAGAGGTGCAGAAAGAAGAGAGTGAGGTGCAAAAAGAGGCAAAAGAGGTGCAGAAAGAGGAATAGAGGTGCAGAAAGACGGAAGAGGGGTGCCGAAAGAGGCAAGAGGGGTGCACAAAGAAGCAATAGAGTTATAGAAAGAAGCAAGAGAAGTGTAGAAAGAAGCAACAGGGGTGCGAAAAGAGGCAAGAGGGGTGTAGAAAGAGGCAAGAGAAGTGCAGAAAGAAGCAACAGAGGAGCAGAAGGAGGCAAGAGAACTGCAGAAAGAGGCAAGAGAGTTGCAGAAACAGGCAAGAGAGGTATAGAAAGAGGAAGCAGGGGTGCAGAGAGAGGCAAAAGAGGTGCAGAAAAAGGGAAGAGGGGTGCAGAAAGAGGCATGAGAAGTGCAGGAAGAGAGAAGATGGGTGCAGACAGAGGCAAGAGGGGTGTAGAAAGAATCAAGAGAGGTGCAGAAAGAAGCAAGAGAAGTCCAGAAAGAAGCAACAGATGTGCAGAAAGACCCAAAGGGGGTGCAGAAAGAGGCAAGAGAAGTTGTGAAAAAAGCAAGAGATGTGCAGAAAGTGGCAAGAAAAGTACAGAAAGAAGGAACAGAAATGCAGAAAGAGGCAAGAGAAGTGCAGAAGGAAGCAACAGAGGTGCAGAAAGAGGCAACAGAAGTGCAGAAAGAGGCAAGAGAGGTGCACAAAGAGACAAGAGAGATGCACAAAGAAACAAGAGAGGTGCACAAAGAGACAAGAGAGGTGCAGAAAGAGGGAAGAGAGGTGCACAAAGAGACAAGAGAGATGCAGAAAGAGGCAGGAGTGGTGCATAAAGAGGCATGAGAAGTGCAGAAAGAGGGAAGAGGGGTACAGACAGAGGCAAGAGGGGTGTAGAAAGAAGCAAGAGAGGTGCAGAAAGAAGAGAGTGAGGTGCAGAAAGAGGCAAGAGAGGTGCAGAAAGAGGCAAGAGAGATACAGAAAGAGGGAAGAGGGGTGCAGAAAGAAGCAACAGAAAAATAGAAAGAGGCAATAGAAGTGCAGAAAGAAGCAACAGAGGTGCAGAAAGACACGAGAGGGGTGCAGAAAGAGGCAATAGAGGTGCAGAAACAGGCAAGAGAGGTGTAAAATGAGGGAAAGAAAGTGCAGAAAGAGGCAAGAGGGGTGGAGAAAGAGGCAAGAGAAGTGTTGAAAGAAGCAGCAGAGCTGCAGAAAGAGGCAAGAGAAGTACAGAAAGAAGGAACAGAAATGCAGAAAGAGGCAAGAGGCAAGAGAAGTGCAGAAAGAAGCAACAGAGGTGCAGAAAGAGGCAACAGAAGTGCAGAAGGAGGCAAGAGAGGTGCACAAAGAGACAAGAGAGATGCACAAAGAGACAAGAGAGGTGCACAAAGAGACAAGAGAGGTGCAGAAAGAGGGAAGACGAGTGCAAAAAGAGGCAACGGGGTGCAGAAAGAGGCAACAGAAGTGCAGAAGGAGGCAAGAGAGGTGCACAAAGAGACAAGAGAGATGCACAAAGAGACAAGAGAGGTGCACAAAGAGACAAGAGGGGTGCAGAAAGAAGCAAGAGGGGTGGACAAAGAAGCAAGAGAGGTACAGAAAGAAGCAAGAGAAGTGTAGAAAGAAGCAACAGGGGTGCTGAAAGAGGCAAGAGGGGTGTAGAAAGAGGCAAGAGAAGTGCAGAAAGAAGCAACAGAGGTGCAGAAGGAGGCAAGAGAAGTGCAGAAAGAGGCAAGAGAGTTGTAGAAACAGGCAATAGAGGTGCAGAAAGAGGGAGCAGGGGTGCAGACAGAGGCAAGAGAGGTGCAGAAAGAAGCAAGAGAGGTGCTGCAAGAAGCAAGAGAAGTGCAGAAAGAACCAACAGAGGTACAGAAAGAGGCAAGAGAACTGCAGAAAGAGGCAGGAGTGGTGCAGAAAGAAGCAAGAGAGGTGCTGAAAGAAGCAAGAGAAGTGCAGAAAGAACCAACAGAGGTACAGAAAGAGGCAAGAGAACTGCAGAAAGAGGCAGGAGTGGTACAGAAAGAGGCATGAGAAGTGCAGAAAGAGGGAAGAGGGGTGCAGACAGAGGCAAGAGGGGTGTAGAAAGAAGCAAGAGAGGTGCAGAAAGAAGCAAGAGAAGTGCAAAAAGAAGCAACAGAGGTGAAGAAAGAGGCAAGAGAAGTGCAGAAAGAAGCAACAGAAATGTAGAAAGAGGCTAGAGAAGTGCAGAAAGAAGCAACAGAAATGCAGAAAGAGGCAAGAGAAGTGCAGAAAGAAGCAACAGGGATGCATAAAGAGGCAAGAGAAGTGCAGAAACAGGCAAGAGAGGTGCAGAAAGAGGGAACAGGTGCAGAAAAAGGCAACAGAGGTGCAGAAAGAGGTATGTGGGGTACAGAAAGAGGCAGGAGGGGTGCAGAAAGAACCAACAGAGGTACAGAAAGAGGCAAGAGGGGTGCAGAAAGAGGCAAGAGAGGTACAGAAAGAGGGAAGAGGGGTGCAGAAAGAGGCAAGAGGTATGCAGAAAGAAGCAAGAGAGGTGCTGAAAGAAGCAAGAGAAGTGCAGAAAGAGGCAAGAGAGGTGCACAAAGAGACAAGAGAGATGCAGAAAGAGGCAGGAGTGGTGCATAAAGAGGCATGAGAAGTGCAGAAAGAGGGAAGAGGGGTACAGACAGAGGCAAGAGGGGTGTAGAAAGAAGCAAGAGAGGTGCAGAAAGAAGAGAGTGAGGTGCAAAAAGAGGCAAGAGAGGTGCAGAAAGAGGAATAGAGGTGCAGAAAGACGGAAGAGGGGTGCCGAAAGAGGCAAGAGGGGTGCACAAAGAAGCAATAGAGTTATAGAAAGAAGCAAGAGAAGTGTAGAAAGAAGCAACAGGGGTGCGAAAAGAGGCAAGAGGGGTGTAGAAAGAGGCAAGAGAAGTGCAGAAAGAAGCAACAGAGGAGCAGAAGGAGCCAAGAGAACTGCAGAAAGAGGCAAGAGAGTTGCAGAAAAAGGCAAGAGAGGTATAGAAAGAGGGAGCAGGGGTGCAGAGAGAGGCAAAAGAGGTGCAGAAAAAGGGAAGAGGGGTGCAGAAAGAGGCATGAGAAGTGCAGGAAGAGAGAAGATGGGTGCAGACAGAGGCAAGAGGGGTGTAGAAAGAATCAAGAGAGGTGCAGAAAGAAGCAAGAGAAGTCCAGAAAGAAGCAACAGATGTGCAGAAAGACCTAAAAGGGGTGCAGAAAGAGGCAAGAGAAGTTGTGAAAAAAGCAAGAGATGTGCAGAAAGTGGCAAGAAAAGTACAGAAAGAAGGAACAGAAATGCAGAAAGAGGCAAGAGAAGTGCAGAAGGAAGCAACAGAGGTGCAGAAAGAGGCAACAGAAGTGCAGAAAGAGGCAAGAGAGGTGCACAAAGAGACAAGAGAGATGCACAAAGAAACAAGAGAGGTGCACAAAGAGACAAGAGAGGTGCAGAAAGAGGGAAGACGAGTGCAAAAAGAGGCAACAGGGGTGCAGAAAGAAGCAAGAGACGTGCAGAAAGAAGAGAGTGAGGTGCAAAAAGAGGCAAGAGAGGTGCAGAAAGAGGAATAGAGGTGCAGAAAGACGGAAGAGGGGTGCCGAAAGAGGCAAGAGGGGTGCACAAAGAAGCAAGAGAGTTACAGAAAGAAGCAAGAGAAGTGTAGAAGGAAGCAACAGGGGTGCAAAAAGAGGCAAGAGGGGTGTAGAAAGAGGCAAGAGAAGTGCAGAAAGAAGCAACAGAGGAGCAGAAGGAGGCAAGAGAACTGCAGAAAGAGGCAAGAGAGTTGCAGAAACAGGCAAGAGAGGTACAGAAAGAGGGAGCAGGGGTGCAGAGAGAGGCAAGAGAGGTGCAGAAAAAGGGAAGAGGGGTGCAGAAAGAGGCAAGAGGTGTGCAGAAAGAAGAGCAGGAGAAGTGCAGAAAGAACCAACAGAGGTGCAGAAAGAGGCAAGAGGGGTGCAGAAAGAGGCAAGCGAAGTGCATAAAGAAGCAACAGAGATACAGAAAGAGGCAAGAGAACTGCAGAAAGAGGCAGGAGTGGTGCAGAAAGAAGCAAGAGTAGTCCAGAAAGAAGCAACAGATGTGCAGAAAGACCCAAATGGGGTGCAGAAAGAGGCAAGAGAAGTGGTGAAAAAAGCAAGAGATGTGCAGAAAGTGGCAAGAAAAGTACAGAAAGAAGGAACAGAAATGCAGAAAGAGGCAAGAGAAGTGCGGAAAAAGCAACAGGTGCAGAAAGAGGCAAGAGGAATGCAGAAAAAGGCAAGAGAAGTGCAGAAAGAAGCAACAGAAATATAGAAAGAGGCAAGAGAAGTGCAGAAAGAAACAACAGAAATGCAGAAAGAGGCAAGAGAAGTGCAGAAAGAAGCAACAGAGATGCAGAAAGAGGCAAGAGAAGTGCAGAAACAGGCAAGAGAGGTGCAGAAAGAGGGAACAGAGGTGCAGAAAGAGGCAGGAGACGTGCAGAAAGAGGGACGAGGGGTGCAGAAATAGGCAAGAGTGGTGTAAAAAGAGGCAAGAGAGGTGCAGAAAGAATCAAGAGATGTGCAGAAAGAAGAGAGTGAGGTGCAGAAAGAGGCAAGAGGGGTGCAGAAAGAGGCAAGAGAGATACAGAAAGAGGGAAGAGGGGTGCAGAAAGAAGCAACAGAAAAATAGAAAGAGGCAATAGAAGTGCAGAAAGAAGCAACAGAGGTGCAGAAAGACACGAGAGGGGTGCAGAAAGAGGCAATAGAGGTGCAGAAACAGGCAAGAGAGGTGTAAAATGAGGGAAAGAAAGTGCAGAAAGAGGCAAGAGGGGTGGAGAAAGAGGCAAGAGAAGTGTTGAAAGAAGCAGCAGAGCTGCAGAAAGAGGCAAGAGAAGTACAGAAAGAAGGAACAGAAATGCAGAAAGAGGCAAGAGGCAAGAGAAGTGCAGAAAGAAGCAACAGAGGTGCAGAAAGAGGCAACAGAAGTGCAGAAGGAGGCAAGAGAGGTGCACAAAGAGACAAGAGAGATGCACAAAGAGACAAGAGAGGTGCACAAAGAGACAAGAGAGGTGCAGAATGAGGGAAGACGAGTGCAAAAAGAGGCAACAGGGTGCAGAAAGAGGCAACAGAAGTGCAGAAGGAGGCAAGAGAGGTGCACAAAGAGACAAGAGAGATGCACAAAGAGACAAGAGAGGTGCACAAAGAGACAAGAGGGGTGCAGAAAGAGGCAAGAGGGGTGGACAAAGAAGCAAGAGAGGTACAGAAAGAAGCAAGAGAAGTGTAGAAAGAAGTAACAGGGGTGCAGAAAGAGGCAAGAGGGGTGTAGAAAGAGGCAAGAGAAGTGCAGAAAGAAGCAACGGAGGTGCAGAAGGAGGCAAGAGAAGTGCAGAAAGAGGCAAGAGAGTTGTAGAAACAGGCAAAAGAGGTGCAGAAAGAGGGAGCAGGGGTGCAGACAGAGGCAAGAGAGGTGCAGAAAGAAGCAAGAGAGGTGCTGCAAGAAGCAAGAGAAGTGCAGAAAGAACCAACAGAGGTACAGAAAGAGGCAAGAGAACTGCAGAAAGAGGCAGGAGTGGTGCAGAAAGAAGCAAGAGAGGTGCTGAAAGAAGCAAGAGAAGTGCAGAAAGAACCAACAGAGGTACAGAAAGAGGCAAGAGAACTGCAGAAAGAGGCAGGAGTGGTACAGAAAGAGGCATGAGAAGTGCAGAAAGAGGGAAGAGGGGTGCAGACAGAGGCAAGAGGGTGTAGAAAGAAGCAAGAGAGGTGCAGAAAGAAGCAAGAGAAGTGCAAAAAGAAGCAACAGAGGTGAAGAAAGAGGCAAGAGAGATGCAGAAAGAGGCAAGAGAAGTGCAGAAAGAAGCAACAGAAATGTAGAAAGAGGCTAGAGAAGTGCAGAAAGAAGCAACAGAAATGCAGAAAGAGGCAAGAGAAGTGCAGAAAGAAGCAACAGGGATGCATAAAGAGGCAAGAGAAGTGCAGAAACAGGCAAGAGAGGTGCAGAAAGAGGGAACAGGTGCAGAAAAAGGCAACAGAGGTGCAGAAAGAGGGATGTGGGGTACAGAAAGAGGCAGGAGGGGTGCAGAAAGAACCAACAGAGGTACAGAAAGAGGCAAGAGGGGTGCAGAAAGAGGCAAGAGAGGTACAGAAAGAGGGAAGAGGGGTGCAGAAAGAGGCAAGAGGTATGCAGAAAGAAGCAAGAGAGGTGCTGAAAGAAGCAAGAGAAGTGCAGAAAGAGGCAAGAGAGGTGCACAAAGAGACAAGAGAGATGCAGAAAGAGGCAGGAGTGGTGCATAAAGAGGCATGAGAAGTGCAGAAAGAGGGAAGAGGGGTACAGACAGAGGCAAGAGGGTGTAGAAAGAAGCAAGAGAGGTGCAGAAAGAAGAGAGTGAGGTGCAAAAAGAGGCAAGAGAGGTGCAGAAAGAGGAATAGAGGTGCAGAAAGACGGAAGAGGGGTGCCGAAAGAGGCAAGAGGGTGCACAAAGAAGCAATAGAGTTATAGAAAGAAGCAAGAGAAGTGTAGAAAGAAGCAACAGGGGTGCGAAAAGAGGCAAGAGGGGTGTAGAAAGAGGCAAGAGAAGTGCAAAAAGAAGCAACAGAGGAGCAGAAGGAGGCAAGAGAACTGCAGAAAGAGGCAAGAGAGTTGCAGAAACAGGCAAGAGAGGTATAGAAAGAGGGAGCAGGGGTGCAGAGAGAGGCAAAAGAGGTGCCGAAAAAGGGAAGAGGGGTGCAGAAAGAGGCATGAGAAGTGCAGGAAGAGAGAAGATGGGTGCAGACAGAGGCAAGAGGGGTGTAGAAAGAATCAAGAGAGGTGCAGAAAGAAGCAAGAGAAGTCCAGAAAGAAGCAACAGATGTGCAGAAAGACCTAAAAGGGGTGCAGAAAGAGGCAAGAGAAGTTGTGAAAAAAGCAAGAGATGTGCAGAAAGTGGCAAGAAAAGTACAGAAAGAAGGAACAGAAATGCAGAAAGAGGCAAGAGAAGTGCAGAAGGAAGCAACAGAGGTGCAGAAAGAGGCAACAGAAGTGCAGAAAGAGGCAAGAGAGGTGCACAAAGAGACAAGAGAGATGCACAAAGAAACAAGAGAGGTGCACAAAGAGACAAGAGAGGTGCAGAAAGAGGGAAGACGAGTGCAAAAAGAGGCAACAGGGGTGCAGAAAGAAGCAAGAGACGTGCAGAAAGAAGAGAGTGAGGTGCAAAAAGAGGCAAGAGAGGTGCAGAAAGAGGAATAGAGGTGCAGAAAGACGGAAGAGGGGTGCCGAAAGAGGCAAGAGGGGTGCCGAAAGAGGCAAGAGGGGTGCACAAAGAAGCAAGAGAGTTACAGAAAGAAGCAAGAGAAGTGTAGAAGGAAGCAACAGGGGTGCAAAAAGAGGCAAGAGGGGTGTAGAAAGAGGCAAGAGAAGTGCAGAAAGAAGCAACAGAGGAGCAGAAGGAGGCAAGAGAACTGCAGAAAGAGGCAAGAGAGTTGCAGAAACAGGCAAGAGAGGTACAGAAAGAGGGAGCAGGGGTGCAGAGAGAGGCAAGAGAGGTGCAGAAAAAGGGAAGAGGGGTGCAGAAAGAGGCAAGAGGTGTGCAGAAAGAAGAGCAGGAGAAGTGCAGAAAGAACCAACAGAGGTGCAGAAAGAGGCAAGAGGGGTGCAGAAAGAGGCAAGCGAAGTGCATAAAGAAGCAACAGAGATACAGAAAGAGGCAAGAGAACTGCAGAAAGAGGCAGGAGTGGTGCAGAAAGAAGCAAGAGTAGTCCAGAAAGAAGCAACAGATGTGCAGAAAGACCCAAATGGGGTGCAGAAAGAGGCAAGAGAAGTGGTGAAAAAAGCAAGAGATGTGCAGAAAGTGGCAAGAAAAGTACAGAAAGAAGGAACAGAAATGCAGAAAGAGGCAAGAGAAGTGCGGAAAAAGCAACAGGTGCAGAAAGAGGCAAGAGGAATGCAGAAAAAGGCAAGAGAAGTGCAGAAAGAAGCAACAGAAATATAGAAAGAGGCAAGAGAAGTGCAGAAAGAAACAACAGAAATGCAGAAAGAGGCAAGAGAAGTGCAGAAAGAAGCAACAGAGATGCAGAAAGAGGCAAGAGAAGTGCAGAAACAGGCAAGAGAGGTGCAGAAAGAGGGAACAGAGGTGCAGAAAGAGGCAGGAGACGTGCAGAAAGAGGGACGAGGGGTGCAGAAATAGGCAAGAGTGGTGTAAAAAGAGGCAAGAGAGGTGCAGAAAGAATCAAGAGATGTGCAGAAAGAAGAGAGTGAGGTGCAGAAAGAGGCAAGAGGGGTGCAGAAAGAGGCAAGAGAGATACAGAAAGAGGGAAGAGGGGTGCAGAAAGAAGCAACAGAAAAATAGAAAGAGGCAATAGAAGTGCAGAAAGAAGCAACAGAGGTGCAGAAAGACACGAGAGGGGTGCAGAAAGAGGCAATAGAGGTGCAGAAACAGGCAAGAGAGGTGTAAAATGAGGGAAAGAAAGTGCAGAAAGAGGCAAGAGGGGTGGAGAAAGAGGCAAGAGAAGTGCTGAAAGAAGCAGCAGAGCTGCAGAAAGAGGCAAGAGAAGTACAGAAAGAAGGAACAGAAATGCAGAAAGAGGCAAGAGGCAAGAGAAGTGCAGAAAGAAGCAACAGAGGTGCAGAAAGAGGCAACAGAAGTGCAGAAGGAGGCAAGAGAGGTGCACAAAGAGACAAGAGAGATGCACAAAGAGACAAGAGAGGTGCACAAAGAGACAAGAGAGGTGCAGAATGAGGGAAGACGAGTGCAAAAAGAGGCAACAGGGTGCAGAAAGAGGCAACAGAAGTGCAGAAGGAGGCAAGAGAGGTGCACAAAGAGACAAGAGAGATGCACAAAGAGACAAGAGAGGTGCACAAAGAGACAAGAGGGGTGCAGAAAGAGGCAAGAGGGGTGGACAAAGAAGCAAGAGAGGTACAGAAAGAAGCAAGAGAAGTGTAGAAAGAAGCAACAGGGGTGCAGAAAGAGGCAAGAGGGCTGTAGAAAGAGGCAAGAGAAGTGCAGAAAGAAGCAACAGAGGTGCAGAAGGAGGCAAGAGAAGTGCAGAAAGAGGCAAGAGAGTTGTAGAAACAGGCAATAGAGGTGCAGAAAGAGGGAGCAGGGGTGCAGACAGAGGCAAGAGAGGTGCAGAAAGAAGCAAGAGAGGTGCTGCAAGAAGCAAGAGAAGTGCAGAAAGAACCAACAGAGGTACAGAAAGAGGCAAGAGAACTGCAGAAAGAGGCAGGAGTGGTGCAGAAAGAAGCAAGAGAGGTGCTGAAAGAAGCAAGAGAAGTGCAGAAAGAACCAACAGAGGTACAGAAAGAGGCAAGAGAACTGCAGAAAGAGGCAGGAGTGGTACAGAAAGAGGCATGAGAAGTGCAGAAAGAGGGAAGAGGGGTGCAGACAGAGGCAAGAGGGGTGTAGAAAGAAGCAAGAGAGGTGCAGAAAGAAGCAAGAGAAGCGCAAAAAGAAGCAACAGAGGTGAAGAAAGAGGCAAGAGAGATGCAGAAAGAGGCAAGAGAAGTGCAGAAAGAAGCAACAGAAATGTAGAAAGAGGCTAGAGAAGTGCAGAAAGAAGCAACAGAAATGCAGAAAGAGGCAAGAGAAGTGCAGAAAGAAGCAACAGGGATGCATAAAGAGGCAAGAGAAGTGCAGAAACAGGCAAGAGAGGTGCAGAAAGAGGGAACAGGTGCAGAAAAAGGCAACAGAGGTGCAGAAAGAGGGATGTGGGGTACAGAAAGAGGCAGGAGGGGTGCAGAAAGAACCAACAGAGGTACAGAAAGAGGCAAGAGGGGTGCAGAAAGAGGCAAGAGAGGTACAGAAAGAGGGAAGAGGGGTGCAGAAAGAGGCAAGAGGTATGCAGAAAGAAGCAAGAGAGGTGCTGAAAGAAGCAAGAGAAGTGCAGAAAGAGGCAAGAGAGGTGCACAAAGAGACAAGAGAGATGCAGAAAGAGGCAGGAGTGGTGCATAAAGAGGCATGAGAAGTGCAGAAAGAGGGAAGAGGGGTACAGACAGAGACAAGAGGGGTGTAGAAAGAAGCAAGAGAGGTGCAGAAAGAAGAGAGTGAGGTGCAAAAGAGGCAAGAGAGGTGCAGAAAGAGGAATAGAGGTGCAGAAAGACGGAAGAGGGGTGCCGAAAGAGGCAAGAGGGTGCACAAAGAAGCAATAGAGTTATAGAAAGAAGCAAGAGAAGTGTAGAAAGAAGCAACAGGGGTGCGAAAAGAGGCAAGAGGGGTGTAGAAAGAGGCAAGAGAAGTGCAGAAAGAAGCAACAGAGGAGCAGAAGGAGGCAAGAGAACTGCAGAAAGAGGCAAGAGAGTTGCAGAAACAGGCAAGAGAGGTATAGAAAGAGGGAGCAGGGGTGCAGAGAGAGGCAAAAGAGGTGCCGAAAAAGGGAAGAGGGGTGCAGAAAGAGGCATGAGAAGTGCAGGAAGAGAGAAGATGGGTGCAGACAGAGGCAAGAGGGGTGTAGAAAGAATCAAGAGAGGTGCAGAAAGAAGCAAGAGAAGTCCAGAAAGAAGCAACAGATGTGCAGAAAGACCCAAAAGGGGTGCAGAAAGAGGCAAGAGAAGTTGTGAAAAAAGTAAGAGATGTGCAGAAAGTGGCAAGAAAAGTACAGAAAGAAGGAACAGAAATGCAGAAAGAGGCAAGAGAAGTGCAGAAGGAAGCAACAGAGGTGCAGAAAGAGGCAACAGAAGTGCAGAAAGAGGCAAGAGAGGTGCACAAAGAGACAAGAGAGATGCACAAAGAAACAAGAGAGGTGCACAAAGAGACAAGAGAGGTGCAGAAAGAGGGAAGACGAGTGCAAAAAGAGGCAACAGGGGTGCAGAAAGAAGCAAGAGACGTGCAGAAAGAAGAGAGTGAGGTGCAAAAAGAGGCAAGAGAGGTGCAGAAAGAGGAATAGAGGTGCAGAAAGACGGAAGAGGGGTGCCGAAAGAGGCAAGAGGGGTGCACAAAGAAGCAAGAGAGTTACAGAAAGAAGCAAGAGAAGTGTAGAAGGAAGCAACAGGGGTGCAAAAAGAGGCAAGAGAAGTGCAGAAAGAAGCAACAGAGGAGCAGAAGGAGGCAAGAGAACTGCAGAAAGAGGCAAGAGAGTTGCAGAAACAGGCAAGAGAGTTGCAGAAACAGGCAAGAGAGGTACAGAAAGAGGGAGCAGGGGTGCAGAGAGAGGCAAGAGAGGTGCAGAAAAAGGGAAGAGGGGTGCAGAAAGAGGCAAGAGGTGTGCAGAAAGAAGAGCAGGAGAAGTGCAGAAAGAACCAACAGAGGTGCAGAAAGAGGCAAGAGGGGTGCAGAAAGAGGCAAGCGAAGTGCATAAAGAAGCAACAGAGATACAGAAAGAGGCAAGAGAACTGCAGAAAGAGGCAGGAGTGGTGCAGAAAGAGGCTTGAGAAGTGCAGAAAGAGGGAAGATGGGTGCAGACAGAGGCAAGAGGGGTGTAGAAAGAAGCAAGAGGGGTGTAGAAAGAAGCAAGAGGGGTGCAGAAAGAAGCAAGAGAAGTCCAGAAAGAAGCAACAGATGTGCAGAAAGACCCAAATGGGGTGCAGAAAGAGGCAAGAGAAGTGGTGAAAAAAGCAAGAGATGTGCAGAAAGTGGCAAGAAAAGTACAGAAAGAAGGAACAGAAATGCAGAAAGAGGCAAGAGAAGTGCGGAAAAAAGCAACAGGTGCAGAAAGAGGCAAGAGGAATGCAGAAAAAGGCAAGAGAAGTGCAGAAAGAAGCAACAGAAATGTAGAAAGAGGCAAGAGAAGTGCAGAAAGAAACAACAGAAATGCAGAAAGAGGCAAGAGAAGTGCAGAAAGAAGCAACAGAGATGCAGAAAGAGGCAAGAGAAGTGCAGAAACAGGCAAGAGAGGTGCAGAAAGAGGGAACAGAGGTGCAGAAAGAGGCAGGAGACGTGCAGAAAGAGGGACGAGGGGTGCAGAAATAGGCAAGAGTGGTGTAAAAAGAGGCAAGAGAGGTGCAGAAAGAAGCAAGAGAAGTGCAGAAAGAAGCAACAGAGGCACAGAAAGAGGCAAAAGGGGTGCCGAAAGAGGCCAGAGAAGTGCAGAAAGAAGCAACAGAAATGTAGAAAGAGGCAAGAGAAGTGCAGAAAGAAGGAACAGAAATGCAGAAAGAGGCTAGAGAAGTGCAGAAAGAAGCAACAGAAATGCAGAAAGAGGCAAGAGAAGTGCAGAAAGAAGCAATAGAGGTGCAGAAAAAGGCAAGAGGGGTGCAGAAACAGGTAAGAGAGATGCAGAAAGAGGCATGAGAAGTGCAGAAAGAAGGAAGAAGGGTGCAGACAGAGGCAAGAGGGGTGTAGAAAGAAGCACAAGAGGTGCAGAAAGAAGCAAGGGAAGTGCAGAAAGAAGGAACAGAGGTGCAGAAAGAGGCAAGAGGGATGCAGAAAGAGGCAAGAGAAGTGCAGAAAGAAGCAACAGAAATATAGAAAGAGGCAAGAGAAGTGCAGAAAGAAGGAACAGAAATGCAGAAAGAGGCAAGAGAAGTGCAGAAAGAAGCAACAGAAATGCAGAAAGAGGCAAGAGAAGTGCAGAAACAGGCAAGAGAGGTGCAGAAAGAGGGAACAGAGGTGCAGAAAGAGGGAAGAGGGGTGCACAAAGAGGCAAGAGGGGTCGAGAAAGAAGCACGAGAGGTGCAGAAAGAAGCAAGTGAAGTGTAGAAAGAGGCAAGAGAAGTGCAGAAAGAAGCAACAGAAATGTAGAAAGAGGCAAGAGAAGTGCAGAAAGAGGGGAGAGAGGTGTAGAAACAGTCAAGAGACGTTCAAAAAGAGGGAACAGGGGTGCAGAAAAGGGCAAGAGAGGTGCAGAAAGAGGGAAGAGGGGTGCAGAAAGAGGCAGGAAAGGTGCAGAAACAGGCAAGAGAAGTGCAGAAAGAGGCAAGAGAATTGCTGAAAGAAACAACAGAGGTGCAGAAGGAGGCAAGAGAACTGAAGAAAGAGGCAGGAGAGGTGGAGATAGAGGCCAGAGAAGTGCAGAAATAGGGAAGAGGGGTGCAGAAAGAGGCAAGAGAGGTGCAGAAAGAGGCAAGAGAGGTGCAAAAAGAGGGAACAGGGGTGCAGAAAAAGGCAAGAGAGGTGCAGAAAGAGGCAAGAGAACTGCAGAAAGAGGCAAGAGATCTGCAGAAAGAGGCAAGAGATATGCAGAAAGAGGCAGGAGACGTGCAGAAAGAGGGAAGAGGGGTGCAGAAAGAGGCAACAGGGTACAGACCGAGGCAAGAGGGGTGCAGAAAGTGACAAGAGAAGTGCAGAAAGAAGCAATGGAGGTGCAGAAAGAGGCAAGAGAACTGCAGAAAGAGGCAAGAGATATGCAGAAAGAGGCAAGAGACATGCAGAAAGAGGGAAGAAGGGTGCAGAAAGAGGCAAGAGGGGTATAAAAAGAGGCAAGAGAGGTGCAGAAAGAAGCAAGAGAAGTGCAGAAAGAAGCAACAGAGGCACAGAAAGAGGCAAAAGGGGTGCAGAAAAAGGCCAGAGAAGTGCAGATTGAAGGAACAGAAATGTAAAAAGAGGCAAGAGAAGTGCTGAAAGAAGGAACAGAAATGCAGAAAGAGGCTAGAGAAGTGCAGAAAGAAGCAACAGAAATGCAGAAAGAGGCAAGAGAAGTGCAGAAAGAAGCAATAGAGGTGCAGAAAGAGGCAAGAGAGGTGCAAAAACAGGCAAGAGAGGTGCAGAAAGAGGGAAGAGGGGTACAGAAAGAGGGAAGTGGGGTGCAGAAAGAAGGAAGTGAGGTGCAGAAAGAGGCAAGAGAGGTGCAGAAAGAGGCAAGAGGTGCAGAAAAAGGCAAGAGAAGTACAGAAAGAGGCAAGAGAAGTGCTGAAAGAAGCAACAGAGGTACAGAAAGAAGCAAGAGAAGTGATAAAAGAGACAAGAGAGTTGCAGAAAGAAACAAGAGAGGTGCAGAACAAGGCAAGAGAGGTGCAGAAAGAAGCAACAGTGGTTTGCACACCATTAGTATCAATTTAACACCCACATTTAACAATAAGTAACAGGTGACCATTCCAGCTTTGTAAAGGGCCTTCCACCACGCTGTAACACTTGTCGGTGCATTTTTGGTAATGTTTGAGCGTTTGAGCTAGAAACAAGGTATTTTTGTTCAAATCTGCAGATTATGCAGCAGATGATGGATTATGTGGCAAATGCGGAAAATGTATAATTAGGCGAAAATTTGTGCAGCCAAACAGTCGCAAAATTCCAGTGGCCCTGCTCATACCTTTGACTAAGTCTAGAAGTGCTCTTCAGTGGTTCTTTCTTTTTTTTGTCTCATTGAGTTTATAGTTTAGCTTCTATGGAAACGAGGAAGACTAAACATGAGGTTACCACTCCACAACACAGACTACCATACCATATAAATACTCTCCATAACACATATTCACACTCTACATAATTCGTATACACTAAATACCATACACTTTCTATCCACATAATTTCACTGCACAACATACCACATAATTCCACTACACACAACGCACATCCACTCCAAAAAACATTAGTAAAAAACGTTTACATTTACTCCAATAGCTATAACTCTTGCAAATGCGAGACCTATTACATTGCAAATGCTTCTTTAACTAGTAGTCGTGTTTGCATAGTGGTGGAGAAAGGGGGCTGGGCCTCCAACCAGCGCTCAGGAATTCTGCTGCGTAGGACTTACAGGAGGTAGCAGGGGGGCTTCTTGGCCCCCAAAGTCCCTTAGGAGTAAAGTGGACTTCATCCCCCAACCAGTAGTGTGCGAGGAGGTGTGTTTGCAGAGTGGTGGAGAAAGGGGGGCGTGGTCTCCAAACACCTCTTAGCAATCCCACTGTGTGGGACTAACTGGAAGTAACTGGAGGGGTAGTTGGCCCCCAAGAACATCCTTGGGGGACAACTACCCCTCCTATTACCTCCAGTAAGTCCCACACTGCAGGATTGCTAAGTTCTCATAGCAGGCCATGCCCCCTTTGCCCACCACTCTGCAAACGCACTCCCTGGCGCACTCTTGGATGGGGATTGAAGTCCCCTTTACTGCTGGGGGTCCTTAGGGGCCAACTAGCCTACCTGTTACCTCCAGTAAGCCTCACACAGTGGGATTGCTGAGAGGTGGACACAGGCCATGCCCCCTTTCTCCACCACTCTGCAAACGCACCTCCTGGCGCGCTCTTTGCTGGGGGAGGAAGCGAAGCAGATGTTTGCTATGGCAGGACAGGAGCAGTGCTCCCGCCCTGCCATAGCAAACTGCAATGTCCCGGGGATGGGCACCCTTGGACATTGCTGGAGCCGGCCCTGGGGGATGGCGGTCCCCAAGGCCAAGGAGGGCTCCTGGAGGGGGGCTGCATGGCCCCCCTCCCAACAGCATTAATGCCCCACGGAGGTGGTGGTCCCCTGGGCAGTGTGGTAATCGGGCAGGAGCCCCCCCACACTTCATTTTATTTATTGAAGCCCCGGGGAGGTGGCGGTCCTCAGGGCTTGGGGGGGCCCGTGAGGCCCCCCACCCATAATAAAGGAATGCCCCGGGGAGGTGGCGGTCCCCAGGGCAGCGTGGGGGCAGGAGCCCCCTCCATGCATTTTTAATAAAAAGCCCCAGGGAGGAGGCGGTCCCGGGGCTGCAGGGGGGCCACGTGCCCCCGCATATTATTAACAAAGCCCCAGGGCGGTGGCGGGCTGCGGGGGCCCACGCGGGCCCCTGCATAATAATTATGCATTGCCCCTGAGACCTGGCCCACCCGGGGGAGACCCCGCCTTTTTTTTCTTCCAATTTCAGCGGGATTTGCGCACCCTATGTGAATCCCGCCAAAAATAAAAAATAAAAAATGCGTTTTTTGGCCCTCGGAGTCCCTGTGGGACCCCTTGAGCAGGCCTAAGGGGTCAGGGTGTTCTTTTCTTGAACTGGGTCACAAGATGGCTGCCAACACTTCCTGGTTTGACGTGCTGGCAGCCAATCAGAGTCACGCTCATGATCTGGAGGGTTCGCGGATCCACTGCGGTCACCAGATATCCATATTTATTTAAGTATGAATTTCTCAGGAACTACTGAACAGATTTACACCATTTGAAGCAAAGAGTACACTCTGGACCAAGGGCTACCTCTTTGCTAAATTTGGTGTAATTCCATTCAGCAGTTCGGGCTGTAGCTGCAACAAAAGTTTCCTATGGAAATTAACATGAAGGAAACGCATTTTGGGACTCCCCTTTTTTCTCAGCCCCCGCTTGACGAATCACCCTGAAACTTTCAAGACAGGAGCTGACCTTAGCGGGCCATTAGTTTTGAAACTTTTGCGAAGATTTGTCAAACGGCTCCAAAGATATTGGCAAAAGAAAAAACACTTTTGGAATAGAAACAAGGTCCTAACTATAACTACCTACTGGCGACTGCCAGTAGGTTTTAAATATACATACATATATATATAAAATTTACTGTGAGTGCGCCCCCAGAAGCTCTTGGGCGTTTGGTGATCAATCTGTGCACACGGCAGCCCTGCCGTGGGGGGCTGCAACATCCTCACAATGGAAGGAGGCCGTGGGGCGGAACTGTGTCAGGATCCCCGTAGCGGTACAGTAAATTAAGGAAAAATTAACTTGCACACTGCTCTGGGGCCCACTAAGGGTGAAATGTATGTTTTTAAGAAGGATGGAATGCCCGAAAGATCTACTAAAGATGTAATATTGTTCCTTTACAGACTACGAGTTCCAGCGTGCAACAAGAAAGGAAAATACATCGCACTGAGCGAGAGGCCCACTGAGGGCGGGACAATCAATTAATCCTGCAGCACTTAAGGCTAAACTGGAACTGCTTGCGAGATAGCCATTTGTCAAGAGACCTTTGAAAAAGAGACAGCAGTCTTGAAACGCGTTAGGTCTGAATAACAATTACCGGAGAGCAGTTGTGCAAGTTTATTCCCTTGGAACAGAAAAACCGGATGGTTTAATTTACTGTGAGTGCGCCCCCAGAAAAGCTCTTGGGCGTTTGGTGATCAATCTGTGTACATGGCAGCCCTGCCGTGGGGGGCTGCAACATCCTCACAATGGAAGGAGGCCGTGGGGCGGAACTGTGTCCGGATACCCGTAGCGGTACAGTAAATTAAGGAAAAATTAACTTGCGCACTGCTCTGGGGCCCACTAAGGGTGAAATGTATGTTTTTAAGAAGGATGGCATGCCCGCAAGATCTACTAAAGATGTAATATTGTTCCTTTACAGACTACGAGTCCCAGCGTGCAACAAGAAACGGAAATACATCGCACTGAGCGAGAGGCCCACTGAGGGCGGGACAATCAATTAATCCTGCAGCACTTAAGGCTAAACTGGAACTGCTTGCGAGATAGCCATTTGTCAAGAGACCTTTGAAAAAGAGACAGCAGTCTTGAAACACGTGAGGTCTGAATAACAATTACCGGAGAGCAGTTGTGCAAGTTTATTCCCTTGGAACAGAAAAACCGGATGGTTTAATTTACTGTGAGTGCGCCCCCAGAAGCTCTTGGGCGTTTGGTTATCAATATATATATATATATATATATATATATATATATATATATATATATATATATATATATATATATATATATATATATATATATATATATATATATATATATATATATGTATATGTATATATATATATATATATATATATATATATATATATATATATATATATATATATGTATGTATATATGTATATATTACCTACTGGCGGTCGCCAGTAGGTAGTTATAGTTAGGACCTATTTTCCATAGGAAAAGCATTTATTGTTTTCTCAAAAACTTTGGCGTCGTTTGACGAATCATCGCGAAATTTTCAAAAATAGTGGGGTGCTCCGGCCAGCTCCTGTCTTGAAAGTTTCGGGGTGATTCGTCAAGCGGAGGCCGAGAAAAAAGGGGGGTCCCAAAACGTGTTTTCTCCATGGTATTTTCCATAGGAAACTTTAGACACGGCTACAGCCCGAACTGCTGAACAGAATTACACCAAATTTTGCAAAAAGGTAGCCCTTGGTTCAGAAAGAGTCCTTTTTGTTAAATGGTGTAAATACGTTCAGTAGTTCCTTAGAAATTCAAAAAATAGAGGTCGGAAAATCAATTTCCCATAGGAAACTTTAGCCAAGGCTACAGCCCGAACTGCTGAACGGAATTACACCAAATTTGGCAAAAATGTAGTGCTTGGTTCAGAAAGCGTCCTTTTTTTTAAATGGTGTAAATCCGTTCAGTAGAACCGAGTCACAAGAAAACAGTAAAACAAGCATGAAAAATACGAAAAGGGGGCAGGGTAGAAACACCCTGATCCCCCTTGCCTGCTCAGGGGGTCCCACAAGGACCCCCAGGGCCAAAAAAAGCATTTTTAAAAAAAAGGTTATATTAGAGTGTGAGGAGGTGCATCAGATTTTCACGTGGATGATGTCATCAGTGATGTCATTTGAGATGTCATCAGTGATGTCAGTGACCATATCATGAATGATGTAATATGTGACGTCATGAGCAGTGCATTGCGGGTGCGTGAGTTATAGTTAGCTGAACTAACTATAACGGTGGAATTTCTATGGTTTTGTAAGAGTGAAATGTCCAGCTAACTATAACGTCCCTGAAACCTATGGTTTTTTCAGTGAATTTCTAAGGTTTTTTAAATGCTAATTTCTAACTATCACGTACCTGAAACCTATGGTTTTTTCAGTGAATATATATATATATATATATATATATATATATATATATATATATATATTACAAAAAGAGTTGCCTCCAGGTGGGATGCACTCGCAGGTGGAAATTACGCCAAAGCAAGGGCACACGCCATGAACAAAGTCCTTTTGTGCATCCCACCTAGAGGCAACTCTTTTTGCATTTTGTATAGCAGCCTGCCTGGTCGCGGGATTGCACTACCGCGAAACACTTGTGGGTCCGCGGCTGCTTTATTGGGGCAGCTAACTGTGGAACAGTAGGTGCCTGTTATATGCAGGGGTGCCGGCGCGAACATCGGCAATCCTTTTAAAGATATTTTTGAATGTGAGTGCCGGCGACGACCCACTTGGGTTTTACTGAACCACCAGTCCCAGGAAGCATTGCTTCAGGTGGTTCACCTGAGCATAATTATTATGGGGATTTACTGGTGGTTGCCGCACGCCGTCACATCACATGGTCTGCCACTGAAGAGGGCGTTGGCCCGAAACGCGTCTGGCAGGAAACCAGAAAAGGACTTTGTTCATGGCGTGTGCCCTTGCTTTGGCGTAATTTCCACCTGGGAGTGCATCCCACCTAGAGGCAACTCTTTTTGCATTTTGTATAGCGGCCTGCCTGGTCGCGGGATTGCACCACCGCGAAACACTTGTGGGTCCGCGGCTGCTTTATTGGGGCAGCTAACTGTGGAACAGTAGGTGCCTGTTATATGCAGGGGTGCCGGCGCGAACATCGGCAATCCTTTTAAAGACATTTTTGAATGTGAGTGCCGGTGGCGACCCACTTGGGTTTTACTGAACCACCAGTCCCAGGAAGCATTGCTTCAGGTGGTTCACCTGAGCATAATTATTATGAGGATTTACTGGTGGTTGCCGCACGCCGTCACATCACATGGTCTGCCACTGAAGAGCGCGTTGGCCCGAAACGCGTCTGGCAGGAAACCAGAAAAGGACTTTGTTCATGGCGTGTGCCCTTGCTTTGGCGTAATTTCCACCTGGGAGTGCATCCCACCTAGAGGCAACTCTTTTTGCATTTTGTATAGCGGCCTGCCTGGTCGCGGGATTGCACCACCGCGAAACACTTGTGGGTCCGCGGCTGCTTTATTGGGGCAGCTAACTGTGGAACAGTAGATGCCTGTTATATGCAGGGGTGCCGGCGTGAACATCGGCAATCCTTTTAAAGACATTTTTGAATGTGAGTGCCGGCGGCGACCCACTTGGGTTTTACTGAACCACCAGTCCCAGGAAGCATTGCTTCACGTGGTTCACCTGAGCATAATTATTATGGGGATTTACTGGTGGTTGCCGCACGCCGTCACATCACATGGTCTGCCACTGAAGATTGCGTTGGCCCGAAACGCGTCTGGCAGGAAACCAGAAAAGGACTTTGTTCATGGCGTGTGCCCTTGCTTTGGCGTAATTTCCACCTGGGAGTGCATCCCACCTAGAGGCAACTCTTTTTGCATTATGTATATATATATATATATATATATATATATGGGATTCCCCCTTGTACTCGCCCCCCACTTGACGGATCACCACAAAAATTTTCAAGACAGCAGCCAAAGTGAGGGTCTTAAATTTTGAAATTTCGTGAGGATTCGTCAAACGCCAGCAAAGTTATGGGCAAATGAAAAAAATGCTCTTCCCATGGAAACTAGGTCCTAACTATAACTAGCTACTGGTGACCGCCAGTAGGTAATATATATATATATATCGCACCGAAATCCCCCACACTCACTCCGGCGGGGAAGGACGAGCCACTCCAATTGCTCAGGTAAGTCGATTTATTGTTTAGATGGCAACAAAAAAGACGCGTTTCGGCTGTCAAGCGGCCTTGGTCACATGACCTCTTCCTGAAAACAGGAAGTAATATACATTACGAAATTTGCACGTCGCAGCGTGCTCAATAGATAGTGAAAAAAGACTGTGTGTCGTGACATTGGCAATCATGTCAAACTTCAAATCAATACAAGTAATTTGAAAATAAATCATATACAATTCATCCATTGTATTTATGAAGTGATAAGTAAAAATTAAAACACAATTGAGGTGACACTGTGTGAACACATATCTAAATCATTTCTAAATCACGGGAGGTAAAGTACATTCAATATATATATATACATATAGGTGTGTGTGTGTGTATGAAAATGCTCGTGCTTGCTGGAAGCGGAACTTTGATCTGTTTCCCTGCCCGTTGTCAAGTTAGCAGGAAAACAGACCAATTGCTTTCACACACAGGGGCGCTGCATGTTTAGCAGCTCCCTGTGTGCAGAATAAAGGTAAGAAACTAGCAGAATAAAGGTCAGCACTGAGCAGAAAGAGGCAAGATAGAGGTCAGAAACGAGCAGAAAGAGGCAGAATAAAGGCCAGCAACGAGCAAAAAGAGGCAAACTAGAGGCCAGCAATGAGTGGAAAGAGGCAAAATAGAGATCAGCAACAAGCAGAAAGAGGCAAAATAAAGGTCAGAAATGAGCAGAAAGAGGCAAAATAGCGATCAGCAACAAGCAGAAAGAGGCACAATAAAGGTCAGCAACTAGAGGAAAGAGACAAACTATAGATCAGAAATGAGCAGAAAGATGCGAACTAAAGGTCAGAGACGAGCAGAAAGGCAAAATAAAGGCCATCAACGAGCAGAAAGTGGCAAAATAGAGATCAGAAACAAGCAGAAAGAGGTAAAATAGAGGTCAGAAATGAGCAGAAAGAGGCAAAATAGTGGTCATCAATGAGCAGAAAGAGGCAAAATAAAGGCCAGCAACGAGCAGAAAGAGGCAAAACAGAGTTCAAAAACTAGCAGAATGAGGCAAAATATAGGTCAGAAACAAGCAGAAAGAGGCAAAAAAGAGGTCAGAAACTAGCAGAAAGAGGCAAAATAGAGGTCAGGATTTAGCAGAAAGAGGCAAAATAAAGATCAGAAACGAGGAGAAAGAGACAAAATAAAGGTTAGCAACCAGCAGAAAGAGGCAAGATAAAGGTCAGAAACAAGCTGAAAGAAGCAAAATACAGCTCAGAAACTAGCAGAAGAGGCAAAATAAAGGCCTGCAACGAGCAAAAATAGACAAAATAAAGTTAAAAAACAAGCAGAAAGAGGCAAATAAAGGTCAGCAATGAGCAGAAACAGGCAAAATAAAGGTCAGAAGAGCAGAAAAAGACAGAAAATGAGCAGAGAACACGCAGAACCCACTCACACACTCATGCACCCACTCACAGAACAACTCAGACACTCTCTCACCCACTCACAGACCTAGTCAGACACCCATGCACCCACTTACAGAATCACTCATACTGCCTCTAATCCACTCACAGATCTACTCAGACTCATGCCCCGACTCACAGACCCACTCAGAGACTCACACACCCACTCACACACCCAGTAAGACACTTATGCAACCACTCCCAGGCCCACTCAGGCACTCATATACCAACTCACACACACTGAGACATTCATGCACTCACTCACACACCCACTGAGACACTCATGCACTCAGTTACACACTCACTTTAAAAGGTTACAGGTAGGAAATAAAATTAAAAAAACCTTAGAAATTCCCTTAAAAAAACAAAGTTTGCAGGGGCGTTATAGTTATGAAACACAATTTTAAAAACCAAAGGTTACAAGGAGTTATAGTTGGGTATTAGCATTTAAAAACCTTAGAAAGTCACTGAAAAAAACAAGGGTACAGGGACATTATAGTTAGGAAATGGAATTAAAAAGCTTAGAAATTCACTGAAAAAACCAAAGGTTACAGGGACGTTATAGTTAGGCTCAGGTTTCCTTTTACAAAACCAGTGAAATTCAGCAGTTATAGTTAGTGAGCTAACTATAACTCACGGCCCCGCAATGCACTGCTTATGACTTCACATATTACATCACTCATGACATGGTCAGTGACATCATTTTCATTCATTTTGGGGAGGGGTGCACATGCAGCCCCCCGCTCCAGGCCGTTTCCCGCCCCGGGGTCCTCGCCCTCCCAGGAGCAAAGCCTATCTAGGAAAGGGGGCCACATGGACCCCCCCAACCGGGCCATTTTCAGCCGGGAACCACGACCTCCCTGGGGCCAGCCCATGCAATGTGTGAAATATTTATAATTAGGACCTAAAAAAACAAAAAAAACCTTGATTGATTGAGGACATACTTTCCATATGAAAAGCGTTTTGTGTCATGCGGCTCGCCTCCTGGAGCCATTAATGGCTCCAGGAGCAACCATCTCCCAGGGCTGACTCCCTATGTACCGAGGTGCCCACCCTCGGGACATAGATGTTTGCTTTCGCTTGATGAGAGCAAACAGTAAGTCCACTCCCAGCACACAGGAGCAGGAAAACTGCTCCCTGCGAGGGGAGTGGACTTTTCATCTGTTTCTCTGCCCGCTGTGAAGCGGACAAGAAAACAGATGAAAAAACTTGTTCCTGCATGCAAGGAGCAGCATTTTTTGCTGTTCCTGCATGCAGGAGCAATGACGGCTCCTGCTGAAGGTGGGGAGCCGACAGGGACCATTGGGGCATTCAGGTCCCCCCCTGCGGCCCCCAATGGTGCACAGTGGGTGCTCTGGGTGGGTCTAGGGCACCCAGTCGTAACTGGTCAGGCCCCGGGGAATGGGGTCCCTGGGACCAAAATCGGCCCAGGGAGGGGTGCCGCGTGGACCCTCACCCTGTAATTGTCCGGGTCTTGGGGTGGGGTCCCCTGGGCCATAATTGGCCCGAGGAGGTGGGCTGCGTGCCCCCCTCCCGAGTTGCCTACATACCGGGGTTGGCCTCTGGGCCTGGCCTGCCAACCCCTGGTGCGGGGTTGAGTGCCTACAGGGGGTAGGCCGCAGGGCCTGGCTGCAGGCCAGGCCCTGCCGCCAAACCACGCAGTGCACAGCGACGGTTGGATTAACATAAGGTAATTAAATATTACTTAACGCTAAAAAACCTTAGAAATCCACTAAAAAAACAAAGTTTAGAAGGACGTTGTAGCTAGGTTCAGATTTTACATGCACAAAACCATAGAAATTCAACAGTTATAGTTATACTTATCTCAATAAACAATAACTCGTGCCCTAAGGTAACTATAACTCGTGCCTTCGCCATGCACTGCTACGTACCTCACATATTACATCAGTAATGACATCTTCTATAACATCATTCATAATATAACTGCAACATTTGCAATAAAATGATTGTTGAGAAAACTGTGCATGGCAGGGGCGCGAGTTATAGTTACCTTAGGGCATGAGTTATAGTTTCTTGAGATAAATATAACTAACTGTTGAACTTCTATGGTTTTGTATGTATAAAATCTGAACCTAACCATTGCTCATGTCTTCACACCCAAATTTGCTTCCCTGTGCTTGTGTTGTTTTTTTCCTTTTTACCTTGAGGCTGCACATGCCTTTAGGGATCCAACTCTCTCTCTCTCTCCTTTCCTTCTAGACTTCAAATCTTTGGCTGGTATTCAGGGAATATCCCAATCTTCACCTACCCAGCGAGCCTTTAAATAGTGGTTATGCCATTTTAGAGGTTTTGACTCCCTCCACCTCCACCTCCTTCTCTCTGGATCTCTGCAGTTTCCAGGTAGCTGTGGGGCTAGTTACATAATCATGCAACATTAACTCCTGGTTATCTATTAATAAACTTTGTCCTCATTGCGAATGACTAGAATTACTGTACTTACCTGTCCCCCTTCTTGTTCTAGACTCCACCTGTCACAGCCTCTCTTCATCCCTGCTGGTGTCATAACGGTAGCCCTGAAGTTGAAGATGTGTCACCTCTGGGAAACCAATGTTTCTCTTGTTCAATCCACTTTATCCCCTTGGAGTTCCCTCGTAGACCTCGTAGAGTGGAGAGGTGTGGTGCAGCGGCCAGGGCAGCTGACTTCGGAGCACTGGGCTCACGGTTCGATCTCCGGCAGCAGCTCAGCTCAGCACCATGTGACTCTGGGCAATAGCTCACTTAATTTCCACGACGGCCCCCAGCGCCTTGAGACCCGTATGGATGAGTAGTTCGCGCTTTACAAATACGGATTTACATTTTACATTTACCTCATTTTCATTCATTTTGGTGAGGGGTGCACATGCAGCCCCCCGCTCCAGGCCGTTTCCCGCCCCGGGGACCTCGCCCTCCCCGGAGCAAAGCCTATCTGGGAAAGGGGAGGGGGGCCGCATGGACCCCCCCCCCACCGGGCCATTTTCGGCCGGGAACCACCACCTCCCTGGGGCCAGCCCGTGCAATGTGTGAAATATTTATAGTTAGGACCTAAAAAAACAAAAAAAACCTTGATTGATTGAGGACCTTCTTTCCATAGGAAAAGCGTTTTGTATCATGCGGCTTTCCTCCTGGAGCCATTAATGGCTCCAGGAGCAACCATCTCCCAGGGCTGGCTCCCTATGTCCTTAGGTGCCCACCCTCGGGACATAGATGTTTGCTTTCGCTTTGTGGGAGCTTTAACTGCTCCTGCCAAGCGAGAGTAAACAGTAAGTCCACTCCCAGCACACAGGAGCAGGAAAACTGCTCCCCGCGCTGGGAGTGGACTTTTCATCTGTTTCTCAGCCCGCTGTGATGCGGACAAGAAAACAGATGAAAAAACTTGTTCCTGCATGCAAGGAGCAGCATTTTTTGCTGTTCCTGCATGCAGGAGCAATGACGGCTCCAGCTGAAGGTGGGGAGCCGACAGGGACCATGGGGGCATTCAGGCTCCCCCTGCGGCCCCCAACGGTGCACAGTGGGTGCTCTGGGTGGGTCTAGGGCACCCAGTAGTAACTGGCCAGGCCCCGGGGGATGGGGTCCCTGGGGCCAAAATTGGCCCAGGGAGGGGTGCCCCGTGGACCCTCTCCCTGTAATTGTCCGGGTCTTGGGGTGGGGTCCCCTGGGCCATAATTGGCCCAGGGAGGTGGGCTGCGTGCTCCCCTCCCGAGTAGCCTACATACCGGGGGTTGGCCTCTGGGCCTGGCCTGCCAACCCCTGGTGCGGGGTTGAGTGCCTACAGGGGGTAGGCAGCAGGGCCTGGCGGCAGGCCAGGCCCTGCCGCCAAACCACGCCATGCACAGCGATGGTTGGATTAACATAAGGTAATTAAATATTACTTAACACTAAAAAACCTTAGAAATCCACTAAAAAAACAAAGTTTAGAAGTACGTTGTAGCTAGGTTCAGATTCTACATGCACAAAACCATAGAAATTCAACAGTTATAGTTATACTTATCTCAATAAACAATAACTTGTGCCCTAAGGTAACTATAACTCGTGCCTTCGCCATGCACTGCTACGTACCTCACATATTACATCAGTAATGACATCTTCTATAACATCATTCATAATATAACTGCAACATTTGCAATAAAATGATTGTTGAGAAAACTGTGCATGGCAGGGGCGCGAGTTATAGTTACCTTAGGGCATGAGTTATAGTTTCTTGAGATAAATATAACTAACTGTTGAACTTCTATGGTTTTGTGCGTATAAAATCTGAACCTAAACATTGCTCATGTCTTCACACCCAAATTTGCTTCCCTGTGCTTGTGTTGTTTTTTTCCTTTTTACCTTGAGGCTGCACATGCCTTTAGGGATCCAACTCTCTCTCTCCTTTCCTTCTAGACTTCAAATCTTTGGCTGGTATACAGGGAATATCCCAATCTTCACCTACCCAGTGAGCCTTTAAATAGTGGTTCTGCCATTTTAGAGGTTTCCGACTTCCTCCACCACCCTTCTCTCTGGATCTCTGCAGTTTCTAGGTAGCTGTGGGGCTAGTTACAGAATCATACAACAAACCCCTGATTATCTATTTATAATCTTTGTCCTCATTAAGAATGTCTAGAATTACTGTACTTACCTGTCCTCCTTCTTGTTCTAGAATCTACCTGTTACAGCCTCTCTCAATCCCTGCTGGTGTCATAACGGTAGTCCTGAAGTTGAAGAGATGTCACCTCTGGGAAACCAATGTTTCTCTTGTTCTCGTTACTCACTTTATCCCCTTGGGGATCCCTCACAGACCTGACCTCCAGGGGCTTTGGGAGTTAGACTACAAGGGAGCGAGTGGGACTGACATCTCTAGTACAGAGACCCTTCCCGTCTGGTTCTCAATAGCCTGCAGTGAGGCACTCAGCTATGCTACCGAACCATACTCCCTTCCCATACATAATGGCATGGCCTTTGGAGAGTTCTGGGCTTAGAACATGGCCTAGGCTAAGTTATCCTGTCACTTTTTTATATTGTGAAATACCCCACAACCGATGTTTTGTCACCTGAATTGTAACTTGTACCGTTGTGCACGAACCGGTTATCCCACATCGCATACTTTGGCAGATTCGCCATCCCATCCATGAACCTCGCAGTTTTCATGTATGTATGAAATTTAATTACATAACCCAAACCTAAATGCAAAGAGATGGTACACTGTACACAATAGGGTTTATGTCTCTATTCCTGAAACTTTCTGTGCAGATGTACTTTAAATGCTGAAAACACGTCATATGAGAAGCAAAGTATATTCTGCTATTTCTGTGTGCAGAAGACCTACATATACCACAGTGAGAAACTAAATGCAAAGAATGGAGCACTTAACACAAGGAGGGTTTTGGCTTTTTCCCCAAACAACCTACGGCTGTCTTTCCTTATCTTAATGCCAATGAATCGTTTTGCTGTTCGTGCGCGTACAAATAGCTCTTAAAATAACATTAGAGTCTCAGTCTGGTATATTAAAAACAAACATTAAAATCAAACATAGGTAAGCCTGAAAGATTTAATGAAATAACTTTTGCATGGAAACGACTATAGGAAACATAAACAAATCGAAGATCCAGTTTTTCGAAGGTGGCTTTTGAAAACCTGTTTTCGCTCTTTAAAAAATATCACTAGGCATACACTTTATCTGAAGCCCATTACTTCTTATTGAACACTTCTTCATAAGCTCCAAAATGGGAGTACATTGTAAGAGAATGGATTAACGTGAACTCCCTTAGACTATGAATTACTTCAGAGAGTGGTACATTTGCAAGTGAAATACTATACTCTGTACAAGATCATAATTTTGAAATCTTATGTAAGAGGACAGGCACATATTGTTCATAAGACACAAACAAGACATGAGAGAGGATTCTCATGAATAATTGGATAGAAACGTTACTAGCACACGGGGTGTTGTATGCTTTATTGAAGGCAATGGATTAACACTGGGCCAATAATGGCTAGTATTGACCCCTGTTCCAATATTCTAATGATATTCTTTGTATTTGTCCTAGTTTAATTTAGGACCTTCTACCATCTGCACATGGAATGTCTTTAGGAATACAATGCTAAGTTTCGTCTCCCTCTTTAAAGGCCTTCACATGCTGCTCAGGTCTGTAATTCGAGTGGAGTGCCATTAATGACCAGTATAGAATAAATACAGCCTGCCCACAGACACATTCGAATAGAAGCGAGTCAGAACTTGGTATAAGAACAAAACATAACCACTTGCGCAACACTTAGCATTTTATCACTCCGAAAGTTATATGATCTATTTTTATACTATATTTCTACAGCAAATGCCAACAATATAGTAGCTTAAAATGTATATATTTAGGGGCAGATTTACAAGCCCCTTGCGCCACTTTTGCGTCACTTTTAACATGGGAAAAGTGACGCAAAAGTGGCGCAAGGGGCTTGTAAATCTGCTCCTTAATGTGTCTATGTTAGAGATTAAGTAACGTTTGTTCTATTTACGGGCAAATAACATGACCAGCTTAAGCAACATTTCTTTAATATACCTAGTTGTTGATTTATTCATTTGTAACCATAATCTCTAAAAAAAATCTTTGATGCCGAAAAAAAGAATGCTGACCAGAAAAAAAGTTACCGTTGTAATTGTTGGATCTTTGATAGGAGAGCTTAATCAAAACTCAGGCTGAAGTCATTCTATGCAGGCGATGGCAGTAACACAACCAACTTTTTTTGCTTGCATTCTAAGCTTTTAAAGTCCCTTACCAAAAAAGCAGCAGCAGTTTTTGAGCATGCTATATTTTCTTACCAGTCAGTGACATTTGTGCTGCTCGTGCGCCTCCTTTTTAACCCCTCCTGTGCTTATTCATTCTAATGTTCTGCTCTGGAGAAAACACTCCAAACACTCTGACAGAGTGGTATATTTAAAACAGTACAATACTCAGCTGTTCCCACAAAAAGCACAATTAAATTTAATTAATAAAATATTTTATTTTGCTGTCTTCAAAAATACCCCCCACCTTTGCTTAAACCTTTCATTTGTGGAAGCATTTTCACTCCAATTAAGGCGATCAGTATGATGCTACCCTTGGAGTGCACTGACTGAAACGCTGCTCAGAGGGAGGAATTTCCCTGAACTATTCCTGGCATTTGGAATACTGCTGTAGACAAGCAAAGTTGTTCGCAATGCCTGGCGCAGACCAGGGACAACTCAGTGTTCTATAGATTTGTAATGGGATAAATATAACCCTTTTTCTCAAATCTATCTATCTATCTATCTATCTGTCTGTCTGTCTGTCTGTCTGTCTGTCTGTCTGTCTGTCCGTCCGTCCGTCCGTCCGTCCGTCCGTCCGTCCGTCTGTCCGTCTGTCTGTCTGTCTATCTAAGATGGGGGATAGTATTTTTAGGTCAAAGGTCATATATGTGAGAAGAAACTAACCCATCCCGTCAAGAACAGTTGGAATCTCATAGTCCAGATACGGTATTCTTTGTGAGGAGGTGCAGTCTAGTAGCGCTCAGCTTAAGGAATTATGCAAGAACCCTGAGGTAGAGGTTTTAACATGCATGTATTGAAATTTTGTAATTAAAGCCAATGACAGAAAATAAGTATATATATATATATATATATATATATATATATATATATATGCAAAGAACTCCATCCAACAGCATCCAAGTCGTCAGGAAAGGACGGACACGGACCCAAAATTGCTTCGTGCGAAAAGGTTAGTATTTATTTCGTTCCATATCGGCACCACGCACCGCCATGACGCGTTTCGACCCAAGAAGGGCCTTGATCACATGACGCTGTCAGGGAAGCCACCAAATTTATAGTGCAAAACATGAGCATCACGTGACCATAGGGCCAATAGACATAGAAAACACATCATAACCCAGTACAGCATGAGCATATCACAAGATTAATTGATCATGTACCTGGTGGCTCAAGAATAATATACAACTTAGAATTTAAATAGACGTGCAAAACCTGCAAAAGTGCATAGGAGCTTATGTGCAAAGTACACAACATTAAACAATACCTCCCCTAGTGGGGCAAGTGCACGGCTAGATCGGATTAGCTGTATAAAGTGCAAAAAGTGCATATTTAAAAAAATATATCTATGATCCTAAAATCCAGACAGCAGAGGCCTATGCCCAACCTATTACCTCTAAAGCAATGTGCAAAATACAAGCAATAGTGCAAAAATGATGCGGCTTAATGCAGATATGCATAGATCTTATTGCAAGAAATTTTCATGGAAAGTTCCATCTTTAGCAAGTCTAAATATTCAATATTAAAATGAATCACATCAAGAACCCACCAAATACAAAAATATAAAACATGATTGAAATATATTAAAAAGTGCAATGCTCATTCGAGTATGTAAAATACACACCATTATGCTGTTTTATACCCATGATGAATCATAGAGCTGATGCCGTCCCTTATTATCAAGATAATCCTCATGAGTACATGCCCCCTAGACATTGTGCATTTGAAAAGAATTCAAAAAATCATTAAATCTGATTAAAATCTACATTCATTTTACAAATACAACCAATCTATAATACCACTCTAAAATCTATAAAAGAAATATTTATTACATCATAAATATCTAAAATAGTATCCTAGACCTCAGCTCCCTGATGAGTTGGTGCTGAAGGGCCCTATTAGAGTTATGTTGTAATTAGGGGAACCCGTTTCAAATCTAAAATAGCCTGTAGGGATAGGGCATCACAACTTATGTTTCCAGAGTCAACTAAAAAAAGAGGGGGGAAAAAAAACCCCCCTTACTGGGCCACTATATCTAATCTGCCCTGTTTGGTCACGTTTAAGCATCCTTATCAAACAAGAGGAGTGAAGTGAAAAGAAGAAAATAAAGAAATCGTAAAATATTAAAAAGCTAGTACTATTGTCTCCCGTATGCTGAAGATCATTGTACTCGGGGATCAGGTCAATTTCTAAAACATAGTACTAGCAACTGTCACTAAGCTAAATACATAGGTGGGGGAAGAAATGACATTCAGAGGCAAGTAAAAAAATCCTCACTTGAGTTTAGCCCATTAGGGTTCTTCGTATCGAGCTCGAGGATATACCTCGTCTCAAGCTTTCTTAGCAAGACTTCACGGTCACCCCCCCCGGCGTAGAGGAGGCACCATGTCCACCACGAAGTAACTCAAGTGATCTAGGCAACTATCATGAATTTCTTTAAAGTGCCTAGCAACTGGGTATGTTGCATCATTGTTACTGATCGCTCTCATGTGCTGGAGTATACGCTTGTGAACCTGCAACTTGGTACTCCCAACATATTGCAGGCCACACGTACACTCCAGCACATACACAGCAAATTCGGTTTTGCATGTCAATTTCTTTGAGATAACCACGGGGACATTGCTAAACGGGATTTTATATGTAGTCCGACTTCTCCCCAATTTACATGCTTTACATGAAGCACATTTAATGAAGCCTTTGGTGGTCTGCAGCCAGGAACTGTTGGAAATTATTTCAGGACTGCTCTTAACAAGCATATCGCTCATAGAGCGTGCTCTCCGAAAAGTTAGCACTGGAGCTTTGGGTAAGGTACCACCAATTACTGGGTCATTCTGAACAACCGGCCAATTTCTATTGAAAATCATACGCAACTTGTTATGCTGCCGACTGTACGTTGTAATGAATCTAGGAGGCTCAATAGTGTTACTGGGGCTCATTGGTAATACAGCTTGTCTGGGGTTACAGCCCAATACCACAGGGCGTGGAATAGCATTGGCTTTCCTAATCGCTGTATCAAGCATCTTGACAGTGTATCCTCTAGCTAGGAATCTTAGTTTGCTTTCACCTTGAGCCTCCACGCAATCAGCATCCACACTACAGATACGTCTGACACGCAGCATCTCCCCATAAGGGATGCTGCGTATCAGATGGTCCGGGTGGTGGCTGGTGGCTGGTGGCGTGCAATACCATTTCGGACTGCTGTAGACAAGCAAAGTTGTTCGCAATGCCTGGCGCAGACCAGGGACAACTCAGTGTTCTATAGATTTGTAATGGGATAAATATAACCCTTTTTCTCAAGTCTGTCTGTCTGTCTGTCTGTCTGTCTGTCTGTCTGTCTGTCTGTCTGTCTGTCTGTCCGTCCGTCCGTCCGTCCGTCCGTCCGTCCGTCTGTCTGTCTGTCTGTCTGTCTGTCTGTCTGTCTGTCCGTCTGTCCGTCCGTCCGTCCGTCCGTCCGTCCGTCCGTCCGTCTGTCTGTCTGTCTGTCTGTCCGTCATCCATCCGTCTGTCTGTCTGTCTGTCTGTCTGTCTGTCTGTCCGTCCGTCCGTCCGTCTGTCCGTCTGTCCGTCTGTCTGTCTGTCTGTCTATCTAAGATGGGGGATAGTATTTTTAGGTCAAAGGTCATATATGTGAGAAGAAACTAACCCATCCCGTCAAGAACAGTTGGAATCTCATAGCCCAGATACAGTATTCTTTGTGAGGAGGTGCAGTCTAGTAGCGCTCAGCTTAAGGAATTATGCAAGAACCCTGAGGTAGAGGTTTTAACATGCATGTATTGAAATTTTGTAATTAAAGCCAATGACAGAAAATAAGTATATATAGTTCCCCAGAGCAGCATGTATGATTCTAGACTTAGAAAAGGCCTTTGACACCCTTATGTGGCCGTATCTATTTGCAGTCCTTTGCAGAGTTAACTTGGGCCCTACCTTGCTAGCGTACACACGGTTATTATACACGGGCCTAACTTCAAGGGTGAGAATGGGTAAATACATCTCTTCCCCATTCCCGATAGAGAGGGGCACGAGACAAGGGTGCCCCCTCTCCCCACTACTGTTTGCCCTGGCAGTGGAACCACTGGCGATACGTTTGCGCCGGGAGGGCGAGGCATGGGGTATCCCGATAGCAGGAACGGTTCACTGTGTGTCATTGTATGCAGATGACCTCCTGCTATATGTACGCGATATTTTCTAGTGACCTTACCCCAATCTGGACAACACTAAGGGAATTTGCAGAGGTCTCAGGCCTTAAAGTTAATTGGGATAAATCCACGATCTACCCACTGAGCCCACATCTGGCCCCCCTAGACCTAGCAATAGGAGATCAGAAAGTAACCTGGAGCGATGCAGCGCCTAGATACCTAGGGGTAAGGCTGTACCACTCTCCCAGGGATCTGTACGAAGGAAATCACCGCAAAGCGCTAGCGGGAATAAGAACGGCAGTGGGCTTCTGGAAAACATTACCCCTAACCCCAATTGGACGAGTGGCCTTAGCCAAAATGATAATAGTCCCCAGACTATTATATCACTTTGCTAACCTTCCGGTTATACCCCCGCGCCCCTTCTTCCGGGAGCTAGACACGTTGCTCGCCTCCCTGATCTGGGGAGTAGGTCGACATAGGGTAGCCCTGTCTACTCTGTACCTGTCAACAGACCAGGGGGGACTGGGAGCATCATCCTTTGAGGCATACTTTTTAGCAGCACAGCTGCAATGGCTATCGCACTGGACTGCAGAGCGCCACATAGGAGAAACATTTGCAGACGAAGGGCGTATGCCTCTCCCGGCAATCCGACGTATGTTAATACCCGGCACCAGACCAATACGCACATATCTCATACAGGTATCAATAGCCCACATGTGCATGCTGAAGATACACCGCATGTCAAGGGGGAGACCCCTATATTCCCCGCTACTTCCACTGGTAGGGTTTCCTCGAAAGGACAAATACTATACTACCCGAGCCCTGCATGTATGGACTGAGCACTCATTAACCGAGATGGAATCCTTATTCGGAGACGGACAGCTGCGGACATATAATCAACTAGTGGAAGAATATGACCTCCCTCCAGGTCAATTCCTACTACATAGACAACTCTTGGACAGCAGTCGCCAATTTTGGGACTTGACCGAGGGGGAACCACCGACGCATCCGGTAATACACACGATCCTGCATATGGGAGCGGGTAGGCACCTAATTATATGGCTTTATAAAGCCATCCGGGAACTGATTCTTAAGCCTCTGCACTCGCTAAGGCAGACAAGGGAGGACGAAGTGTGGAGGTCGTCCAATGATAAGGAATGGGAAAAAGCCTTATAGTATCCTAAAAAAGTGTCCAGAAACGCACGATTTAAAAACATACAATTTAACATTCTACACAGGGCATATCTCACGCCACAACGCCTTCAACGCTTCTATCCAGACACGCAGTTCGCATGCCCCCGATGTCAGGCCGCCGAGGCGGGATTTAAGCATATGTTCTGGGATTGCCCCACAATACAGCAGTACTGGGATAACATACACAAGGCAATTCGAGCAATGACAAATATCACGGATATATACACGTGGGAGGCATGTGCACTAGGGGTATTTAGAAGGAGAAAGTCCGATAAAGTGCAGAGCCTCTTCGCGTCTCTTGCTATTCTCCTGGCGAAGAGAAGTCTGGCTATTTACTGGTGGGCCCCGAAGGGACCCCCAGAAGAGGCCTGGGTGGGTGCGGTGAAGAAATGGGGCACAGCTGAAGAAGAGGTACTGAGAGATGAAGAAGTGAGGGGAATACGCAAACACCCCATATCTATGGAATGGGCACAGCTTCTCCACCAATTCAAACAACAAACCACACGTGCGGAACCACCCGAGACATCCCAGCCCCAGACACCACATCTATCCCCGACTGGATCGTTAGAAGAACACAATGGGAGAAACCGGGCACACCGAGGAGGGCATAACGCAGTAGTCCCAACCATCAGTACCGCACTATAATCTAGGGACACCCAATATGATCCCCCCACACATACGCAACCATACTCTGTTGTCACAATATGAACAACCACACGGAAGACCACCACCGGCACATATCCGACCCCTAATAACTACCCCAGTTTACTCCCAAAGTTAGCAGTTAGCGGTATAAGCCGGTAGTTCCGAAGCCGGTGTTAGCTAAAAGGGAACGCACCCGCTCCACGAAGCATTGCACTGTACCTATAAACATATGTGGGGACAGACATAACTCCATAACCAAGGGAATGCTAACCCAGTCATGTTACTGAAAGCATACTGACAAAGAAAATGGAATTAACAAGTATGTAGCAACCGAAATGTAACAACGACAAATGCTTATTATGTACTGTATGAAAAGCTATCGCAAATCTGAAAACCTACAGTTGTTAACAAATACACGCTTGTACTCTGTATCAGAAATTTGCCAAACTGTATGTGAAATGTTAAAACCCAATAAACAAATTTAAACAAAAAAAAAAGTAAGGGGCCCACAGTTACATACTCTAAGAGTGCACTAATGAGCCTTAACAGGTCTGACAAACCCTTCAATTGCCCTCTGTTGGATTTATCAAACGAACCCAAAGCATGCAATCACTGCTTATTAAATTTGCAGTATACGAAAACAAGAGCCTGCACTAGTGTCAAGCAGGTAAACCCCCGACAGTCACCCTTACCCAAGACTTTCCTGGGTATGCTTATCAACGCAAGGTCCCTTATTAAACACAATCTTGAATTCGCAGAAATGACGACTTCTCACAAGATAGACATGGCTTTCATCACCGAAACCTGGGCGGATAGTACTTCCGACCCCGATCTGTCTTTAGCAATTCCTACAGGTTTTACAATTATCAGAAGTGATCAACAAGACAAATGGGGTGGGGGGCTAGCAATCATTCTCAAAGATACATTGACAATAAAGGGTTCCCCAACAGGTAGTTGCCCAGCCTGTGAATTGTTATCTTTCAGAATTACCCTAAGCGATAACTATACTTTCAAAGGACTGTTGCTTTACAGACCTCCTGGCGCAAAAAACACCTTTTCGGAAGCCATCAGCCCTGTTATCGAATCTAGTATTGATTCAGAGGACTTTTCGATATTGGGAGATTTTAACTACCACTAAGAAAAAGCAGAGGATCACAACACAGCCTCTTTAGTGGACATGATGGCCAGTGTCTCACTAAGACAGGTTATCAAGCACTCCACGCATGACGCTGGACACACATTAGACGGCATCTTTACATCTAATCCCAGCTTGAAAATTCTAGAGGTTCTGCCAATTACCTGGTCAGACCATAAAGCCATATTGTTTTCCGTGACCACCACACATCATATACCTCGTCCTCATAATCCACATAGAGCACTAAAAGGGCGCGACTGGAGAAATATCGATCCTTAGTTACTGCAATCAGCTCTGTCAAACTCAAAGCCTAATTTAACAACTGAGGTGAAACTGGCAACCGGTAGATTTACCAACTGGATCAAAGCAGCAGCAGACACATTAGCCTCTAAAAACACCTTCTCCATGAGGTGGAAAAAACCTCTGAACCATGGTTCTGTGACGCACTGAGAGCACAGAAACAACTATGTAGAAAGTCAGAGAGACGGTGGAGAAGGCAGTACAGTGCAGCAGATAAATTATTATATGCAGAAACACTGACTACAAGAAAATGATAATTGCAAAAAAAAGCGAGTATTTCTCTGAAAAAATTCTGCGGGCTAGTAACTCTAGCAAAGTACTCTTTGCAACCTTAAAAAGGCTAGTTAAAATACCAGAAACAACCAATGCGGACAGTAGTGTGGAATTTTGCAACTTACTTGCACGGTTCTTCAAGGATAAGGTGGAGACCGTGTACAGATCCCTTTATAGACAAGGTCACCGATTGTATAGGCAATACATCGGCCGATATACTCCCTACATCCGACAATTTATTGGTGTCCTTTGACCCACCGAACATAGAACAGATATCCCAGGTGGTCAGAACATCAAAGTCCGGAGCACCTTCAGACCCTTGCCCCCCAAAAATATTTTAGTTGGCACCTGACCTCATCAGTGATCAACTCAGTATACTTTTGAAGGAGATTATTAGCTCCGGTATCTTTCCCGATTCTTGGAAGACAGTCTCAATTCTACCTCTCTTAAAGAAACCTAACTTGGATCATAGTGACACCAGCAGTTACAGACCAATCTCCAGGATACCGTTCCCTGCTAAGGTCCTGGAAAAAATTCGAAACATCCAATTAACAGCTTTCATATCATAGGCAGATCTGCTAGATCCCTCGCAATATGGTTTCCGAAAAGGGTTAGCACGGAAACGGCCTTAGTCATGGCAGCAGATGAGCTCAGAGCAATACTGGACTCGGGTGCCAAGGCCGCTTTGATACAAATGGATTTATCAGCGGCTTTTGACACCGTAAATCATGATATACTTATTAGAAGGCTCACAGAGGCTGGGGTTAAGGGTTCTGCCCTTAAACTGATTAAATCTTATCTGAACAATAGGTTTCAGTATGTTCAGCTTGGAACTTCCTTCTCAGAGCAGTTCATGCGTCTATGTGGGGTACCTCAGGGCTCTTCATTGAGTCCCACATTATTTAACATATATGTGACCCCCTTGGCTGATAAAAATAGGCAGTTTGGCTTCTCCGTGATTTCTTACGCGGACGATAGTCAGTTAGTGGTGTCCATTTCCAGTCTTCCTGACTCTAAAGACAATTAGGAAAGTTCAGTCTTTCATTCCACCAAAGTCAGTAAAAACACTTGTGACAGTTCTAGCCCTTGCCAGACTCGATTACGGTAATGCCCTTTACATGGGCTTATAAAAACAGCATATGCTCAAACTACAACGTGTGAGAACGCAGCCGCCAGATTGCTGCTGGACATTCCGAAATTCCAGTCAATTTCCCATGGACTAAGAAAGCTACACTGGCTCCCAGTGAAAAAAAGGATAGATTTTAAATCGTTATGCCTAGCTTTCAAGGCTTTGCACGGGAATGGTCCTCAGTACCTGAAACAACACCTTACCTGGTACTCTCCAGCTAGAAATCTAAGATCAGCGCAGAGCAAACTCCTCCAAACCCCCAGATTCAACAAGGCACGTTGGGGAGGAAGAAGCTTTGTTCTGGGGACAGTGAAATTGTGGAACTCACTTCCGACCGATATAAAGAACAGCCCAACGTTGCTTTCCTTCAGAAAAGCTCTAAAAACTTGGCTGTTCACTAACTAACTAAATTTCTCCATCTTTCAGTTTTCTTTCTGGCAACTTACTGCGCAGCGCCTAGACGCCCTAGGGCAATCACGCGCTATATAAATTTCCAAATCAAATCAAATCAAATATATATATATATATATATATATATATATATATATATATATATATATATATTGTAGAAACCGGCAACCACCGCCGCCGCTCCTGCTCGTCCGGGTGCTCACTCCTGCCGTGGTGAGCCACGGAAAATTCAAAAACAAGGCATGCTGTTCCCACGCCCAATGGAAAGCACTCACGAGGGTAATTTTTTTAGCAAAAGTGCTTTATTGTGCAGACCCCCTGCACCGACAGACGCGTTTCGCCTTGCGGCTTTATCAATGTTGGTTTCTTGTGTAAACACAGCAGTATTTCAATTCACAATATGTCACGTGTTTTATCATCAACATCAAAGATGGACTTACAGTACATTGTTGTTGAAATTCATGGCGGCCATCTTAGAACATGTTTTTCGCAATTGATGATTATATCACCCAAAAGTGTAAAGTGCTATAGTGAGTTAAAAATGGTAAAACCAAATGAGCAGGATAAATAAATTCATTTTTGGATTTTTTGAACATTTGCGATCAATTAACAATGCCTTCATATATTTAAGCAATCATTATATATGAAATTACTATACGCAAATGTTTTGAATTATATATCCGTACATTTGAGCCAATATATACATTGCACTTCTCCCTTGCTCAGTTTATTAAGCCCTGAATGGGCACTTAAGCGTCAGTTTGGATAGGTTGCAGTTACTGTATTTCACTTAGTATTTTCCTCATCAGTGAAGTTTTTCTCATGCATGACAATTATTCTCCCATTTCTTTTGATGTATGTCCATTACTCCAGATGCACCCATAACTCCTCATCGTTATTAAGCCCTATTGGTGCCTTGGTTTGAAGATCAATGATATATCTAGACTCCAATACCCGCAGTTTTTTTTAACTCTGTCACCTCCCCTTTCCATCTTCTCTACTTGAACTATGCAGTAGAATTTTAGGAGGTCACGATTGCTTTGATGACATTTCTCGAAATGGCGCGCAACCGGATAGGTAGTGTCCTTATTAGTTATTGCGTGCATATGTTCAAGAATACGCTTCTTGGTGGGGTGTATAGTGCTACCTATATAACGTTTGGAGCACGGGCATTCTAAGCAATATACTGTAAAATCTGAGTTACAGTTGAGAAATGTTTTGATTGATCTGGAAGGCCGAGGATCCCCTGGTCTCCCCTTGTAACTCATAACTTAATTGATATGTTTGCAGGCTTTACAGTGAAGGCATGGGTAGAATCCCACTATATTCATTAAAGTTTTAGCCTTCGTTGTTGTATCATAATGACTATGAGTTAGATGGTCACTGAGTGATTGACAACGTTTGTATGTAATGAAGGGGCGAGTTGGAAGATGATTCTTTAAAATGTTGTCTGTTTTGAGAATATGCCAGTTCTTAGTAAAAATATGCACGACCTCGCCAGATTTGTCATTATAGTTAGTTATCATTCTGGCAGGTCCGTCCTGTGTAGTAATGTCTGTTACTTTTGCTACCAGAAGATTCTTCCTATCTATCTTGTTTACTCTTTCCTCAGCTTGTTGTAAAGTGGCATTGGTATAGCCTCTCTTTTTAAATCTCACCAGTGCCTCATTTTTAGCTGCTTGAAAGTCTCGTTGGTTAGAGCAGTTGCGTTTTAGACGCAAGAGCTCCCCAAATGGGATGTTTTTTACAAGGCTCTTGGGGTGATGACTGGCTGCATGCAACACAGCATTGCCCGCAGTTGGCTTTCTGTATAGTCGTGTCTGTAAAGCATCTTTCTCAACAAATACTTCCAAATGTAAATAGTTGACCGATTTGTTGCTGATATGACCTGTAAAGTGTAAATTCAGTCCATTATTGTTTAGCGAGGCAATATACTCCTCGGCCGAGGAGCGACTCCCCCGCCAAACAATAAACAGGTCAATAAACAGGTCATCTATATACCTTGCCCACAACGTTATATTGTCAATCCACTGATCATGGGATTCCTGGGAAACTGACGCTTAAGTGCCCATTCAGGGCTTAATAAACTGAGCAAGGGAGAAGTGCAATGTATATATTGGCTCAAATGTACGGATATATAATTCAAAACATTTGCGTATAGTAATTTTATATATAATGATTGCTTAAATATATGATGGCATTGTTAATTGATCGCAAATGTTCAAAAAATCAAAAATGAATTTATTTCTCCTGGTTCATTTGGTTTTACCATTTTTAACTCACTATAGCACTTTACACTTTTGGGTGATATAATCATCAATTGCGAAAAACATGTTCTAAGATGGCCGCCATGAATTTCAACAACAATGTACTGTAAGTCCATCTTTGATGTTGATGATAAAACACGTGACATATTGTGAATTGAAATACTGCCGTGTTTACACAAGAAACCGACATTGATAAAGCCGCAAGGCGAAACGCGTCTGTCGGTGCAGGGGGTCTGCACAATAAAGCACTTTTGCTAAAAATTACCCTTGTGAGTGCTTTCCATTGGGCGTGGGAAGAGCATGCCTTGTTTTTGAATATATATATATATATATATATATATATATATATATATATATATACCACCAATCCCGTTCCCTGGATAACAGACGGGTCTGATACAGCGTGAGTTGGCTCTAGATGAGGTCTTTATTACCACCAGCAAGCACATTGAAATAGGGTCCTCTGATTACAGCAACTGGCAGACGCGTTTCGGCGGATGCCTTCTTCTGTGCCAGTATTCATGCTTTGAAAGTTCAATTTAATTTTCGCGGGGTTTTTTACGTGCTGCTCAGGGGACTCTCATTGGCTCGTTGGAATCATCCTAGAGATATATATATATATATATATATATATATATATATATATAAAGCAAAAAAATGTAACAAAAAAAAATACAAAATATTATGGGGCCTATTTTGATGTCTTTCCAACCGACATCGACGGTTTCAATTCCGACTGCCTAATTTCAATGTAGGCAGTCGGGATTTAAACTGGCACAGTGTGGGGTCGGATGCCGGGAGTTTTTTGGGAGCAGCTTCTGGCTGAAGGCCATGTATGGTGGGGGGTTGGCCACCCATGGGCACATGGCCTGAATGATGGCCAGGCCCTGCATCCAACTCACTCTTGTCCACCATCAAAAGCTATGCTCAGTGATGGAGTTGAGGGAAGGTGATCAAAACCCCCAGAAATTAACTGACAAAAAACAAAGGTTCAGGTGACGTTGTAGTTAGGTATGATAATAATTTCATACTTTACGTTAAACAAAACAGATTAAAATTGATACTGTTTCTTAGGAATGGGACTAATGAGAAAAATAATTAAACAACTATTTTTAATAATTCAATGGTGAAGTTAGAGTTCTAATAAATAGCAAGGAAAAGTAACTTTTGAAAAGTTACCTTTTCTCTGCATGAAGTTCATTGAGGGTAATTTTGCACATGCTCTCCCAGTGTCAATTTGCTGGACAGGTCTGCTGGGTTTAGATATAACACTTTGGGGCACACTGGAAAGGCAGAGAACAGGATGCCAAGATAATTCTTTTTTCTCCACTGTCTAGTTGCTGAAGGATCTGCTTTGTCCCACTAGACTTCTATATCTGGGATTTTACATATAACACTGAGGGCACACTTGAAAGGAAAGGAAACAGGATGCCAAACAGTTCTTGTGTATCCAATGTCTGGGTGCTGGAAAACCTAACTTTGTTCTACCAGACTTCTTTCTCTGCGTTTATTGGCTGTAATGTGGCTACTTCAAATTGGATTTTAGTGTTAGATGTGGGAGGACTCTACGATTACCATAGTGCACCACACAGCCCTCAGAGCACAAGTTTAGTGTGGCTGAAGACTTTAAGCATTTTGAAAATGTCCTAAGTGGGCAGGGTTGGCCACTAGAACTTCTATCCCATTGATTAGGGCATGCCCAGGAGTCATTCCCACCCACTAGCTCGTGCCAGACATAAATGTAGCACCTTCAGGCACCCACTTCAGAATACTCCTGGTAGCTGAGGAAGAACAGGAGAGGTCTGGACCTGCTGTATGTGACCCGAGAGGAGCCCTGAAGTACTGGACCATTCCCTCTCGTACCCAGGACAGAAAAGTGGTCTCCAAGGGTCATAGGGCTAACTTCCTGTTTGAGCTACAGGGACTAAACATGCTACAAGAGGCCTTGTCCTGCAACTGCCCAGGTGACCAGTGTCAACTTGACCTGGACTGGATCCTACTGTTGCCTAGTTCCCTTGGAGTCTCCAAGTGCCTCCCTTGAGGCCGTGGAGGGACTTTAGAAGTGTACTTCTGTGGTGGATGGGAACTTTATGTACTAAAGTCAGAAGGTAAAATCTTTGACCAGAACAAATCTAGATGGTGCATCTGACCCGTGCTCAATCGCAATCAGGATCAAATTGCGCCTAGGTCCTTGTGTATCGTGACCATTGACTATTATAGTCACTTTATGCTTCTTGGTGTTATTCCTACTTAAAACTTTAAAAATTTATATCTGCAGTTCCCCTATTGTATTTTTATCATTTTTGTTTCATTTTGTTTGTTAAAATGTATTTTTCTAATTTGGTTTGGATTTTTTTTTATTGTTTTGGTGCTTCATAAATACTTTGCACATTGCCTCTAGGTTAAGCCTGTATGCTCTGTGCCATAGCTACTGGGGGAGATCTCAGGTCTATTTAGTGACTTTAATGCTTTACCCTGAAAAGGATCATGATTATTACTTGAGGTGGGAACTTACCTCCTCAACTAATAGTCCAATTTGTTGCAGAGTACATTTCACATAACCTATACTAGTCTGAAATAAACGACTATGAATTTAGTATCATTTACTGGTTTGATCATATGTTGTTTAATTACATTTCATTTTTAGGGGTAGTTATTTATTGATATATATATTGTGGGGTCATAAGCATTGGTCTTGGGATCAGCACAGGAATATAGGACTCTTGATGGTAGTTGGAAATTGGGACTGAGTTCACAGTCAGGTTGTTCAGTGTGAGAAAACTGGGACTGATTTTAGAGCCAGGCCGAGCAGCGAGAGAAAAATCACAGTCATTACATCCCATAAAAATGTTGGCACTTTTAGTTCCTTCGCGAATTCCATGAGCAATATCAGCAACATGAACATGAGCAGGTAGAACATGTTTGTTAAGGAAGTGAAAACCCTAAATTGTTCGAGGTGAAAGGATCAAAACAATGTCATATTCTTTAGGATAGTGCTCATCTAGGTACAAATCAATGCATTGTTCTTCTTCATCCAAGGAATGGGTGCCATGGGAATGCACACTCAGGCATCAATGGGCAAGTGGGCCAAAGACCACCAAGAGTAAAGGCTACGTTTCTGCTGGTATTGCTTCATAAATTTTAAATACATGTTTCGATTATACAAAGACCATCGATCATGGAGGTGAGCAGAAGGTAGGATAAAGTTGATTTTTTAGTGCTCACTTCCTTCCCTTTCTAATCAGAACCACTCCGTGAGCCAGGCACCAAGGCTCGCAGCAAAGAACATTGGTTAGACCCATCTGGGAGTCACATATCTGTGAGGCCTCCTTGAATTTAGGCTATAATTGTACTTGTGGGCAAGGGGAGGGGCTGCATGCCATTGAGGTTGAGGCTGGTGGATGTTGGCAGCGGGAGCCCACATTTGCGTTAAAAAAACCAAGGCTTTTCACTGCAGTTAGAAAAGGGTGTGTGGGAGCACCTTGGCTTACAGGCATGGAGACAATAGCAGGGTCAGGCATTGTTGTCTCAACTGTCCTTTTACAGTGGGTAGCACGGATGCTAGCTGGCCCTCTCCAGCACTTTACAGCAGTATATATGGTGAGCAGAGTGGGTTCAGTCCCTTTCCCAATGTCGGGCTTGACAGGTGGCACAAATCATGCTGTCTTTGCTAACGTGGGCGATTGTCAACCTCACCTGGTATTTTTCGCAGGAGCGAGATGCAAGTAGTGATGCTAGGCCCCAACTTCCCCCACCCACCTTAATGCCTAACAACGTCAAAGCAAGAAAGGTGCAATGGGGGAAGGGGGAGAGAAAGGAAGAAAATTTCCTGTACAAGGTGAGTGTCAGGGGGAGAGGTAAACTTCGGAGACTTCCTATTGTGTGCCTATAACAAGAGAAAGAGATATGTGTATCAATTTAGTAAAGGAGCCAGTGTACCACAGGGTTAACGCACTTTCCCCTCCACCACTATATTTGAAAATGGTGAAGGATGTAGATCAAAGAGTTACCTAAGCAATCAAAAGAAAGCAATCAGGTGACATGAATTAACACAGTGCACTGACATATAATAGGAAAATGTAACAAGCACTGACCTCCGTTGTTTTAATATGATGCATCAGGAAAAAGCCCCATAATCAAAAATGAAATGAACTAACAAAAGAAATAAGGTATTTAGCGGAAGGCACAAAAAGGTGCGGGGCTAAAGGGATATAGAAGTTCCTTGACTTCAGGAACCTACTAATTCCTTCCTGTGTTTCTTTTATCACAGGCAAATGCATATAAAAAACCAGATCTCCAGGTCTTTGGGAACTAGCCAGTCAGAAGGCTGCGGCCCGTGCAGGTAAGAGAGGTGGGGCCAGGTTGGGCGGGGGGGGGGGTATTTGATAGACGACCACGAGGGATAATTAAATAAATAATTCATTTTCCCTCGTCGTCATCTGTTGAAATCCCCACCACCCGGCCTCACTGCTCTTACCTACACGGACTGCGGTCGCAGTCAGATAAGTGTTGTCCCCTTCATTGCTTAATAAAACAACTAATGTTACCACAAGATCGTAGATTTTTGGAATTAATTTCTCTTCTTTGTTCCTTATTGGTTTCAGGTGGCGAAGAGTGGTGAGCCTATATACTTGGACCACCGTGTTGCTGCGCTGCAACTAGAAGCGAGAGCCTTCAGGGACGAGAAGGCAGGAGCCGAAGTAAATGCAGGATGTGGGAGCTGGAGTTATTGAAGGACACAGGAGCCGGCGTGTTGAACACCCAACACGGAATCACTAGCGCGAGCTACTGGTGACCCAGAAGCAGGTGAGTGAACGTCAGAGGGCGGAAGACGGACGCGTCGTCTAGAACACGAAGCGCTCTTCTGTCCGAAGATTGGAGTTCAGACGACCGGTATAGCGGTCAACGACTGGTGGCTGCTACTTACTTGTGGGGGAAGCGTGGCTAAAATTTGTTTGTTCCCCGTATCTGAGTGTGTTGCCGGTAGGCGTTCAGTTGGCAACCACCGGATGGTCCCTGAAGTATCAGCATGGTGGAGATATGTCCCCGAGCCCTGATGAAGTTGCCAAAAATTACTAGGCAACTAAACATGTCGGCCGTTCCAATTATAATGGTCTAAACATGCCGTGTTTTTAATCTGAGTGCGGTCACTGCGAAGAATAAAGTATGTACAATTGCAAGTGAGCCACAACTCATTTTAGCTTGGAAAAGCAATTTCCCCATTTGCACGTTACAGGGTCTAGGTGGTTGATGGATGACACAAGCATTGGCACCACACTTTTATTTTCCTTCACCTTTTTCTCACACAACTTCAAAAATTGGGCATAACAACTTTCCACTTTACCCTTTTCTGTTCTGGTCATGAAAGTTACCAATGATGACAATGTGAGCAAACTGGTGAGTATCAACCAGTAGCTCCTTGGGTGATGCTTACGTGAGGTACTTTCTGACCTTTCACACCCTTTTTGTCTCTGTTTATGATCTGAGGCTTTGTATGGTGGGTTGATAAACTTTCAAAGTTTACAGAACACTTAGAGTTGGGCACGATTGTTCAATTAGTGGAGCTAGCCCGTGGCAGAGATTGGTTATGAATACTGCCCCTCTTACATTAAAAGTATAGAGTGTTCTATATAATCAGGTCATTAGTATATGATGGAGAAACTCATAACAATTATTATGCATCCCTCTGTTTCATTGACTTTCTCTGATTTGGAGAATCAAAGTGGAGCCGGAAGCAGTAAGAACACACTTGACCCTGTCTCTTAATCTTTTAAATGAGTAAATTGGTGTTTCAGTCTCTCATAGGTCTCTTTGATGTCCTGCATCTGAGATGCTTGTTTGCAGGCTTTCTTACACCAATTTAGGAAAAATATATATATATATATTATATATATTATCTACTGGCGGTCGCCAGTAGATAGTTATAGTTAGGACCTATTTTCCATAGGAAATCCGCGACATTCTATTTGAAATAACTCTTGCGTCGGTTGACGAATCTTCGCGAAATTTTCAAACTTTATGGCCCGCTCCGGTCCGCTCCTACCCTGAAAGTTTCGGGGTGATTCGTCAAGCGGGGGCCGAGAAAAAGGGGGGTCCCAAAACATGTTTTCCCCATTCATTTTCCCATAGGAAACTTTAGCCACGGCTACAGCCCGAACTGCTGAACGGAATTACACCAAATTTGGCAAAGATGTAGTTCTTGGTTCAGAAAGAACCCTTTTGTTAAATGGTGTAAATCCGTTCAGTAGTTCCTGTGAAAATCAAAAGGAAATTCACATATATATCTATGGCCGCGTCGGATTCGCGCACCCTCCCGATCACGAGCTGCATGCTAATTGGCTGTCAACACTCCAAATCAGGAAGTGTTGGCAGTTATTTTGTCCCTCGGTAGAACCGAGGGACAGAAACAAGTGCGCAAAGCGCAAAAGGGGGCAGGGTAGAAACACCCTGATCCCCTAGGTCTGCTCAGGGGGTCCCACAAGGACCCCCTGGGCAGAAAAAAGCATTTTTTTTTTTTAAATCGGCGGGATGCGCGAATCCCGCCGAGAAAATAAAAAGAAACAAGTGCGCAAAACACACAAAGGGGGCAGGGTAGAAACACCCTGACCCCTAGGTCTGCTCAGGGGGTCCCACAAAGACCCCTGGGCAGAAAAGAATTTTTAAATCGGCAGGATGCGCTCAGGGTGCGCGGATCCTGCCGAAAAAAAAAAAAATCGAAGCGCGGTCTCCCGTGCTTCGATGCAAATTTGCCCCCGGGTGGCCCAAGTCCCGGGGGCATGCGGGGAGTGGGTTTATTGTTTATGGGGGGGCCTCTAAGGCCCCCCAAGCCCTGGGGACCGCCACCCCCCGGGGCTTTTAAAAAAAAATGATGGCGGGAGGGCTGTGTGCCCTCCCGCTGCCCCGGGGACCGCCACCCCCGGGGCTGTTTTTTTTTATTTAAAAACCTGTGTGGGGGGCTCCAGCCCCCACACGCCCCGGGGACCGCCACCTCCCGGGGCACTAAAGATTTAAATATGGGGGTCCGTTACGGACCTCAGAGCCCCGGGGACCACCACCTCCCCGGGGCTTTGAACAAGTTGGGAGGGGGCCGCGCGGCCCCCCTCCTGGAGCCAGTGATGGCCCTGGGGACCACCACCCCCCAGGGGTCGGCTCCTGCAGTGTCCCTGGGTGCCTACCCCCGGGACACTGCAGTTTGCTATGACAGGACGGGAGCATCGCGGCTCCCGTCCTGTCATAGCAAACTTGGTTTTCATTTTGAAAGAGAGAGCAGGAAACCTGCTCTCTCTTCAAAATGCAAACTCAATTGCTTTTCCACACGGGGAGCAGCATGTTAGCTGCTCCCCATTTGAAAAGCAATGCCGGCTCCCGCAGGAGGCGGGGAGCCGGCTGGGACTGTGGGGGATTGGGGACCCCCCACAGTCTCCAACGAGAGGCCAGGCCCCGGGGGATGGGGTCCCCGGGGCCATAAGTGGCTTGGGAGGGGGCCACGCAGCCCCCTCCCCAATTAAAAAATAAATAAATAAAAAAGGGCAAGGCCGGCCCCGGGGGATGGGGTCCCCGGGGCCTTAAATGGCCTGAGGAGGGGGCCACGCAGCCCCCTCCAAATATTTGTTTAAAAAGAGGGCATGCCCCGGGGATGGGGTCCCCGGGGCCAATAGAGGCCCAGGGAAGGGGGGCCAGGCGGCCCACTTCCCGTTTAAAAATAAATAAATAAATGCTCAGGCCCCGGGGGATGGGGTCCCCGGGGCCAAAAGTGGCCGAGGGAAGGGGGCCACCCAGCCCCCTCCCATAAAAAAAAGGAAAAAAAACAAAAAACCCGGCATCGTGCCGGGAGGCCCCGCCCCTCCCTACAGCAGTGTGCAAACGCGCCTTTTTTTTTTAAGAAGGGGAAGTAATTCCCCTGAATACTGGGGGTCCCTGGGGCTAACTAGCCCACCAGGAACCTCCAGTATGCGCCAGGGGCTGTGTTGCAGAGAGGTGTACAGAGGCCACGCCCCTTTATACACCTCTCTGCAACGCAGCTCTGTGGCGCTTTTGGAGGTACATGGTGGGCTAGTTCGACTCCAGGGACCCTCAGGATTCAAGGGGACTTAATCCCCCAACTTAAAACGCGCCACGGGGCGCGTTTGCACAGTGGTGAAGGGAGGGCGGGGCTTCAGGTGACATGTGTGTAAACAGGCCCCGTGGCGCATTTTAAGATGGGGAATGAAATCCCCTTCAATCCTGAGGGTCCCTGGGGGCCAACTAGCCCACCAGGTACGTCCAGAAAGTGCCACAGAGCTGCGTTGCAGAGAGGTGCAAAAAGGGGCGTGGCCTCTGAACACCTCTCTGCAACGCAGCTCCCTGGCGCATACTGGAGGTACAGGGTGGGCTAGTTGGACCCCAGGGACCCTCATGATTCAAGGGGACTTAATCCCCCAACTTAAAACGCGCCACGGGGCGCGTTTGCACAGATGTCACCTCAGGCCCCGCCCCCTCCCTTCACCATTGTGCAAATATTCCTCTAAAATCAGCCGAACTACGAATTCCGATTTACTCACCTGTTATCAGGAGAGACCTCAGTGCTGCATCTTTGAGCCCAGTACTGATCCTGAAAAGTAATTTTAACCGTACTTACCAGTAACTTGAATTTCCTTCCATAGGCTAACATTGACTGGTTTCACTTGGAAATTCTTCTAAGTGTGGAGTTTTGGAACTTTATAATATTCCTCTAAAATCAGCCGAAATACGAATTCCGATTTACTCACCTGTTATCAGGAGAGACATCAGTGCTGCATCTTTCAGCCCAGTACTGATCCTGAAAAGTAATTTTAACCGTACTTACCAGTAACTTGAATTTCCTTCCATAGGATATCATTGCCTGCTTTTTGCTGAAAAAGTTTCTAAGTGTCGATTTTTGAAACATACAAATATTCCTCTAAAATCAGCAGAACTACGAATTCCGATTTACTCACCTATTATCAGGAGAGACCTCAGTGCTGCATCTTTGAGCCCAGTACTGATCCTGAAAAGTAATTTTAACCGTACTTACCAGTAACTTGAATTTCCTTCCATAGGCTAACATTGACTGGTTTCACTTGGAAATTCTTCTAACTGTGGAGTTTTGGAACTTTATAATATTCCTCTAAAATCAGCCAAACTACGAATTCCGATTTACTCACCTGTTATCAGGAGAGAACCCAGTGCTGCATCTTTTAGCCCAGCACTGACCCTGAAAAGTAGTTCTAACCGTATTTACCAGTAACTTGTATTTCCTTCCATAGGAATCCATTGTCTGGTTTTCAGTAGAAAAGTTTCAAAGTGTCGATTTTCACAAACTACAAATATTCCTTAAAAATCGCCTGTATGACTTAAACGCATTCTTTCAACTGTTTACAGGAGATACACCAGTGTTGGATCCAAGATCCACCACTGAGTAAGAAAAAGTAACGATAACACTACTTACCTGCTAAGTGAATTTTCTCCCATAGGATAGCATTGGTGATTCTATGTGAAAAAGTTTCTAAGTGTCAACTTTTAAAATACAATAATATTCCTTAAAAATCACTACTGTAACCAAAACGCTTTTACTCAACTGTTTACAGGAGATGTCCCAGGACTGAATCTAGGATCCAGTCCTGTGGTTAGAAAAGTAATCCATAAAGTAACTAATTGCATTTAACTTGAAATTCACATTGAGCTCAATGTTGCATTGTGTTTGAAATTGTGTTGCCCATTGCAACAACTGTAACTACTGTACTTAAAAGTCTATTGCCTATTTGCAAAGTATTTAAACTAAATTAATTCATTCTGAGAAAGTATATTTTGTAATGTAATGTATAATGTAATTACAATGTATTTAAAAAAATAAAATATCTAAAAATAAATAGTTTAAAAAAATGTAGTAAATCAGTATCAAAAAATAAATATAACAATTAATAGATTTAAAAATTGTCATTTACAAAACCTTTGAAATTCACTGAAAAAAACCATAGGTTTCAGACATGTTATAGTTAGGAATTAGCATTTAAAAAACCTTTGAAATTCACTGAAAAAACCATAGGTTTCAGGCACGTTATAGTTAGAAATTAGCATTTAAAAAACCTTACAAATTCACTGAAAAAACCATAGGTTTTAGGGACAGTTATAGTTAGTTGGACATTGCACTCGTACAAAACCCGTGAAATTCCCCCGTTATAGTTAGTTCAGGTAACTATAACTCGCGCCCCCGCAATGCACTGCTGATGACATCACATATTACATCACTCATGACATGGTCAGTGACATCACTGATGACATCACTCATGACATCTCAAATGACATCACTGATGACATCACTGATGACATCATCCATGTGATAATTTGATGCATCTTCTCACACCCTAATATAACTTTTGATACACCCACTGTAAATTACAGACTGCCATTGTCAAAACCATAGACACTCCAACACCAATTACTATATACACACTCACTGATTCTTAGGTCTACACACACACATCTACTCACTCACCCGTACAGTCACTCATACTTATAGTCACTCAGTACAGGACTATTATATGCACTCATACACCTATATAAACACTCACACACCGCCACTCATCCATAGAGGTACTCACACACCTAGTCAGTCATGCAAAAATTAAGCACACACCCATTTACTCACCTATACAGTTATACACAAACCAGCTCACTTACTCATACAAATACTAGCACATTCTTACGCTCTTATACAATCTCTGATACAAGCACACACTCATCCATACAGTCACTATCACAATCACACACTCTCGCTTATAGGTATTTATATACTCCAACACACATATATACTGCCTTTCACATACGTAGTTACTCACACATGTACCACTGGGACATACATTCACTCACTAACACACTCTTACACACACTCACCCACCCAAGCAGTCCATCACAGATGCACTCTTGAAATCATGCACCCAGTGAATCACCCACTCACACATCTATGTACAGAGTCACACACACCCCACCCACACAAACACTCAGGCAGCCATACAGATACTCAGAGAACCAATCAATAACCCATATAGACACTCATGTAGCTATTCGCAAATCCATGCATCCACTTACACACCAACAAACAGACGGATACAGACATTCACACAGTTTAGTCACTAATCCATGAATTCAGTAAGATACGTTTAATCACTCACTTGTAGAGTCAGTCACTCACGTACTAAATCATCCATTCAGACACTTATACACCCACTCATTCTTCAATACGCCTTTCCCTATATATATTAAACATATTTAAACTTTACAGAAACACACAGTCACTGGATGATGTCATCAGTGATGTCATCAGTGATGTCATTTGAGATGTCATCAGTGATGTCATCAGTGATGTCACTGACCATGTCATGAGTGATGTAATATGTGACGTCATCAGCAGTGCATTGCGGGGCGCGAGTTATAGTTACCTGAACTAACTATAACGGGGGAATTTCACGGGTTTTGTACGAGTGCAATGTCCAACTAACTATAACTGTCCCTAAAACCTATGGTTTTTTCAGTGAATATATATATATATATGAAAACACACAGACACACAACACACAAACACATATATATTCTCTGAAAAAAACAAAGGTTAAAGTGACGTTATAGTTAGGTGAAAATTTCAGTACAACATAACATTTTAAAAGTACAAAACCACTGAAATTCACCAGTTATAGTTAGATCTGGTAACTATAACTCGTGCCCCTGCCATGCACAGTTTTCTCATCTTCTAATCAATAACTTCATTGCAAACGTTGCAGTGATATTATCAATGGTGTCATAGAAGATGTCATGAGTGATGTAAAATCCCCCCCGCAGGCAGCAGGCCCTGCAACCAACCCCCGCAGGCAGCCAACCCCATGCCATGCACAGCCTTAGGCCATGCACTGCATATGTTTGGCCTTCGGGCCCCGGGGTTCCCATTCCCTGGGGCATTTCGTTTAATGGGGGGGGGATGTGGCCCTCCTCCCCAAGCCACTTCGATCCCTGGGGACCCCATCCTGCGAGCTAAACTATATTTGCAAATAGGTGGAGGGCATGCGCCCCCCTCCCTGAACCAGAAGTGGCCCCAGGGACCCCCTCCCCCGGGGTCTTTGAAGGGAGGGGGGAGCGTTATATCTAAAGTGGCAGGGCGGGCTATTCCCTCAGTAGCATAAATTGTGTCGACATATGTTCTGAGATGAACCAATAACAGCACCACTTGTTATGTCTGATTCTAGGGAAGTCCTGTGTTTTAACCAGATTCATGACATATATTATAAGGGCTTTGGTTTCATAGAATTGAAGCGTAGCTTCTGTCTTCATTCTCTGATACCTAGCAAAGTTGAAGCTGGTGCCACTGATCTGTGCCAGTCGGACAAGCCTGGCTGAAACCAGGGTGCCCTTGATGAAGATAAAAAAACATCCCTTAATAGGGAAGGGAACACACTTGTTTCAACAGGGGACTGACCTTTGATAGCGAACCCAGCACTTAAAGCAAGGGCTTACTGTTCCTAATCAGACTTTGAGCAAGACCCAGAGCAAGAGGGACAAAGGCAAAAAATGGGGAAAGGATGAAGAGAAAGGTGGGGAAATGTTGACAAAGGAGAAAAGCAGGAATGAAAACGCTCGGCACCAGTCCTTATCTTTTTTACAAATTAAACCCAGAAAATACTTTGTGTTACGTTCTACTCTTGAGCGAAGGGACATTACATTGTGCTCAGTGCGGTTGGTAGATAAATTAGTGGAGGCAAAAAATGAAAAAGATGTTTGTCAGGGGCAAAAGCCCATATGCAGTGCGTGATAGTAAACCTGCATCATCCGCGTACAAAAAAGTTGGGTGAATCTAATCCTTAGCTGTGGGCAGCCCTGACACTCCCACTGAAATGAGAACTTCACCCAGCAAAGTCCTACCTTTCATCCATTGAAGATCAAAGGTCTCATCCTCAGTTCTTTGAACTTCCATTCTTCTCCAGAGGTTACAGGTTCATAATGTTCCAAATACCAATCATCCCTATCACTTCTTGTACATAATTCAGAAAAGTGTTACCCATAATCACTAAAATTGTTCCATTCATTTCCACTTTGTTACTCAGAGGAGTAACCACTCAGCATCAAAAAGAACAACTAGCAAAAGACGCTCGAACAAACATTGTCAGGAGATGCTTCAAAACTTTGTAATTCTTTCCACTCACTATAAGAATTTTTTCAAGAAGTTACCCAAAACACTCCTTAGGGAGATGGTATCTAGTGTTAAGACAAATAGCGTGACCAGTCCTATTACATGAAAGCGTTACGATGAATCTCTCTCTCCTGACTGTTATGATATTCTCTGTTATGTTCAGCTACAGTCGTTTTTCACTCTCTCAAAATCCCTCTGCACAAGACAGTTGTGCTACTTTTTTCTTGTGTTCAAGTGCAGGTTTTTTTGGTCCGTTTCTCTGCTTCTCTATAATTGTACAGAGTTACGACTCCCATGAGGCCTGTTCTGTTCTACCCCTGTAAAAATATGCAAATAAATAGGTTTTTACATCTTTGTACAATCATATTTTCACGTTTTCCCCACATTTTCCACAACCACCAATTTACCAGGATCACCAGGAGACACAATGGCTTCTGTGACATTCATCAATGAGGACATCCGGCTGAAAGGTTTGTGCTATGTGTGGTAGGACGCGGAATGATGGCAGCTACGGCGCTTCCCGCTAGCGCGTAGGTGCGGTGATGCTCCTCCCCCTCACTGAGATGGCGTCTCTGGGATCAGGTGTGTGGAAACGCCGAGGTCCGGCGTAGCAGGCAGCTCCTTTCTCGTTCCTGTTTCTTGTCTCCGGCGCTTCTGCAGTGCAGCTTGTTACCGGATTCAGTTGAAATCCCGGCTGGAGGGAAAATTGCAGGCTCTTGCTCGCGGAGCTTCATTGGTGGTATTGGCGGTTCCGGAGGTTGCCGGCAATTCCGTTATCACTCCTGCTATCACTTCTGTTCGGTCTCCGTTGGTCCCTGTGATTGGAATGGCGGCCTGGGACCACGTGTGGATTTAATCTCTGTTCTGAGCATGGATATGTGAGTACGACGGGGGAGTCTGCTGGCAAAATCGATGGTGGTTTAAAATTTACTCAGGAGGTGAGAGTTGGGAGAGTGGTATATAACTTTGAAATGGCGCTTTTTTTGGGACTTGGAACTGCTGATTAAGGACTTTTAAAGGAAAAGTACAAAATTTGTGGAATTATATAGGAGGATTTGGGAGGCTATTTAAAAAAAAAAAAAAAAGGTGCTAATATTTAAGACATATTTAAGATAAAGAAGAAAAAAAAAAAAAAGAAAAAAAGGAAAAAAAATTGTCCACGGAAGTAGGAGGCTGGGATAATAGGATTAAAATCCTCTGTGTGTAGAAAGGTGAAATTGGATCTTGGATTTTAGAGCCCAATTCAAGAAAGCGACACAATGAGGAAACAGCTTAAGCTGGCGGCTGCAGCAGCGAAAGCGGATGCCGTGATTGCCGCAAAAAATAAAGCCAAACTGAACCAGTCCCAGGGGAGTAATAAGTTACATCATGCTGAGTCCTCCTTCAGTTCGCAAAGTTCAGGAATTGAGGATTCTCCTTTTAAAGCGATAAGAGCGGTGGCACCTGTAGAAGTCGCTCCTAGGGATCAAAATCTTCAATCCGGGATCTCTGATGTTCGCCCGAATCAGGAGTTGAAAAACGCCAGAGACTTCCCTCTCTTTGTGAAAAAGATGGCACCCCCATTACCTTGACTTGTAACTCGAGAAACGATGCTCTCGTGCAGGACACTGTACAGGTTATTGTGGGGGGTATAGGGGATGCAACAACAGGAGCCTCGTTAACGGAATTAGTACCCTCTTTGGAGGCTATTTCCTCTTCATCTTCAGGGTTGTCTCCTTCAGGGTGGCATCCCCCACTGGTACAGGTACAGGACCCAGCCCCAGGCCGCTCGATTCCGATCTTACTTAATGCAGCGACTATGGCAATGGCTATTGCGACCCCACTCCCTCAATCTCCGCTCTCTCTTCTCCATACCAGTTCGAATGTTCTTCAAATGCAATCAAATGGCACCACCGTGGCCCAGGCTCAGGGCCAGTCAGATAAGCAAGGTCAGCAGCCCTCGGTAGAACAACTAATGCTCTCAGTTCTTCCAGGGTCCCAAGCCTTACCGGAGAGCAATTCTATTATACTAGATGCCGGGGCCGATTTAGATAAAAGTGGGCATCAACAAGGAACCAAAGAGCCTGTCTTTGTATTTCAGGGTGAAAAGGTGGTCTCATGCCAGATGGATATTAAAACTATGTTAAATATGATTCTTGAGGAAATCAGAGATATGAGGAAAACACATCAGTTAGAAATTCTATCGATTCAGCACCGTTTGGGAAAGATAGAGGAAGCAGTTGCCAGTCTTCCGGGTCGTCTCCATGAGGCTGAGTTGAGGATCTCAACCCTAGAGGACCAAATGATTGGTGTTCTTCAACAAGCAGATTTAGTGTCTCGTGAAAAATCAATCATGGAGAACAAGATTGAGGAACTTGAGAATTTTTCCCGCCGTTCTAATCTTCGGATAGTTGGTGTTCCGGAACGGTTTGAAGGGGGTGACACTCTCAAGTGGGTGGAAACATTTATAAAGAAGACTGTGTTACCTGATTTTGTGGGAGACTTAACACTAACTAGGGCTCATCGGGTTCCTGCCCATCTTCCTCCAAATGAAAAGTTCCCCCGTACGATACTTGTTAACTTCGCGGATTATCGTGTAAAGGAAAAAGTCCTGACTATGGCAATTCAGTTGAGACAGTTTGTAATTGAAAATGGAGTAAAGTGCAGAATTTTTTCTGATATGTCAGCAGCAGCGGCTAGAAGACGGAAAGAGTTTGTCAAGTTACTATACTTGTTTAAAGCTCAAGGGGCACAAGCTTCGATTGCACAACAATCAAAACTTAAAGTTCTTGTCCATGGAAAGTTTCATTTATTTACTCGTCTAGAAGAAGCACAGGAGCTGCTGAGGACAATCTCTGCTGGAAGATAATTGACTGGTTGCTCACTCCGTTGTTTTTTTTTTTTTTTTTTTGCATTTCTGACCTGGTGATTCAAAGTTTTTGCAGAGTCTCTCTTTTGAAGATTCGTTTTTTTTTTGAGGGGGGGGCAGATCACTCTGTGGTGCAATATCAGGGCACCAGTATGTGTTTTGGGGGGGTGGAGTATGTGGACAGCGGGAATAGCCACATTTCCTAAGGGGTGGAGGGTTTTTGTTGTGGGAGGGTTAGGGTGGTTGGGGTTAATTGGAAAAATGAGCAGGTACTATAAGGAAGGCGCTAAATGGTGTAGGTATCAATTCAGAATAGAATTGCAGCACGTTGAGTTTTTTATCTTTTTGTACTTTGTGAATGAGTTCATCCAGTAATTGCCGAATTCTTTCTGTCAACGTTAATGGAATCTTGAATAGACGCAAATATGGTGGATTGATTAGGTGGCTAGTTACTTTAAAACCTCAAATTCTTTTTTTACAGGAAACTCATTTGAAATCTAACACTCCAAAATGTTATATTCCAGGAATGCTTTCAAGGGTATTTTTCGCTTCAGCAGGTGTTGCAATGCGGGGGTTGGCTATATATTTTTCTCGTGAATTCGATTGGGTGTTTCTTCAGGAACAAAGAGATCCCCAGGGAAGGTGGATGGGGGTACAGGTGTCATTAAATGGCCAGCTTCTGAATTTTGTTAGTTATTATGGGCCAATATCTGATGACGAATCTGTTTTACGTATACTTTATAAACTTTTGATGGGGGTTTCAGGGCTAATTGTGTTTGGGGGCGATTTTAACTATATTCAGGATTTAAACATGGATACTTCAAACAGAGGGAAAAACAATTGAAACCCAAAACAAAGAAGCTTTTTGATGCTTTGATAGATGATCTTCAGTTAGTTGACGCATGGCGTTTTCTAAATCAAACCGCTCGTAAATATACTTGCTCTTCACGCCAACATCAAACTGCATCTCAAATTGATTTTCTATTGTTGTCACGCTCTCTGATTCTTAGAGATGCAGATATTGGTGTTAATACTTTCTCTGACCACTCTTAAGTTCAAGTATGTTTAGAATTGGGCTTTTCTAAAAAGCATAGGTCCAAGTGGCAGATGGACCGCCTTCTTTTGCAAGATCCAGTCTGGATTGATGATTTCAGACGCTGGATAAAAGATTACTTTTCTATTAATGAAGGGACTGCTGATATGTTTTCTGTCTGGGGGGGTTTTTAGGCTGCAGCCCGCGGTCAGATGATTGCCGCCACCGTTAAGAAAACCAGGGAACGTTTAGATAAAATAGTACAACTCCAGCAGTCATTAACCCATGCTGCTAATCCGGTGGGCTCTTTAAATCGGACTCAGCTGGAACAGGCTAGGAAGGCTTTAAGAGATTTGTTTATTTTAGAAGAAATAAATAGCTCCCAGACTTATTTTCAGAAGGTCTATGAAGAAAGTCAAATGGTGGGTAAGATGCTTGCCTGGTCAATTAGGGCTCGACAAGAATCCGCCTGCATTGTAGAAATAATAGATCCCCAATCCAACACAGTAGTTACTGATAGAGCTGATATTCCTCGAATATTTTTCAATCATTTTCAACAAATTTATACCACTAAATATTCGGTTAATTTTGAGTTGATTGAGGAGTATTTTGCTTCACTTCAAGTTCCTAAAATATCGCAGAATCTAGTGACGACGCTCAGATGAAAATTACAGAAGCCGAGATAGCGGCAGTTATTAATTCTTTGGCGGGAGCAAAAGCTTGTAGCGAGGATGGGTTCCCGAGTGAACTTTATAAATGTTTTGTGAAGGAGTTGACCCCTTTTTTGGCAAAGTTATTCGACTATATTAAAATGGGTGGGGTGGTGTCTTCTGAATTTTCAAAAAAGCGATAGTAGTTAGTTTTGTAAAAAAGGGTAAACCCTCCAATAACTTGAATTCTTATCGTCCAATCAGTTTATTGAATACCGATTATAAAATTTTCATGAAGATTTGGGCACAGCGCTTTACTTCTGCAGCGCAGGAAGTGATTCATGGTGATCAAACAGGGTTTATTGCGGGTCGAATGATGTCGACCAATACCCGCTTTTTGATTCAAGCTCTTGACTTTTTCAAATTAATAAGACTCCTGCTTGTATCATGATGGTAGACGCAGAAAAGGCCTTTGATTTAGTTAATTGGGATTCATTATTTTATGCACTTTCTAGGTTTGGTTTTCCACCATCAGTAATAACTATGATTAAAAATATTTACCAGGGGGCACAGGCTCAGATTATAGTTAACGGGGATCAAGCAGGGTTAATAAAGATAAATCGTGGGACTAGGCAAAGCTGTCCCTTATCACCTCTTTTGTTTACTTTTTTATCGAACCTCTTGCTATTAGATTACGAGCTAATAGCAACATTAGAGCCCCAATCGAAGGAATGGCAAAACTGAAACTTTTTGCTGATGATGCTATTTTATACCTAGATCCAGAAAAGTTAAATTTACAGTCCACATTGGCGGAATTTATGAAATTCAAACAAATAGGGGGCTATAAAATTAATCCTTCCAAAACTGAAATTTTAATGTTAAATTCTGGGCCGGCATGCCTTCCAGAAGAATTAAAACAACAAGTAAGAAAAACTGATCCCATTCGGTATTTGGGAATTTACGTTACAGATCATTATGGGGAACTGGTTAAGAATAATTATGAAGCCACCAGTATCAAGATTCAGAATTTGTTGAATAAATGGTCTAATCTTCCTTTGACTTTGATAGGACGAGTGGCATTAATTAAGATGTCTATTTTACCCCTTTTGATTTTTTTGTTCACAAACATTCCGATTAAGGTCAACGCTAGTTTTTTTAAAGGGATTGATGCTATGATTAGATCATTCATGTGGAATAAAAAGACTGCTAGAGTCAAGTTGCCAATTCTGCAATTAGATACTCAGCTGGGTGGGCTGGCACTCCCAAATATTCGTTTATATTATGATGCATCACTTTTTGATTATGTAGCATGTTTGTTGTCTAAACCTTATCAGGTTGATAACTTTTTTATCAGCAAGATGATCCAAGAGGCCGGAACTCAACTCCCTACTTTTTAAAGACTTCGAAACTCCCAAAGAGAACTCGATATAAAATATTATTAGATTTTTCAAATCGACTTCGTATTGTTTTTAAACAAAGGGATTTCTCGGGGTTCTTTTCTTTGAAATTAATCGAGTGTCGAGATTTAGGTTTGTATGTTCATTCTACTCAATTGAAAAAATGGAATGACTCTGGTTTGGGGGTTTTGAATCAATTGGGCATTCAGGGTAGGCTGATTACCTGGGAAGAAGTTCAGGCTAGAAGTTTGGGTCCCAATAAACCGTCTTTTTTTGAATTCATTCAAATTATTAATTTTTGAAAAAATATAATTTTATTTTTAACATCCCCCTGGTAAAATTGCTTCCGCACTATATGTTTCCAGATTATCTGGAGTGGGCAATTGGTACCGTTTACTGAATTTTCAAGATGAATCTCCCTTGGTGTTAAAGATGTTGGAGAAAGTTGAAGCTCATACACAATGTGTTTTCTCTTATCATGAATGGCAAAAGATTTCATCTTTAGGTAATAAGGCTTTGAGAGCTGCTAACTATAAAAGAATGGCCTTTTTTGCCAACTGGATGGTATACTACACTCCAGAAGCATTAAATAAAATATATCCAGAGGTGATAAATAGCTGCTTTCGCTGTGGTACTTTGGCAGAAGGGGGATGGCAACATTTTTTTTTTTTTTTTGCCCTAAGTTAAAAGTTTTTGGGGAAAAAATATTTGTATACTTTAGTGGCGCAATTAAGAAAACCTATAAACCTTCAGTAGAAGCTGCTCTGTTCGGCATAGGTATTAGGGAGGTTATACTTTCTGAAACTCAGGGACGTTTTCTTGCTATCGCTATGTTGGTTGCCCGTTCATTGATTTTACAAAACTGGAGATCTTTGGAAATACCTTTGTTTGAGAAATGGCTGAGTAAAATGAAACGTACAAAACATTTTGAAGAAGCTTATGCTAAGCAGGTGGGGGCAACTAAGAAATTCTCGAGGGTCTGGGATTATTTCGCTCATTGTTAATTTGATTATGATGTCTTCTTTCTCCTTTTTAAAATTTTTTTTTTTTTATGCGTTGAATCAGGATGTGGTTTGTTTACAGTGTAAATTTTTGTGATGTGTAAATAATGGCTGTTTCCTTTTGCTTCTGCTCAATAAAAAAAAAATTTATAAAAAAAAATGTGTGGTAGGACTCCCGTGAGGTCGCCCTAGCTCATGATTGGAATACAGAGCGAAAACAACTGTTTATGGATCTCTTCCTAGGCCTTTTTGGAAACCAGAGAACCTCTGGCTAGAACCAGATAAAAGTGCCAAACATTATAATGTGATACACCTATTTTCCCGAAAGAGGACCTTTGTTCTCCGAGGTGAATTTGCAAGGAGCACAATGCAACCTATAATAGGTGAAAATAACCACATATATGTATTCACACCAGATACGTAAGCTAAAGTGAAGTGAAAACATAAAGCAGCAAGCATTGACAACAAAGTCAATAGGTTTCACCTATGCAAGCTATTTCCTTTGTCAATGTTTTTGCCATGATGCACAGCAGAGCAGCTACTGTGCCTCGTGGCTGAAGTTTTTTTTTAAAGTGCGATGAAGTCGTCTGCACAGGCTGTGTTATATCACTTTCTTTAAAATTGCTAGTGGGAGAGCGGGATGGGAGGCATCTCAGAGGGAGGAACGACGTGCAACATGGAGGATGAACATGCCTCCCACCCTCCAGCCAGCTATAAACAAGCATTGGCATAGCCAATAGGTCTCGCCTTTGGGACCGTATAAGTATTTAGTTATGCAGCACAATATCCTTGGTGCAACAACATCAACTGTTGCATGGCTAAACACTCTAAGGTCCCAAAGGCAGGACCTATTGGCTATGCCAATGCTTGTTTTAAGAGCTGAAATGAGATTCTTCTTTCAGTAGTCGCTGAGATATTGAAAGGTACGGACAAGACAGAAGAGTGTCAGAAACCTGCTTTTTCCCAAGGTTTCGTTTCATGCAGACCAGACGATTTTTTGAAGTATAGAATATTTATTTATGGATTATAAGACACCAATAATCATCATGTCATTTTAAAGGAACTCCCCCAATATGAAAGTAAAGTATATTGTTCTAGAATACTAAATATAAATAATGCTTTGTATCTAAGCCATTATGAATGGTTTGCGAAATAAAAACAGGTGTCACTGTCCATATAGCAAGCTTTTAAGAAACGGATGGAGGCACTTTATTATTACTTGTAAATTAAATGTATTTATATTAATTATGTATTTTTATTTATACAAATATTTTTCATGGTTATTTCCTGATAATGAGTTTTCAGTACAAAAGCGCTGTGGATGGATCTTCAGCAAAGAGTTCAGGGTGCTTGGCCTTGAGACATCAAAAGCGTGAGGCTCACTTTAGTGTTTACAAACCTACAGAGTGACGCTAGTGGAAAGCGCACTGATTGGGAAGCGTAACGCTATTTCTCACTGATAGCATAAACCTGCTGCAACAACCAATCGAAGCTTTAAATAGGTATCAGAGCGCTTTACATGAGCACCAGTTTCGTTCCACTTGTTATTGTTTGGTAAATCCCCCTTTTAATCCTGAGAGCCGATCCTTCAAAGCTACAGCAACGTGGGGGTGCACTGGCATGGGGGCGGTGGGTGCAAAGGGGTGGTAGACAAAGGTATTGATGGCATGGGAAATTAGTCTAGCTGGTTGCAGTCCTTGGGTGACGAGTACAGGGATTTGGGTAGAGGGAGGGGCTGCTAAAGAGAGAACATACCGTTTTTCAACCTGGCTCGCCTGTTGTGCTGTTCCTTTGCAGACGGGCTGTTGCAGGTCGAGCTCCCCTCTTCCCCTCCCCCTGTCCTCTCCAGATTACCCCTCAATCAGTTCATACTCTCTTTGAGAATGGAAAAGAAAGACAATCATCGTCGCTGGCTCCTAGGCAAGATAAGATAGATGTTTTCGTAGGCTTGCCATTGCCAAAACGAAAAAAACACGGTGTACCCAGAACTGAAAAATTAACACGGAATGTTCGTTTGTAAGTTTTTAGGTCTCGGACTGCACCAGCGCTTGCGCTGGTCTGGCCGAGAGTTTTAGTAAGCGGGTTTTGGAAGTGCAAACACTGGCTTTCGGCTGGCGACCAGCTTGAGTTCACGATGGCGTGCACGCGCAGCTGCCATCTGTTGTTTCCTATCTCTTCCTCATTTCCTCGTCATGGCTCATTAACTCTCTGGACTCTGATGTTTCAATCGCAGCAGCAGCTCACATTACCAACTGAGGGCCCTGGACTACAGTCACATGAAAAACAACAGCGATTAGCATTGAAATGCAAGCTTTTTTTTGTCTAGTTAGAAATATTGCTTCGGTGGGTTGATTTCACCTTATATCGCTATTTGTTTTATATTGGGAGTCACAGCCTAATTACCAGTATTTTTGTCTCTCACTGTTTTTTTTAAAATATTTATTCGCGCAAAGCACAAAGCTATATTTAAGGTTACTTTTTCCGCGTCACTTCTTCACTCTATTTAAACTCCACACCCCCACTCTTATTGTCTCTCTCCTTCTCTCTCTCTCCCCTCTCTAATTCTCTCTCTACTTAATTAACTCTCCCCTCTCTATCTTTTTTAGCCTTTCATTCTCTCTCACCCCTTTATCTGTTTCTCTTTCAAACTCCTTCATTCACTCTCTCTCCCCTTCTTTCTCTCTCTCTATCCCGCTCCACTCTTTATTCTATGTACACCCTTTCTCTCTCTCTCTTTTCTCTCTCACCACCCTCTCTAATTGGGCATTATATCTTCACTCTATCTCTCACTCGGCAACACCACAGCATCACTCAGCGCAACTACAGCATCAATCAGAGCCAGCACAGCATCACTCAGCACCAACACAACACCACTCAGCACCACCACAGCATCACTCAGCACCACCACTCAGCACCACCACAGCATCTCTCAGCACCACCACAGCACCACAGCATCACTCAGCATCACTACAGCATCAGCACCACCACAGCATCACTCAGCACCACCACAGCACCACTCAGCACCACCACAGCATCACTCAGTACCACCACAGCATCACTCAGCACCACCACAGCACCACAACAGCACCACTCAGCACCACCACAGCACCACTCAGCACCACCACAGCATCACTCAGCATCACCACAGCATCACTCAGCACCACCACACCACCACTCAGCACCACCACAGCATCACTCAGCACAGCACCACGACAGCATCACTCAGCACCACCACAGCATCACTCAGCATTTCCACAGCCCCACTCAGCACTACCACAGCACAACCACAGCACCACCACAGCATCACTCGGCACCACCACAGCATCACTAAGCACCACAACAGCATCACTAAGCACCACCACAACACCACTCAGCACCACCACAGCATTACTCAGCAGCACCACAGCATCACTCTGCACCACCACAGCATCACTCTGCACCACCACAGCATCACTCTGCACCACCACAGCATCACTCTGCACAACCACAGCATCACTCAGCACAACCACAGCATCACTCAGCACCACCACAGCATCACTCAGCACCACCACAGCATCACTCAGCACCACCACAGTACCACCACAGCACCACTCAGCACCACCACAGCATCACCACAGCACCACTCAGCACCACCATAGCATCACTCAGCACCACCACAGCACCACCACAGCATCACTAAGTACCACAACAGCATCACTAAGCACCACCACAGCATCACTCAGCACCACCACAGCATCACTCAGCACGACCACCGCATCACTCAGCACTACCACAGCATCACTCAGCATCACCACAGCATCACTCAGCACCACCACACCACCACTCAGCACCACCACAGCACCACCACAGCATCACTCAGCACCAGCACAGCACCACCACTGCACCACTCAGCACCACCACAGCATCACTCAGCATCACCACAGCCCCACTCAGCACCACCACACCACCACTCAGCACCACTAAGCACCACAACAGCATCACTAAGCACCACCACAACACCACTCAGCACCACCACAGCATCACTCAGCACCACCACAGCATCACAGCACCACCACAGCATCACAGCACCACCACAGCACCACTCAGCACCACCACAGCATCACTCAGCATCACCACAGCACCACCACACCACCACTCAGCACCACCACAGCACCACCCCAGCATCACTCAGCACCACCACAGCATCACACAGCACCACCACAGCATCACTCAGCACCACCACAGCACCACCTCAGCATCACTAAGCACCACCTCAACACCACTCAGCACCACCACAGCATCACTAAGCACCACCTCAACATCACTCAACACCACCTCAGCATCACTAAGCACCACCTCAACATTAGAATAGGCAGGAAGAAGTTGCCAACATTGCAACGACAAAATAAACGACAAGACCTTTCTTATGTTTATTCTTTTTAATTGGGTCATTCAGTTGTACATAATGTCGTCTTAGTTATATATAAAGTAACAAAAATGCTTATAAGTCTTTTTTATTATAACTTTTCAACATGCTGCACAGCAGCCACAATGCTCTTAAAAACATTGGCAAAACCAATAGCTCTGCCTAAACACTTATAAGGCCCCAAAGGCGAGACCTATTGGCTAATAGGTCTCGCCTTTGGGACCGTATATGTGTTTAACCAGGTGTCAGTTATGCAGCACAATTGTTGCATGGCTAAACACTTATAAGGTCCCAAAGGCGAGACCTATTGGCTATGCCAATGCTTGTTTATTTCATGTCCCTTTAACTTAAAAAAGTCTAGGCACGAATACTTAAGCTATAAGAAGTGCAATTCGCCTAAACGTATGTAAGGTCCATATGTCTATATATTTTTTTAAATTACAGAAATGAGGTTTGCAACATTTTACTGTGGACTGGCTCTGGGAGTTAAACCCATCTGTCTTGGCTATAAATCAACCTAAGTTATAAAAGCGTGCTGATTAAATGTACGGGCAACAGCGAGGGGGAAGCTTCGAGCACTCAACAGATGGGCTCCCAATTTATGAAAGGTAGATAGGCCCAGGTTACGGATCACGGAGACTCGCTCCTGATGAATAATTATATAATTATACCCGGAAGATCGCTGAAGCAAAGGGGGCTGATTCGATTTGATGTACAATATGGGGAAGACACTATGCTAAATGTAAAACTTTATAAACCTATTTGCTTTACTGAATGGGAGCTATGCACGGTGCCTCCTCGCCTCGCATGCTGCCTGCGTTTGCTGAGCTCTCCTGCTCTGAGGCGCTGCCCCTGCTTTGGGCTCGGCTGCCTGCCGCTCCCTTCCCCAGTGCACGTGACTCACCCAATGCACAAAATAAGTAAGTAGACCACCTACTGTCCACCTCCTCTCCCCAAGGGTGGGCACGGACTGGCAGGGGAAGAAGGGAGATGAAAGGGTGGGGGTGTAGATGAAGCAGCAGCAGAGCGTGTGCTCTGCTTGAGGACAGCCTTCCCAGTTGGCAAACAAAAAGAAGTGCAACCAGCTGTGTCGGAGAACTCGGTGGGAGGGGGTGCAAACATGGAGCATTTGTTTATTTAAGTAAATGAAGCGCGGCCGCGATGCGCTCAAGACAAATGGTGGGGGCGGGCCCAGGAATGCAGAAGCCTCACTGCGCGCGCCGCTGCTCGCTCCCTTGCAATGCTTCACATTACAATACAACATTCTGTTAAAGCCAGACCGATTGCCATTGCCAATGCTTGTTAACTATAGTGAACTAGGACATTCCAAACTGCACTCTCTTTCCTCCCACTCACTATGTCCATTTTTCCCAACCAGCTTCCTTGAAAACTTTAGTGTAACAAAAATAAACTTTTTCTTTTAAATATATTATGCCCCTCTCTGTTTCCTTATCCAAATGATACATATTCATATTTTGTCATGAATCTATAAACATTAGTTAATGTGTCTACTTTTGCACACTTGTGTTTATCTAGGCAGGTTTTCATACTCATTTGTTGGCATATCTTTCAGTGCACAGGAATAAAGAGGGCAGATGAGACCTGCAGACTGTGCTAACACCTAGAAGCAAGTTTGGATTTGCATGCCTTAACCCATAACATACAAACCGCCTCAGGGAGCTATGGTTTCGTAATAGCCAGTGGAGAGAAAGACAATGAAAAAAGGCACTGATGGCCACTAAAATTCTAAACATTTAATCGCTGAAAAGTTTGCCGCAACAATCTGAGCCTTTAACAAAGTTTAAAGGGGAGTGTCCAGAGAGAACTTCAAAGAGCACAGCTCGTGTTTTAAAAATAGATATGGTTCATTAATTGTTCTTTGAACACGTTGTGCGAGTCATTTATTTACATCTTCCACAGCTGTGGCGCAACAGCTATAAGAGGCGAGGCAAATAAAACTTGTGAGAGTTGTGCAATGTACATTCCAGTCAGTGTTCGTAGGATTATTTAAGGTGCACAGCGTGGCTTTGGGCGACATTGGACTCTTGCGATTTAAGTTTTACACCATACGGCAAATCAAATGTGAAGTTACATAACATTCAAGTTTTCAGAGCATGGAATACCTACAAAACGAAGACTTAATCAGAAAGATCATGGGCATGAAGAGAGTTAAAAGCTATGGTTCTTGACATAATCAGAAAAACAGTCTCTGCTAGCCCGCGAGTGGTGTGCGCGCGCGCGCTTTAAGGAAAAAAAACACGTTCAGAATAGAAAGCGAAGGCAGGGCGGAAAGCGAGGGCAAGACAAGCAATGTGAAAAAAAAATAGGAGCAGACAAATGCAAAACACGTTCGGAATAGAAAGCAAAGGCAAAGCGACGGCACAGCAAATCGACGGCAAGACAAGCCGTGAAAAAAAAAAAAAGAGCAGGCAAATGCAAACAGCTCTTTTCAAGCACTCGTGCTTGTGCTGGCATCCACCTTGCGGGAGCAAGCAGCGGCGCGCGGGCCATCTGTTTTCAATTAGCGCGTGCGCCGCTGCTCGCTCCCGCAAGGTGGATGCCAGCACAAGAACGAGTGCTTGAAAAGAGCTGACCAATTTCTAAAGGTCATCTCCTAGAGCAGCGCATGCGCGCTGCCTAAGCGAGACCTAAAAAGGGCTAGTCGAGGCCAGTGAAGGCAGCCTCATACCGCTTTTTTCTTTTTTTAAACTCAGCCATGCTGCACATCATCAGCGCAATTGTGCAACATGGCTATAAACATTGACAAAGCCAATAGGTCTTGTACGTGAGAACTTTTTGCTTTGATAGGATAGGGCCAGCAACACTGGGACTGTGGAATAGGGTAATTAATGGTGAGAGCATGGGATTGGACAAGGAATAATGGGAGGGTGCAAGCAAGCACACAAGGGTGCAAGCAATGACGGGAGGGTGGGAGGGGGCAAGTAACACAAGGCGGGCAAGCAACAATGTGGTTACGCTGGGGGTAAGCAACAACGGGGGCAAGCAACAAAGGGGACAAGCACATCAGTGGGGGCAAGCAAAACAATGTGGGGAGGGAAGGGGCAAGCAACAACGCAGGAGTGGGAAGGGGACAGGCAACAACACAACAAAAACAAAATGAATCTGACCATATGTAACACAGGGCCTGATTTAGATCTCGGCAGACGGGTTACTCTGTCACATGGTGACGAATATCCCGTCAGCTGAAATATAAATCCAATTATATCCTATGGGATTTATATTTTGGCGGACAGGATATCCGTCACCGTTGTGACGGAGTAACCCATCCGCCGAGATCTAAATCAGGCGCATAATCTGGTGCTCATGTAAAGCGTTCCAATGTCTGATGTAACTCGACATGTACTCTCAGATATTCTCTTCATAGAAATTGGTCTCTTGACTGACGTTCTCCTCTGTGATATACTCAATTTCAACCTTAACCAGTTGCTACATAATCCCGCTAAGCATCAGGCAAGTGTGTTTGTTCTTTCAATAACTCGTAAACACATAGGTGTTGTTAAAACACTTTTTATTAGTTCTTATTTTCTCAAAGCAGGATTTAAAAAAGCTATCTGGCAAGGATGGGCAGACAATAATTAAATGAAACCAGACATTGTAACCTCTCTTCAGTAATTGGGCTAAATTATGACTATGCATATTTCTTATTTACAGACATTGTTTAAAAAAGCAATCCTATGAATTATGCAACCATTTTAACCTGCTACCATCATGATATCCAGGGCAAACACATGGAAGTCCAATGATGTGTGGCTCCTAGAAGGAGAAGGTTTGATGGTTTTATGCATGCTGGCCCAGTTTCATTTCCAAGCTTATTCCCATGTGACTGCATCAAGCTGATTACCAAGAGTTACACCAGGGCCAAGGAGTCAAATGTGGTATCAAAAGTCCTTTTTCCAGAGAAAATGAACCGTTGTGACATAAGATACCTATTTTGCAAATTAACAAATGTCTCTCATTTTAGCGTTGGCCATATGAGCACTGCAGCTCCTTCACAGTAGTGTCACCCTTTGTATAGACTGCATCATAACCTCTCTCTTTTGGGACTCTGACCAACACAAAAACATATGTGCACAGACACGCATACATTCACCCCCCCACACACACATGCGAACACACACACTATTTTTAGAGATGTGAACCACATCCATGGGCTGCTACAGAGTTTTACATTAAGAGTAAAGCCTAGAAAATCAGGGTGCACCCTGAAAGGACTGGGGGCAACAACAATATGTACAAAGGTACATGACATCATCAGTGTGTCCATGGATATCCTCTTTCCTCGACTGGGAAAGCGGAGGACAGACTGTTTTCAGCTTCTTTAGGTGTCATGTACAGGTGACTTACATCAAAGGACCGGCTGCTCTCCTCTAACTTTACAATCAGAGGAGCCTCAGAAGTTAGTCTCAGATTTCGGCCTCAAATCGTGAAGTAAAATGGCCATCTTTTTCTAAATCTAGAAACGTTAAATTATTTGGGCCTGTATAAACCTCACTTAAAATGGAATTATGCATTTTCCTCAAGATCAACCCATTATATTAAGATCAGTAAAGGACCTTACCTAACTCACTTCTAAAAGTACCCTCTGGTTGGTTATCTACTATAGCAGAGTCCAAAGCTTTTTTTTTCCACCAACAAACTTTCTGATTTTTATGCTTCACCAAAATTGCAAAGTTTCATGGTTCAAGGTCGCACAGTTTCCTAGTTTACGTTCACCAGAGCAAATGTGTTTTTATGCACTGCAAGATCATTTTTACCACACGGCGAGATCATTTTCTCTTTAATCGATTCCAGCCGGGCTGGAAAAAATATACAGACTATTTCTCTACAACTTTACGTTTTGAAAAGCTTTTGTATGCACAATGTCAAACCTTTGCAGAATTCCTATTTGCATTTGATACCTTTCATAGCCCCACTGGGTTTTCAGTACTTAGAAGGCCCTTTGGGAAATGCATTTTAAGTCCGGGGTGCATCTGCAAATGTTTATCTCCGGTTTCCCTTGCAATCTCTCTACTTAGCCGATAGCCCTGCGTTTATTTATCTCTCACACTGAAAAGTCCTATTAAAGAAGGAATTTCTTCCCTTTATTGGAATAAACTAGTTTAATGGCTTCCCGAGGTATTTTGCATATCTTCAAAACCCTTAATTGTTGCAAATGTTGTCTCTTCTTTGGTTTTCTCTTCTTTGACTCAACACCAATGTTCCCTCTTGTATGAATTCCATGTCTTGATACCCCAGTTCTGCTTCTAGTCATTCTTCCCATCAATCACTGTTCCCTCGACCCTTAAAAAGCGTTTTAAATTTTTTACTCCATAATAAGTTATCGAGTTTTCTTTTCTGCATTAAACAGCCAATAGCTATTTTGTCAATCTTGGTTTATAGGTGGTGAGTTCAGACTCCACAATTTCCACTCGTGTGTGTTCAAAAATCTCTGCTACTTCATTGAGGCTTTCTATGCGGATTAATGACTATTTCTTACCCTCCCAGGAGATTGTGTGTCTCTATCAGGCTCTTAGTTTCTTATGTTTTTTTAAGCAAGAAACTTGTTGTACTAGATCACTCACTGTGCGAATAGGTGTAGGGTACTTATAGGAGGGTGATCAAAAACTAATTTAAACTCAGATCTCAGATTTTAACAGATGATCTAAGAGTGTAGCTATGATGATAAACAGCCATTACCTAGAGAGTTCTACATCTGCCTCTCCATTTCATGTGGCCAGATTCCTTCACTGTGCTCTATCCTTTTACTTATACTCAGTATGAAGATATCCTACATCTATTGCTATTGTCTGGAAGTCACAGACGGCACACCCAACCAAACCTCTATGTCATCTGTTCGACGTCATCAGCAGACTACAGAACATGCCACCGTACTCAAGCCTATGGAGATAGCAAATGTCAGGCAGACAATGTGACTGTTAATTAATCAGTGGATAAAGGAAACATGGACTACAGAGATGTTACTATATTGCCTGACTTGCAGCAAATCAGAAGCACATGCCCTCATGAAAGAGGAAGTCAGAGAGAGATGACTGGTGTTTGTCAGACATTCAAAGGAGGATCAGTACACAAGCGGATAAGCTGAGAAGTAGCCACAGACGAAGAAGGAAAGGAGGTCGCAGAAAGAGATGATATCCTATATGTGAGACCTCACACCAAGAAGGAAGTCGAGGAAACCAGCAACCTGTGAATAACCTGTGTATAACTTGTACAATACGCCAGGACGCAACCACTTCCAGGAACAGCATAACACTTTGTTCCCTCAAGCTGCGTGCCAAAGAATGGGCTACAGTATTAGGCAAGTAATACTGGACTGGTGAGAATGAGCCAAGAGACCTGTGTGAAATTAAGAAAAGAGGAATTAAGATGCATATTGCAAGAGGCTCCCTTACAAACCCTTCCCACTCAAAGAGCACAATAGTGCTGTACGGTAAAGATAGGGCACAGGTGTAGTTCTAAACAGATTTATTTTGTTTTACCAGTGGGTGATTTATTGTTGCACTACATAGTCACCTGTTTCCAACATTAACACCCTGTTAATTGTTTTTTTTACTCAAGGGTGACAACTGAGATATTCATGGGGGGACACAACAGCCTTACAGGCAAAAGACCGCCAAAGGAGGAGCTTGACCGACCAAACTGTTCATTTCTCTTGTATTGACTTTGGACCGTTCAATATTGCCACAACATAGTTACTAAGTCTAGAAATCCTGCATACTATTCCTTTTGAACCATCTAGAGAGGTTGTATGATAGAGGCACGCATGACTAAACCATGTGTGCCTCTACCATGCAGCCCGAACCACAAATGCTTCTTAACCACGCATTCCTTTACCATGCATGCCTTTACCACGCTCTTTCGTTGTAAAGGCATGTATGGTAAGGGGGTATGCGTGGTTAAATTTGCCACTACTCTGACTCCCCTTTCTCCACCCTAAGCCCTAAATTAAAAAACCCCTACCTGCCCCCCCACCCTAAAGCCCAAAACCTGCCCTGAAAACTACCCCTTTCCCTCCCCCTGAGGCCTAAAACCCTGCCCCATAACATACACTAGCTCGCCCCGGCGCCCACCCTTGCACTGTCCCAAAAACTACCCCAACCCCTTCCACTGCCCTGAGGCCTAAAACCCTGCCCCCAATTTAAAAAACTACCCTTGTTCCCCCCGCCCTGAGCCCTAAAACCACCCCATTCCTAAAAAACACTCCCCAAACCCAGCCCTTAAACTACCCCAACCTCCTCTCACTGTCGGAGCCCTAAAAACCTGCGCCCTTCTTAAAAGTACACCTCCCCCCTCCCTGAGCCCTAAAAACCTGCCCCCTTCCCAAAAGTACCCCGAATGCCTCCTAAAAGAAACCTCCAGACTCTGCCCCAGCCCCACTTACCTGTCTGCGTTCAGAGCTTCCTTTTCCAATGCTTCTCCCCGAGTCCCCACCCATCCTGAACACTAGAGCGCAATCTGCCTTAACCATGCATTTGCGTGGTTAAGGCAGATGCCTTGTTCGGGCAAGCGTGATTATTCTTGCAGAGTCTCCGGGACGCGTGGCTCTGGCCGCGTTGTTCCAGACAACAACTTCTGCTACTTGTCTAGAAAGGCAGGAAGAGCAGGTCCAACTAGAGAGAGCCACTATACAGGAGGCGCCTAAAGCGAAGGCAGCTCAAATTTAGTGAACAAATCAGCAGTTACAGAACACTGCCACACTTGGGGCCTGATTCACAGAACTAACTTACGTCAAAAACGTAAAGTTAGTACTTTTTGGTATTCACAGAATACACTTACTCATTTAGGAGTAGTAAAGTTCTAACTTTACTACTCCTAAACTGAGAAAAATCCTAACTTTAAGACTTTCGGTATTCACAGAAGGCATTTAGGAGTCCTAAAGTTAGGAGTCCTAACTTTACTACTCCTAAACTGAGAAAAATCCTAACTTTAAGACTTTCGGTATTCACAGAAGGCATTTAGGAGTCCTAAAGTTAGGACTACTAACTTCTGTGAATACCGAAATGAGTAAGTTCATTCTGTGAATACCAAAATGAGTAAGTGTATTCTGTGAATACCAAAAAGTACTAACTTTACGTTTTTGACGTAAGTTAGTTCTGTGAATCAGGTCCTTGGAATGCCACAGCCAACACCAGAATCCTCCCTATGTAGCATCAGCTACACAAGTGTGAACTAGGTACTTTGTGGCAGTCCAACATTGGAGCCAGTACAATGCCTCCTTGCTGGTAGGAGAAAGTCAAGTTTTATACAGAGCTGCAAACTCACTGGAGAAAACACCATGTGGAGAAGTAAAAAGGCCACTGTGGAATGACATAATGTCTTTGAAAACTTATTTTCAATGAGGTTGATGACTTTAAATGGCTAAAAAATGGCTACACTTCTAGAGTGGATAATTTGGCTGTAATTTGTGCATCCTTTGGAAGTTTGTCTTCTCCATTGCAGATGTGCAGTAAGGGAGGAAGGGGTCACTTGTGGCAAAGGACACTGTATTCTGTCTGTGGGTCCATTCTGAGAGGTTCTCTTCGTGTGCCGGTCCTTTGGAAGTCTGGCACTGCATATACGATGTCTGTATGATTCTGCAAGAAACACAACAAGTTTAGAAGCATAGTCAAACAGAAATGAAACAAAATTAGATGGAAGTGTGATGGAGGTCCAGTGGGATGCACTGGAACCATAATGAAGATGGATGGGAGTGTAATAGAAGTAAGACTAAAGGGATTCAGAAACTCAATGGTTTGGGGTGGACGTTTTATAGGCATAATTATAATTCCAACATGATGGGCCAGATATAAATAATTGAGAGTTATGGAAGTCCACTGGAACAAACAGAAAATTAAAAGCATTGTCTGGAAGCACAATGAAGTGGAGTCGATGTGCAGTTGAATGAAAAGGAAGTGAAACAGTGGTTTGGAATTTCTATTGGGTAGACTAGAAGTGCATTGGTAGAATGCTGGTAGGAATGGAGCTCCAATGACAAACTCTGGTAGAGTGATGGGGGCATACGTCCAATGGGATGGTTTAGAACATCGATGAGATAGAATATAAGTATAAATGGTACCTAAGATAGAGGGTTGGAGAGTGCCTAGACAGCTGATGTGAACTGCAGGGCTCTTCCAGGACATTCAAAGATTCTTTGTAAAGGGTCATACTTTTGGGTGTGGAGGAGAGGGGACAGAGGACTTTCCTGACCCATTGTTCTCTGGTAGAGCTATCCCCACAGGTCAACATGTAGGTAGGTGGGACGGCCTCGCTTGCTTTTGTACCCTTCTTCTGGGTTTCTCCTGACTAGAGTGTCCCTGAGCCTCCCCAACCCTCACCTTCCAGCTAGCACATTATAATAATGCCATTGCGTAAGTGGCTTCACTGCCCAGAACTGCTTTAGCGCTGGCTGTTATAATACACAACTGTTCTCTATAACTTTAGTATAAAGATGGAGCAGAATCCTCCAGCCAGTAGACCATCATTTCTCCACCAGAATCCGGGTTCCCAGTACCTGTGATGATTGAACAACACTTGTGTTATCCATGATACAGATATCTACCACCAACTTCTCTTGACACATTTGGGACCAGAACCTTGGAAACTTTGGAAATACTTCCTGGAGGGGCTGTCTATATCATACTTTGATAGAGAGGGCTGAGTGACTGCTCAGTAGGGGCATCAGAGGTGCACTTACATAAGGAAGATGCTGCCCAAAAGAAGAGGGCAATGAAGGAGCTAAGGCAGGGTGAGCTGAAGACCGCTCTTTGAGGGTGACGTCTAGAGATCCTAAAGTGACCCCTCTGTGTGAGTGGAGCTGTGTATCCCTAGTGGATGGAAGGTATACTGAGAAACTTGTATCTTGCTGAGTACTGCTGCAGAATACTAAGCACCAAGAAGCCACATTGTTCTAAATAAATCGAACTGCATCCCATGGTCCCTGCAAAGAACCAAGAATACCAGAGGATAACCACATTGATAAAAAGTCTTGTATACAGAATTCAGTACTCCCTAAGACCACGAGGGGTGGATGGCTATCTTGGTTTGGTTGATGGGTTTTGTCTTTGGGCTCATGAAGAACCCAAGCCCCAATGTCTTTAGAGCTGCCTGCACCATGACTCCACTGCAGTCACAGCATATTGCTGTTGTCACTTTCTCTGCTCACCTCGCATCAGTGACAAAGAGTGTTCATCAGGGCCAGTGCAGGATCACCCCTCCTTGAGCTCCATGGGCTGTGCAGTGCACACAACTCTGAGCAGAATGCTCAGTCAGCAGAATGCAGGCACAGCCTGTACCACCAATGGACTGAGACAACAGGAAAGGTACTGTGCATAGCCGGGAAATCCAGGAGGAGGGGTGACAAGATCTTGACGGATGAGGGGAACAGATATTCTGATGTACTTGCCCGTAACCTGGTCCGCACTCTTCCAGTACTCTCTCATTAACAGACCCCTTCAATGGAGACTGCAGCGACTTGAACTGAGGGAAAGAGAGTACCCTAGAAGGTTATCCTATGGGAGCACAATAGGCTGCTTCCTTAGCGGTTACTGAAAATCATTAGAACTACCAGGTATATTTTATTGTATATCAAATATTATGTACAGTATTTTGTTATGTGTAATCTGGGCATAATCCTTCGTTTTTAAAAAAACAAACAGTGGCTGGACACTGAATTATTAACTGATATTGTTTTTTTATGGAGTTCTGAGTCTCTAACCACACAACACCTCCCTGAGTACGAATTGGGCTCCTCCCTTGCGTTATCCTGAGGGTCAAGTGTTAACAGTGTATGCTTAGTGCTCAGTTTAGGACTCCACAGTAAGGTTAGGCATTAGGATACCAGTGGTAAAAGGCTCTGATTGACACCATCTGAGCCCAGTAACCTCTGACTGTCCTGGGACTTCTGAACACGTTCCCACAGGTCACTACTTCTTCCTGGCGTCCCAGGAATCCATAATGGGGCCTATGGGCTCTTAATATTTTCGGCAGCGGGCCTTGCAACATGCCATGAAGGACATGTGATACAGTCTATGACTGTCAGACAGAGCCCCAGAGTCGGACACAGTAGACCCGTTGTGTTGCACGTCTTGTACCCTGTTTAAATGCCTCAGTCTTAGCTCCAACCCTTACAACCCCTGACGCTATCAAACCTAATCGCTGCAGAAGGAACATGCTTGCAACCAGCCGTAGTTATGTGAAGGTGGCGCCAAGCATCATATATGAATATAATGCGAATCTTGCTCTTTTTCCATGCATAACACTGGAGCATCAACAACAAACTCAACAGAATGCTCTCGATCAACTTTTACTTTTCTTAAACTCCTCCTCGTTAGCCTGTTCTTTTTTGTGACTGGAGCATCCTTGGTACCATATTGGCAGCCACGCTCGTTTTTCCTCCCCTTCTAAGATTATTTTAACAATGCGTACCATTTGTCCCATTGAACAGGTGGTATATGCAAGCCTCACGGGTAACGACATACTGCAGAGGCAAGCAAAATGGAAGGCATGTACTAGGCCCGAAGCGTCAGGAGGCAGAAGCTGCGCGCTGTTAAAACTGCGGGAAGGCGACATAAAGACACTGGGCCACTTGGCTGCCTTTTTATATTTCATCTAGAATGTTCTGTCCCTCTTTTGACCTCAAACAGACGCAGTCACCTCTTCATTTTTTAATATTTGGTTAGTGAATATAGGTGTTGAACTACCTCTCTCCTCTGATCTTTCCACTCTTACTCCCCAAGGCCCCAACAGAGTTGAAGGTTGCTACCAGGTGTTTCTGTTCCAGTCTCTGAAGAAGCCAACAGAGGGCGCTGCTCTTGAGTGTCATTGGCAAGATCTCGCTCAGACTGAGCTCTCGCTCAGGAGACCTGGATCAGAATGTACAGCAGAAAATGACTCTCGTGTACCCAGTAAGAACAGAGTGCAGAAAGTGTGGTTTACACTGACTATGAGAAATACCATTTAAAAAAAATGTACACTGGCTACCCTATTAACTGTGCTTGTCCTAAAGTATATTTCCACCCTTGCTTGGTTTCATTATATCCATTAGGCGTAGTCAATGAGAAATAGAAGCTCTTAGCCACGGACAAGTCTGACACGTATCTCACTGTGTCCATCGTGTCTGAGACAGCCAATGTCTCATCTGTACAGCAGCTGAGTCAAGTGTCTGCAGCCGGCTGAGCCAGTGAGTGTGACACAGTGACAGACGTTCTAGGTTAATAAAACACTAGGTTAGTGCCCTTCCGTTTCTGATGCTTTGCAGCAGTTTCAAATTCTTAGAGTTTCTCGTTGCTCAAATGGGTGTAATTTCTGATTTTTATATGTATCCCTGGTCTTCATTGCTTAATTTTGCTCACTAGAAAGTGTCACTCTGAGCAGAGCAGCATAAGCTCCACTGAGACCATCACCAGTGAAGCTCTCTACCTGGTAGACACACTTCCCCAGGCATTAGTTTGGCAACCTGGGTGAGTCACCCACTAACTCTCTCTGACTGCACTGAAGTTCACTCTGACCGCTGCAGGCATATGTTTTAACAATAGTAGGCCGTAATTCCAATTAATTTACATCAAAGTAAGACAGAAGCAGATTTTTCTTAATTTATATTTCAGACCTTTGAAACTCAAAAAGATGTCATGGGTTTAGGTTAACTTGCTCCATCCACAAAGAGGGAAGGAATCGCATGCAATAATTTGAGATGAACTGTGTGTGTCAATTTACAACTCCTTTCAGCAGTAAAACCCAAGCTGTCAGTATACCATGATCTATGGTGCTGTTCTGATGCCCCGCACTACAGCCAGTCTTCAAATAAATATATGGTGCAATTTGTGGAGGTCATGAGGCAATAAATGGGCTTTAGCTCTGACAGCTCAAGCAGCCAATGCAGCCTAGATCTCACAACAGAAAAGAAACAAGGAAATAATTGGGGAAATGCACTATTTTACGTTATAACATCTCAATTGGTTAATGCAATCACTGCAGATGTATTGTGTGTAATCAGAGAGAACTAGAATTCAGTCCTGGCATGGGGACTAGTCACTTCTGTATTACAGTGCTATGATGACCCAGCCTGTAACTGAAACCACTGTGAATAGCACGTTATTGTTTTAAAATTGTAGTGCACACAGTATACAAAAGGAGTTGCACTGTACAGACATCCATTTCAGCGGGTTTGTAGCAGTAAACATATTTGTAGAGCTTCTCATTGCTCAAAAGAGTATAATTTCTGGTATTTATCTCTTTCCATGCACTATTTGCTTGGTTTTACTCGCAAGAAAGTATCGCACAAAGATTCACACATTTGACAGTTGAATGTCACTTGTAAGTGTACGGAAATCATGGAAACATAGGCAATCTGAAAACGTGGCAGCTATGGCCTGTAAGTAAAGTTGCAGTGCCTCAGATGAGCTCTCCATTGCAGTCACTGTTTGCAGTCTACACAAAGGTGAATTCAGCGTCAGTAAGGCTGGCTCAGGCTCCGCGCTGGAGCCTCTCTCGCATCCTAGTGCCCTTCCATTTCTGGTGCTTTGCAGCAGTTTTAAGATCCTTTTAGAGTTTCTTGTTGTCCAAATGGGTGTAATTTCTGATATTTATGTTCCCCTTGTCTTTATTGCTTAATTTTGCCTGTGAGAAAGTGTCACTCATAGTCGTTGAATGTCACTGATAATCACACTGAAATTATGAAAATGTCACACGTAAGCAATCTGAAACCTTGGCAGCTATGCGTATGTATGTATGTAAAGGTACTTGTAGAGAGCAAGCATAGTTGAGGCGCCAAAGAGTACTGAACGAAGGGGAAGAGTCCAAAACAAAGGTTGCGTAGAAACCTTGTGTCCCATCCTTCGGCTTCTAGAACATTGTTATACTTGACACCTTCACCTGGGTCTGCCCTCCATCTGTAATTTTTTTCTGTGAAATACCAATTTTTATAACATTTTTTCCATCTTGCTTGTTTGTAGGATTCCGTGCAACTGACCCCATTAATCTTGCCTTAATTCTATTGGAACTTCACTTTTTGTTGCAGGAATATTTACATTTGCTGGTTTTCAACCTCCAAACGTCCCTCAAAACGCTTTTGAAATAGCCTTACCTAATTTGCTTTGCCCTCACCTACCCGGCGGTTTATTCTACTTCCTCTGAACCTGTCTGCCATTACACGCTCTGCTGCACTGTCAGAATTCTGATTGTCCGGTCCATGTTCTCCATACTGCTTCCCATAAACCCCCCTCACAATGACGCCACACTCTGCCCTCATAGGGGCATATTTACAAGCCCCTATCGCTACAGGAACGTCACTTTTCCCTACATTCCTGTGGCGATAGTGGCTTCGTCTTATTTTAAGGCAGCATTAAGCTACTTAACGTGGCTTAACGCCGCCTTGTAAGTAAGGCACCCTTTCATGCTATACTTAGCGTGAAAGGGGTGGGCAATGGGTATTGCAGTGGGCGTTCCGCCGCAACACCCATTGATTTTGACGCTGCCCCCTATTTACAAGGGTGGTGTAAATAGGAGGCAGTGCCAAAATTAAGACCAGGGAAAACCTGGTCTTAACATGGCGAAACAAGGAGAAATGCTTTATTTCTCCTCCTTTTTGCTGTTTCTATGTGTGCTGCATTGTGCATTGTGCAGCACACATTGAAACAGCAAAACGCCATGAATGATTGTTTATGTGCAGGAAGGTGTCCCTTCCTGCACATAAACAATCATTAAAAAAATGACGATTTGCAACTTCTATGTGTGCTGCACAATGCAGCACACATAGAAGGTACAAAGCCCCATTTGTGATTGTTTATGTGCAAGAAGGGACACCTTCCTGCACATAAACAATCATTCCCTCAACACAGGCACCCTTGCACTATGGTGCAAGGGTGCCTGCGTTGGCGCTAGGCAGCTTAATTTAGCACCAGCGCTAGGGAAAACGCGGGAATGTGCTGTATCTTTGTAAATATGGCGTATTCCTGTGTTTTCGAATGGCGGAGCGTGGTGTTAGCATTTTGGGCTTAATGCCACGCTCCCCCATTCCCTTGTAAATATGCCCCATAGTGTTTGTCTCTGCAGAGGCAGAAACTGAGCTTGCATGGATTCTGAGCCCACCCTCTCAGTAGCTTGAACACAGGTGATGCACACTGCTGGACTCTATGAAACCCCTGGCCAAAGATCAAAAGCAAGAGGAAATCATTGTCACCCATAACAGATCATGTACAATCCATGGGGGGTAGAGTAGGGAGTTGGTCTGCCCTGGGCTGCAGGGACCCCATCACATGTACAAGACTCCTGAGTTTGTATGTGGGGCTAGGTCCATCCACAGTAGAACATTTGGTTTCACTGTGGGGATGGAATAGTTCTCTTGTGTCACTTAATGATGGGGCCTCCCTACAGAATGTTGTGAGGGGCCCTGACGCTCTCATACTTATGCCGCATAGGCCGCAGGGACCCTCGTTATGCAGCTGGTCAGAAGGTCTCAACTGAATGTACTGATCAATTCAGATTTATAGTTGAATTTTGCAACGTACGCAGACATGCCGAACCAGTGCCTGAACTCAGGATCAGCCCTTTGCTCGCTGGGAGACGAGGATTCTGTCGTGCACCCCCTGTAGGAGGAACCTCTTCTACAAAAGACCCCTAATCTTTCTCAGTCCTAGTTCAGTTAAGTTCTTCTTTGTGTCCTTACCTCGAGACCTTCTTCGAGATGTAAAATGGAATTCAGTTCTGTAATAAAGCACAAAGACAGCCATGAGGAGGGAGTAGGGTGCTCTGCCAGCATAAGCGCTTGTCTAGGATGCACCCCAGATTACCTCCACCTCTGCCAACACCTCTTTTCTGATAACAAGTGGAGCCCTGTTTTGTCCCACAGTATAATCGGTTCCAGAGTAGAGATAGAAATGAACAATGTAAAAGTTTGAATAGGCCAAGGAGGCGCTCATCATTTGTCTCAGCAGAGGTGTGAAGAGATAACTCAGTGATGCTCAATAAACACACATTATGCGGTTCACTGACAGAATATCGATGTAAAAATATAGACTGCAAAAACATCGATGAAAAATATGGAATGCAAAAATATCGAATCCCTATTCTTAAACAGGTAAGTACAAAAATATCAAAAAAAAATATCATTGTAAAAAATATAATTGTACAAAATATCAATTTATATATATATATATATATATATATATATATATATATATAGTATAAAAATAATAAATATTAAACATGTTGAATAATAAAATTAATATAAAAAATAAAATAGATTAAATATAAATTTTAACAAATATAACAAATAAACTTAATTAAAAAAGGTTAAACACGAATACATAATAATTAATATATATATTTACTTTAAAACGATTAATAAACTATTAATTTTAATTTATTTTATAATGTTAAAATTATATAAAAATGTATATATATATATATATATATATATATATATATATAAATATTTATATATATATATGTACCAATGTACCAATAGCATAACATCTAATAAAAAAAATTCTATTATAAATTAAAAAATTAACCCTTTCTATGCTCATGACGGAGCAATTCCGTCATGAGCCATGGTGGGCGTGTGCTCATGACGGAACCGCTCTGTCATGGCACCCACCCATGGGGGAAGCGCTGGCGCTCCCCCCATGGGCAGCCCATCTAGCCCCCACAAAGGGGGATGGCAGCGGAAGAGTTTCCGCTGCCACCCCCGACCCCCCCGGGCAATCCCATGACGTCAGCGCACACAGCGCGCGCCGACGTCATCAGGAAGCCCTGGACGCGCTGGAAGCCATTTGCTTCCAGGCATCCACGGAGGAAGGTAGGTGTTCCTGCTCTGGGGGGGGGGGGGGGTTCTTTACTCATCGAGGCTTCAGGGGAGAGGAAAGAGTTTTTCCTCTCCCCTGATGTCTCTTTGAAGGGCATTTGTGCTGCACGATTGCGCACAGCGTCACGATCGTGCAGCATAAATGCCCCCACTAGGCACCAGGGATATCCTTTTTACTGCATGGAAGCAACCCCTTGGGCAAGGGTCGCTTCCAAGGGGCCAATAATATTTTGGATGTTTTTCTGTCCCCCCTGGAGCCAGATCGGCCCGTTTTTTTGGCCTTTCTGCCCCCAGGGGGGGGGGGGGCAGAAATCCCCACTAGGCACCAGGGATTATTTTTTTTTTGCAGATGGAAGCGACCCCTTGGCGAAGGGTTGCTTCCAAGGGGCTTAAGTTATGTTTATGTATTTTCTGCCCCACCATGGGGACAGATCTGCCCGTTTTTTTGGCCTTTCTGCCCCCAGGCGGGAGGGTGGCTGAAAACCCTACTAGGCACCAGGGATCTATTTCTTTTGCAAGGGGGCAAATTTCTGCCTGCTGTTTTCTGCCCCACCTGGGGACAAATCGGCCTGACAGAAATCCCCACCAGATCCCTTGGGCAAGATCACCCCCCTTTTTTCTCGGCTCTATTTGAAGGCCCATCTGGCAGATTGACCATTTAAGTAGTGACATAGCGTGTTATAATGTTAATTGTTTTATTTCTTCTGAATTGCAATTGTAATGTTTTCTTTTTTCTTTTTATTCTAGTTCAAGGCTTTTGCTCTTTTTTTTTTTTAAATTGAGTTTTTATTAACTTAACAACCAATGATCCATCATCATGTTCAGACATTGACAAAGCACAAATGAATGAATTGACACTTTACATCACAGTTATCTTCATGGTTTTTGAACGCAGACAGTAGCTGAAAAAAAAGTAACATAGCATGTACATGATACATTGAATTATTATTCATCTAGCTGGGTCAGTAAATAGGAAGCCAACGGGCCCCATATGTCACGTGGCCGGGATACACTTGGTAATTCTTCTGCATAACATACCAGTTGGTCTCCACAATACACCATATCTTGCAGCCAGCGCTTTCGTGTTGGTGCAGGTCTCCCACCCCAATGAATAGAGACCCTACGTTTTGCTAACAGTAGTGCTATAGCCACCAGTTTTTGATGATTAGCTTTTATCTGTGTAACTTTTCCCAACAAGCACACGTGTATTGTACACTCTATTTGCTCCCCAACTATTTCGGTCAAGGTGCGCGTAACCTGCTCCCAGAACCCACCGACCTTCGGACAGGACCACGCTAAATGTTGGAAGTCTGCGTGTGGCGCATTACACCGAACACAGCAGTCGGAGTCACGCAACCCATATTTATGCAGCTGAGCAGGAGTGTAATACATCTGATGTAAATATTTAAAATTAATAATTCTAAGGTTCCCATTTGCAGTTAATTGCCCAGTCAACTTGCAACATGACTTCCAGTCATCCGTCGTTAATGGCTCTGTGAGAATTACATTCCATTTCCCCAGTGGTCTGTCCGCCTCCGTGGTTTCTTCAAGTTGTGAAACACGGTACAAACGTGTGACCAGTCTGACTCTGGTTTGCGTTGTGTAAATTAACTGCAGGGCTCCCAAGGCCTGCGGTTCCGCTGGAAAACTAGAGTATAACTCACTGATAGCTGCTCTCAATCTCACATAGAGAAAGATCATCATCGCAGTGGCGTGCCCTTCCTCCTTGATCTTTGAGATATCAATGAATTTCCCCTCTGGAAATACATCGTCCATTGTGTGTAAACCCGCGTCGTGTAGGATCTTGATGGAGCCAGTCTCAGTTGTCACTGATATGGCAGCATGATGCAGAAGGGGCATAGCTGGGGCATATAGCGGGAGCTTCCGTGCCCGCTTTCCAAGCTCTTTCCATGCATTCACTGTGCACTGCACTGAATCTATCTCCCCTTTTTCAAATATCGTACTATTGTTGACAAGCATTGCTTTAAGCGGTATGGGATGAACCGCACCCACCTCCACAGCTACATGGGGGGTGAAATTAGGAGCTTGTTGTCAATAATAGGCATAATGCGCTTGGGCACAAAGATAGTATAAACTAAGATCTGGTGCGGTGAATCCGCCCATATCATATGGTAGTGTTAGCTGTTCCCACTTCACTCTCGGCCTCTTCCCTCCCCATGTTAACGTGATGAGTAATGTGCGAAGTGTAGTGAAGAAGTGTTGCATCAGGCGAATGGGGATATTCAAGAATAAACATAAAAATGTCGGTAGCACAATCATCTTGATCAGCGCTATTCTGTCTGCAATAGACAATGGCAGCTTTATCCACCTAGTCACTTGATCTTCGAGCTTCATGATCGCCCTACCATAGTTGGTTTGTATGACCACTTGTGGATCCTTGTGGATCCAAACTCCAAGATATTTGACTGGGTCTGTACTCCTTTCCGGTGGGTACCCGAGCTCCATGCGGGGCGTGCTGTCAGTTAGCGGGAGTATAATTGATTTGTCCCAGTTAATACCAAGCCCTGAGTGCCATTCAAAGCGGATATATTCACGGATAAGTCGTTCTAGATATGTGTCAGGTTCTCGAACGTATAAGACCATATCGTCGGCATACATTGATACCTCAAGGGGGCGTTGGTAGAAACGCAGCGCTGCCGACGCATATCTTTGGCGCAATATGCACGCCAATGGTTCCAGTACAACAGTAAACAGCAGGGGCGATAATGGGCAACCTTGCCTGGTGCCACGTTGTATCTGGAGGGAGGCAGAGGTCTGGCCATTGATGCACACCCTCGTCACTGGGTCAGTGTATAATAGTTTGACCCAGTTGGTATATATAAAGGGCACCCCCATGCGATGCAGGACCGCAAACATATATTTACACGCAATGGAATTGAACGCCTTAGCAGCGTCCAGCAGGACCGCCACCGCAGGCAGTGTAGGCTCCAGTATATGCAGTACTGTAAACAGCACACGCAAATTATGCGATGTAGAGCGAGTTGGTACACATCCCGACTGGTCGGGAAGGACCATGACGGGAAGGAGGAGTTGCAGTCTAGTGGCTAACACTTTGGCCAAGATTTTGGCATCAGTGTTAATAAGGGATAGCGGTCTATATGATCCACACCGGTCAGGCTCCTTACCGGGTTTCAGTAATGTTATTATCAGCGCCTCATGAAGCGTGGGTGGAAGTCGTTGCGAGTCATAGGCCTCCATATACATCTCGTGGAGATATGGAGCCAAAAGATCAATATCTCCTTGTAAAATTCTGCAGGCAAGCCATCCGTGCCTGTGGCTTTCCCATTAGGTAATGCCATGATAGCCTCACGAATTTCATCAAGTGTTATTTGATGCATTAAAAAATCCTGTTGCCTGCGCGATAACCACACCAATGCTATATCCTCTAGATACTGCTCTATCTCCCCCACACTCGCTGATTGTTTATTGGTGTAAAGTGCTTGATAATACTGCACAAAAGAGTCTAGTATACCCGGCGTATCATAGCGAACGGTACCAACATCTGTAACCGCCTTGACAATGTGCGATTTGGCCCAGGGTTCCGCAATTTTGTTTGCCAGCACTCTCCCAGGTCTACCTCCTTCCCCATAGTATCTAGCTGTCCATCTGCACGACTTGTGCACACCTCCTGTTCTGCCGCCTCATTGTATTCTGTAACTTTTGTTCTAATAGTTGCCAACGTCGCCGTGTCTGCCGTGAGTTCATATGCTCGTTCAAGGTTACCCAGCTCCTGCTCAAGACGTCTCATGGTACCTCTTAAGGATTTAAGGACACCTGCCTAGATCCCTATACAAACTCCACGTATTGTGACTTTAAACGCTTCCCAAATCGTCCCCATGCTCTGCACTGAGCCTACATTATTACTAAAATAGTCTGTTATTGTTACTTTCAATTCCTCGCGGAATACCTGATCAAGCAACGAGGTCGACTGCAAACGCCACTGGAATTGGGACGGCGTGTGTGTAGGTATAGCCATGCACAGTAATACCAGGGAGTGGTCTGATAACGGCTTAGGCAGGTGCCGGACTGTAGTGGTCCACGTGTTCACATCATGTGTGGCCAGCCAGAAGTCAAGCCTGGACCATGATCGGTGAACATAAGAGTGACAAGTACCCTCACGCCTACCAGGGTGCCTCAGCCACCAGATGTCCAGCAGACCTAGGTCCCTCATACCATCTAGGACAGATATAGCAGCTTTTTTGTGTGTGTTCTCTGCAGAGGTCATCCTATCTTCACTGGGGACTAGCACAACATTAAAGTCGCCACCACAAATGAGCGCAGCAGGGGAGAGTGCATGTATCTTGCTCCAAAGTGTGTGCATAAAAGCCAGGGTCATCTATGTTAGGGCCATAGACATTTACAATAGTCATCAGTGTACCACATAATTTACCTTGCACTATTATATAGCGTCCCTGATCGTCGGCGTCTACATGTAGGAGATCAAAAGGCGCATTCTTCTTTATTAATATCATGAACCCCCTAGCATAGGAAGAGTAAGAAGATGCCAAACGCACACCAGCCCACCTGGTAGCAATTGCCTCTACTGTATGTTTAGTGAGGTGAGTCTCTTGGAGCAGAGCCAACTGAATACTATGCCGATCTAAGTAGGCCAATACTTGCCGTGTTTTTTTTGGGTTATTCAGTCCACGCACATTCCACGTTATCCATGTGATGAGATTGCCACTGTTACCTGTCATTCTGCTACGCTTTCGCTGCCTAACGTATCAGCATACAAACCTGTGTCATCTAACTGTTTATGTACCATTCTCCACAAATGTACTCTGCGTTTCAAGCATGTGCAAAAATAAAGTTCCCCAACTTCACCCCCCACCCACTTCAGCATCCCAATTATGCTAAGGACTCCCATTAAGAACATAAGAACATATGCATGCAACATCATGCCTCTCATCTGAAAAGATAAACACCTAACACAGTGTTCTAATATAGCTTGAAATCAACTTGGGGTATACCCTCATAGGGGAACACCAGTGGCCGTCCAACCCCCATGATGTAACAAGGGGGGGTCGGGGCAGTGAGAAGAACCGCCCCCATCCAACGGATCGCCAACATAATTACTAGCAATGAGTTACAGTTTTCTTACATTGACGCACCTAGATTATATACTAAAACATTAGCAGTAGCTGTCCAGATTGGTACCACAGAGTCCCTATGCTTGCACTATAGGGCATGTCCATCATGCTATTAAAGGAGCATGGGCATTATCTGTCTATCGCAGTATCCACAAGGCCAGCCCGTTATTTCCGTATGGGCTCCTGCCCAATCGCACGCCCAGTGTGTGAGACATATAGTCCGGTAAACTCTATGGCATCTAATCAGCAACATTCGCTTCTTTGTCTATTAATAACCGCTAAGTGCAGTACATTTAAACACAGTGTCACATCGTGACCAGTTAGATGCAGTATGCCAAACATAGCTACTTAGGAGATTGAACCTCCGTAGTACATACCACAACATAAGTATTGCATTAGAGAAGAAATGGACTGTTCAGAAAGACAGCAAAGTCTGTCAGCAAGATCTCCATCTGCAACAAACAAGAATTATATGGACGTTACCAGAACCAGCGCTTCGCGCTGCAGAGTTCATCAGTCTTCATTGTCCGCATCATCACTTGCTGTTCTTGAGGACTCCTGGCACTCCACCTGACGTACAAACTGCAGAGCGTCTTTTGGTGACGTAAAAATCTTTGCTTTACCTTTGTGCTGTACTCGCAGACGCGCCGGGTACAGCATAGCATAGTGGATTTTCAGTGCTTGCAGCTTTTTCTTCGCCGGATGAAACTCTCGCCTTGCTTGCTGCACCGCGGTCGTGAAGTCGGGGAACAACGCAACCTGCACTCCCTGATACTTTGTGGTGCCCTTCTCTCTGGCCAGGCGTAGCGCGGTTTCGCGATCGCGATAATTTAGAAGCCGGGCTACAATAGGGCGTGGCGGGCGCCAGGCACGGGCCTTGGCGCTAAGGACCTATGCGCTCTCTCCACAACCAACATATTAGAGAAGTGTTCCGCACCCAGCATTTCCTTTAACATGGCTTCGACATATAGCTCCATTTTGCCTGAATTGGTGGTTTCAGGCACTCCCGTGATACGAAGATTGTTGCGCCGGGATCTGGCTTTAAGGTCCTCATTTTTTGCCTGAATTACTGCCAGGAGCTTCTCCATTTGCGTGCATGACTCACTGACGACCCCCACCTGGTCCTCCGCTGTGGAAATGCGTTGTTCAGCCTCCGTGATGCGTGGGCCGTGTCTGTCAAGTTTCGCCGCCATACTGTCCATTCGCAGATTGAGGTTGTCTATCTTACTGTCGATCGCCTGCAGGCTGTGCTGCATAGCAAGCATCATGCGTTCCAAGTTAGTGCTGGTACTGGGCTCCAGTTCTGGTTCGGTGTCCGATGCAGCCGGCGTACAAGATTTAGTGAGGCGCTTAGATTCAAATGAGAGCTTGGATTGTTGCTTGTCCGTTTTACCCATTTTCCCCGCGCTCAGAGCTGCCAATCCTAGAGGCGTGAGGTGCAGAGGTACAGGCATGTTATCGTTATAGCTAGTATCGATACACACCTCGCTTAATGTAGCGGACCGCGCCGTTCACTATCTGCCCAGTAGCATGGACAGCGCACCACCAGGTCCGGTCAGCAGCGCATATAGCAGTAGAGATAGCCCTTTCTCTCAAAGTCTTTGCTCCGCCGCGTACCCCACTGCGCCGTCAGGGCAGCAATCCTCAGTCAAGCAGTGGCGCGTTGCCCCTCGTCCTACTCCACACGCGGCCACACCACCATCTGCACCTTGGCTGGATGTCGTAATAACGGTCTGGGGTTGCAGTATCTATTTGCATTGGCCAGTACAGCAGTCCTGTGCGGGCAATCTCCACGTCCCCTTCAGACCTGCAGCATCATCTTCCTCATCAGGTAGATCGCCAGCGCCAGATCAGTGATCCGCTTCAACACCTACGGCGCAAAGGAGGGTGTCCCAGCAGGCGCGCGCGCTTAGTGCGACGTGTTCCAACAGCACACTGCAAGCCATGCAGGAACTCAATTAAGTTCAGGCAAGGACTGGTCCGTGCCGCACAGTGTCGCCAAGTTCGCTGCGGTTGGCCGCCCCGGCCTCTCAGCGCAGTATCCCACCTCTGCGCGCATGCAGATGGCCGTCAAGGATCCAAAATGGCGGCCGCATACACAACCCCCAGGCCTGTCAGGTGTCAGTGGCCCCTCCGCACAACTTCGCACTGCCTCAGTATGTGAGCCTGGCAGGGGCACCTCAGACTGTCATCGGCTCAATGAGGACGGTTGTAAACGCGCTCCTCAGCCCTCTTCCAAAAGCGTGCTGCTTCCACAACACACCGTCACATGTCACGTAGGGCAGTTAATGCAATACGAGCTGGTGTTCACGGCGCCGGTTAGTATAGCGCTGGAGCAAACCATAGGGAAGTCTCGGTCACAGCTATGTTCTCTGCTCGCCAACCCAAGCAGCGCAGGGCACCATACCTGTTTGCAGCGCGCCCAAGCGGTCTTCTCTAGTGCGCTCCGCGAGCGCCGTCCCCGCACGGGCGCTCCCAGCAAGAGGCCGCACAGGTAGCGATAGCACAGTCTCAGCGCCGCAAGACACGGATTCAACCGGCAAGACCGCACCGATCTTGCCGCTTCTCCGGATGCTGGTCGTCACGCAGTTGGGCGCCCGATGATGTTGGGGGTGCCGCCGCAGCTCCGCGACACACACGGTCAGCGTACAACCCCTTTGCCGATCTCTACGCTCAGACCGCCATTCGGTGCTCACCACAAGCGCCCAACGGTCACCTTCAGCTACAGCTTACAGGAGCCGCTATGTTGCGCCCGCGTCGCCCTCCACAATATCCTGGGCAGAGAGCGCACAGAAGACAGCGTTACTGGCAAAATCCAAGTCCTCGTGTGCAGGGGAAGTAATTTCTCATCTTTTTTCCGCTGGATGGCGGGGATTTTAACAGGATTTATGCCGGATTGAAACCCCGACCAGCAGAGCAGCACTAATGTGCGGCCATCTTGCGTCGGGCTCTCTAGCGCCCCCAAGGCTTTTGCTCTTTAGACTGATGTTCCAGGTTGCGGTTTCGTCACTGGTGGTTCTGCAGTTTGTGTAGTTGCATGTGTTTGGTAAGAAAATGTTTTTTGTACTATTTACTCTAAATGAGTTTGATTTCCCTGCATGAATGTCTTTTTGTAAATGGTGTAATAATAGCTGAATGTTTAGCTTCTGTTTTATTGAGTGTGAAAAACTTTTTGCATTTGTGCTTGATGTGTATTTTGTTGTCTTGTGAGTAATTGGTTTTGTTTTTTCTTTCTAGTGGGATATCGTTAGTTTTTGCTGTGTCTCTGCAGAGTAGGTGCTGGTGAGTGTAGCTGTCTCTTGCAAGTGAATCGTATAGTTTTTGAGTATATAGATCTTTGTGATAAAGGAACACATTTTCTTTTTTACTTACTTATTTTGCACAGTGTTGGTTGTTGTTGACTTGTTTGTGCAGTCTCCTTTCTTAGTAAGGATTATGGCTAGCCGCAGGATTACTGCTCAGCAGGTTGTTGGTATGCTTTTTGAGTCTTCCTCTGACCATGGTTCAGAGACTGACTCTGCATCTGAGGCAGAGGAGGGAGTGGAAGATTCAGGCAGTGAGTTTTCTGTCCACGAGGAACCATCCGATGATGAAGCTACTCTCAGTGTGGATGAAGCTACTCTTAGTGCGGATGAAGTGCCTGTTTTAGAGGAGGACATTGATGTGCCGATAGTGCAGCAAGAGGCATCTGGGCTGCAGCCTGGGGCTGCAAGGCTTCCCGTTGGAAGTGCTGACCTCTGGGTTGCCCCAGGCATGGTGCAGCCGGCATTGCCAGACTTTACTGGTGTTCCAGGGTGTAGAGTGAATACTGAAAACTTTTTGCCGATAAATTTTTTTCAGTTGTTTATGGACAATGTATTTTTGGCAGAGATTGTTGAGCAGACTAATTTGTATGCTGAACAGTATTTGAGAGACAACAGTGCCAGCCTTAGGCCCCACTCTGGAGCTACCCGGTGGACTCCCACAAATCTGGATGAGTTGAAGAAGTTCTTGGGGTTAACTTTTTTGATGGGCTTGCTAAGGAAGCCATCAATGTCTTCATATTGGTCTACTAGTTCCTTGATGGCAACAGCTATATTTCCGGCAGTCATGAGTCATGATAGGTATTTGCTTCTGCTTCAGATGCTGCATTTTGTCGATAATGGTTTAGCGTTGCCACAAGATCACCCTGATTGTGACCGTCTTTTAAAGATTCGGCCTGTCATTGATCACTTTGTAGATCGATTTTCTGAGATCTATGCTCCAGGGAAAGAAATAGCAGTGGATGAGTCTTTGTTCTTGTTCAAGGGCCGCTTGGTTTTTAGGCAATACATTCATAGTAAGAGGGCACGCTATGGAATTAAGATGTACCTCACCTGTGTGGGTGGGCCAAGTACCCGCGGCAGGGAAGGGCCCAAAACGTATTGTGGAGACATCAAAATGACCTATTTTGACAGGACCTGGTTTTGCAAGGGAGGTCACCTGAGTTTTGGCCTCGGGCTCGGCGGCCATCTTGGTAAACCTACCAAACCACACATTTCTGAAAACTAGACACCCTGGGGAGTCAATGAGGTATGGCTTGCGTGGATCCCCAACATTTCCTACCCAGAATCCCTGCAAACCTCAAATGTTGCTGAAAAATCAGCTAAATTTGAGGTTTGTAGGGATTCTGGTAGTGAAATGTTGGGGGATCCACGCAAGCCATACCTCATTGGACTCCCAGGGTGTCTAATTTTCAGAAATGAGTGGGTTTGGTAGGTTTCCTAGATGGCCGCGAGCCCGAGGCCAAAACCAGGCGCCCAGCAAAACCAGGTAGTTTTGTGATAGGTAATTTTGAAGCCGCCACAGTACGATTTGGGCCATTTCCTGTTACAGCCACTATGCCTACCCACACAAGTGAGGTACCATTTTTATTGGGAGACCTGGGGGAACGCTGGGTGGTAGGAAATTTGTGTCAGCCCGGTGATCCTACAACTTTCCCACACAGAAATTTGAGAAACATTTGATTTTTTCAGCAAAATTTGAGGTTTGCAGGGGATGCTGGGTAGAGAAATGTTGGGGGATCCACGCAAGCCATACCTCAATGGACTCCCCAGGGTGTCTAGTTTTCAGAATTGTGTCGGTTTGGTAGGTTTCCCTAGATGGCCAACGAGCCCGGGACCAAAAACTCATGGGACCCCCCTTGCAAAAGCAGATAGTTTTGTGATAGGTAATTTTGAAGTCTCCACAGTACGATTTGGGCCATTTCCTGTTGCAGCCACTATGCCTACCCACACAAGTGAGTTACCATTTTTATTGGGAGACCTGGGGGAACGCTGAGTGGTAGGAAATTTGTGTCAGCCCTGTGATCCTACAACTTTCCCACACAGAAATATGAGAAAAAATTGATTTTTTTAGCAAAATTTGAGGTTTGCAGGGGATTCTGGGTAGGGAAACTTTGGGGGATCCATGCAAGCCATACCTCATTGGACTCCCCAAGGTGTCTAGTTTTCAGAAATGTGTGGGTTTGGTAGGTTTCCCCAGATGGCCGCCGAGCCCGGGCCAAAAACTCATGGGACCCCCCTTGCAAAACCAGGTTGTTTTTGTGATAGGTAATTTTGATGTCTCCTCAATACGTTTTGGGCCCTTGCTTGTTGCGGGTACTTGACCCACCCACACAAGTGAGGTACCATTTTTTCTCGGAAGACTTTGGGGAATGCAGGGTGGGTGGAATTCTGTGGATCCACGCAGATTCCAGAACTTTCCACCACAGAAATGTGAGGAAAATGTGTTTTTTTTAACAAATTTTGAGGTTTGCAAGGGATTCTGGGTAACAGAACCTGGTGAGAGCCAGACAAGTCACCCCATCCTGGATTTCCCTGGGTGTCTAGTTTTCAAAAATATTTAGGTTTGCTAGGTTTCCCTAGGTGCCGGCAGAGCTAGGGTTCAAAATCTACAGGTAGGCACTTTTCAAAAAAAGGGCCTGTTTTCAATGTGAAAATGTGGTGTGTCCATGTTGCGTTTTGGGCCGTTTCCTGTCGTAGGCACTAGGCCTACCCACACAAGTGAGGTACCATTTTTCTCGGAATACTTTGGGGAATGCGGGGTGGGTGAAACTTTGTGAATCCACGCAGATTCCAGAACTTTCCACCACAGAAATGTGAGTAAAATGTGGTTTTTTTGACAAATTCTGAGGTTTGCAAGGGATTCTGGGTAACAGAACCTGGTGAGAGCCAGACAAGTCACCCCATCCTGGATTCCCCTGGGTGTCCAGTTTTCAAAAATATATAGGTTTGCTAGGTTTCCCTAGGTGCCGGCAGAGCTAGGGTTCAAAATCTACAGCTAGGCACTTTGCAAAAAAAGGGTCTGTTTTCACTGTGAAAATGTGGCGTGTCCACGTTGCGTTTTGGGCCGTTTCCTGTCGTGGGTACTAGGCCTACCCACACAAGTGAGGTACCATTTGTCTCAGAAGACTTTGGGGAATGCGGGGTGGGTGCAATTTTGTGGATCCACGCAGATTCCAGAACTTTCCACCACAGAAATGTGAGGAAAATGTGTTTGTTTCGACAAAGTTTCAGGTTTGCAAGGGATTCTGGGTAACAGAACCTGGTGAGAACTAGACAAGTCACCCCATCCTGGATTCCCCTGGGTGTCTAGTTTTCAAAAATGTATAGGTTTCCTAGGTTTCCCTAGGTGCCGGCAAAGTTAGGGATCAAAATCTACAGCTAGGCACTTTGCAAAAAAGGGACTGTTTTCACTGTGAAAATGTGTTGTGTCCACGTTGAGTTTCGGGCCGTTTCCTGTCGCGGGCACTAGGCCTACCCACACAAGTGAGGTACCATTTTTCTTGGAAGACTTTGGGGAATGCGGGGTGGGCGGAATTTTGTGCATTCATGCAGATTCCAGAACATTCCACCACAGAAATGTGAGGAAAATTTGTTTTTTTTACAAAGTTTCAGGTTTGCAAGGGATTCTGGGTAACAGAACCTGGTGAGAGACAGACAAGTCACCCCATCCTGGATTCCCCTGGGTGTCTAATTTTCAAAAATGTATAGGTTTGCTAGGCTTCCCTAGGTGCCGGCAAAGCTAGGGTTCAAAATCTACAGCGAGGCACTTTGCAAAACAAGGGTCAGTTTTCACTGTGAAAATGTGGTGTGTCCACGTTGCATTTTGGGCTGGTTCCTGTCGCGGGCACTAGGCCTACCCACACAAGTGAGGTATCATTTTTATCGGAAGACTTTGGGGAATGCGGGGTGGGTGGAATTTTGTGCATTCACGCAGATTCCAGAACTTTCCACCACAGAAATGTGAGGAAAATGTGTTTTTTTACAAAGTTTGAGGTTTGCAAGGGATTCTGGGTAACAGAACCTGGTGAGAGCCAGACAAGTCACCCCATCCTGGATTCCCCTGGGTGTCTAGTTTTCAAAAATGTATAGGTTTGCTAGGTTTCACTAGGTGCCGGCAAAGCTAGGGTTAAAAATCTACAGCTAGGCACTTTGCAAAAAAAGGGACTGTTTTCACAGTGAAAATGTGGTGTGTCCATGTTGCGTTTTGTGCCATTTCCTGTCGCGGACACTAGGCCTACGCACACAAGTGAGGTACCATTTTTCTCGGTAGACTTTGAGGAATGCGGGGTGGGTGGAATTTTGTGCATTCACGCAGATTCCAGAACTTTCCACCACAAAAATGTGAGGAAAATGTGTTTAAAAAAAAATAAAGTTTGAGGTTTGCAAGGGATTCTGGGTAACAGAACCTGGTGAGAGCCAGACAAGTCACCCATCCTGGATTCCCCTGGGCGTCTAGTTTTCAAAAATGTATAGGTTTGCTGGGTTTCCCTTGGTGCCGGCAGAGCTAGGGTTCAAAATCTGCAGCTAGGCACTTTGCGAAAAAAGGGTCCGTTTTCACCGTGAAAATGTGGTGTGTCCACGTTGCGATTTGGGCCGTTTCCTCTCACGGGCACTAGGCCTACCCACACAAGGGAGGTACCATTGTTCTCGGAAGACTTTGGTGAATGCAGGGTGGGTGGAATTTTGTGGATCCACGCATATTCCAGAACTTTCCACCACAGAAATGTGAGGAAAATGTGGTTTGTTTGACAAATTATGAGGTTTGCAAGGGATTCTGGGTGACAGAACCTGGTGAGAGCCAGACAAGTCACCCCATCCTGGATTCCCCTGGGTGTCTAGTTTTCAAAAATGTATAGGTTTGCTAGGCTTCCCTAGGTGCCGGCAAAGCTAGGGTTCAAAATCTACAGCTAGGCACTTTGCAAAACAAGGGTCCGTTTTCACTGTGAAAATGTGGTGTGTCCATGTTGCGTTTTGGGCCGTTTCCTGTCGCGGGCACTAGGCCTACCCACACAAGTGAGGTACCATTTTTCTCGGAAGACTTTGGGGAATGCGGGGTGGGTGGAATGTTGTGCATTCACGCAGATTCCAGAACTTTCCACCACAGAAATGTGAGGAAAATGTGTTTTTTTTTGGACAAAGTGTGAGGTTTGCAAGGGATTCTGGGTAACAGATCCTGGTGAGAGCCAGACAAGTCACACATACTGGATTCCCCTGGGCATCTAGCTTTCAAAAATGTATAGGTTTGCTAGGTTTCCCTTGGTGCCGTCAGAGGTAGGGTTCAAAATCTACAGCTAGGCACTTTGCAAAAAAACGGTCAGTTTTCACTGTGAAAACGTTGCATTTTGGGACGTTTCCTGTCACGGGCACTAGGCCTACCCACACAAGTGAGGTATCATTTTTATCGGAAGACTTTGGGGAATGCGGAGTAGGTGGAATTTTGTGCATTCACGCAGATTCCAGAACTTTCTACCACAGAAATGTGAGGAAAATGTGTTTTTTTTTTACAAAGTTTGAGGTTTGCAAGGGATTCTGGGTAACAGAACCTGGTGAGAGCCAGACAAGTCACCCCATCCTGGATTCCCCTGGGTGTCTAGTTTTCAAAAATGTATAGGTTTGCTAGGTTTCCCTAGGTGCCAGCAAAGCTAGGGTTAAAAATCTACAGCTAGGCACTTTGCAAAAAAAGGGACTGTTTTCACGGTGAAAATGTGGTGTGTCCATGTTGCGTTTGGGCCGTTTCCTGTCGCGGGCACTAAGCCTACCCACAGAAGTGAGGTACCATTTTTCTCGGAAGACTTTGGGGAATGCGGGGTGGGTGGAATTTCGTGCATCCACGCAGATTCCAGAACTTTCCACCACAGAAATGTGAGGAAAATGTGTTTGTTTCGACAAAGTTTCAGGTTTGCAAGGGATTCTGGGTAACAGAACCTGGTGAGAACTAGACAAGTCACCCCATCCTGGATTCCCCTGGGTGTCTAGTTTTCAAAAATGTATAGGCTTGCTAGGTTTCCCTAGGTGCCGGCAAAGTTAGGGATCCAAATCTACAGCTAGGCACTTTGCAAAAAAAGGGACTGTTTTCACTGTGAAAATGTGTTGTGTCCACGTTGAGTTTCGGGCCGTTTCCTGTCGCGGGCACTAGGCCTACCCACACAAGTGAGGTACCATTTTTCTTGGAAAACTTTGGGGAATGCGGGGTGGGTGGAATTTTGTGCATTCATGCAGATTCCAGAACTTTCCACCACAGAAATGTAAGGAAAATGTTTTTGTTTTGACAAAGTTTCAGGTTTGCAAGGGATTCTGGGTAACAGAACCTGGTGAGAGCCAGACAAGTCACCCCATCCTGGATTCCCCTGGGTGTCTAATTTTCAAAAATGTATAGGTTTGCTAGGCTTCCCTATGTGCCGGCAAAGCTAGGGTTCAAAATCTACAGCGAGGCACTTTGCAAAACAAGGGTCAGTTTTCACTGTGAAAATGTGGTGTGTCCACGTTGCATTTTGGGCCGTTTCATGTCGCGGGCACTAGGCCTACCCACACAAGTGAGGTATCATTTTTATCGGAAGACTTTGGGGAATGCGGGGTGGGTGGAATTGTGTGCATTCACGCAGATTCCAGAACTTTCCACCACAGAAATGTGAGGAAAATGTGTTTTTTTACAAAGTTTGAGGTTTGCAAGGGATTCTGGGTAACAGAACCTGGTGAGAGCCAGACAAGTCACCCCATCCTGGATTCCCCTGGGTGTCTAGTTTTCAAAAATGTATAGGTTTGCTAGGTTTTACTAGGTGCCGGCAAAGCTAGGGTTAAAAATCTACAGCTAGGCACTTTGCAAAAAAAGGGACTGTTTTCACGGTGAAAATGTGGTGTGTCCATGTTGCGTTTGGGCCGTTTCCTGTTGTGGGCACTAGGCCTACCCACACAAGTGAGGTACCATTGTTCTCGGAAGACTTTGGGGAATGCGGGGTGGGTGGAATTTCGTGCATTCACGCAGATTCCAGAACTTTCCACCACAGAAATGTGAGGAAAATTTGTTTTTTTTGACAAAGTTTCAGGTTTGCAAGGGATTCTGGGTAACAGAACCTGGTGAGAGCCAGACAAGTCACCCCATCCTGGATTTCCCTGGGTGTCTACTTTTCAAAAATGTATAGGTTTGCTAGGTTTCCATAAGTGCCGGCAAAGCTAGGGTTAAAAAACTACAGCTAGGCACTTTGCAAAAAAAGGGTCCATTTTCACTGTGAAAATGTGGTGTGTCCAAGTTGCGTTTTGTGCCATTTCCTGTAGCGGACACTAGGCCTACACACACAAGTGAGGTACCATTTTTCTCGGTAGACTTTGAGGAATGTGGGGTGGGTGGAATTTTGTGCATTCACGCAGATTCCAGAACTTTCCACCACAGAAATGTGAGGAAAATGTGTTTTTTTACAAAGTTTGAGGTTTGCAAGGGATTCTGGGTAACAGAACCTGGTGAGAGCCAGACAAGTCACCCCATCCTGGATTCCCCTGGGTGTCTAGTTTTCAAAAATGTATAGGTTTGCTAGGTTTTACTAGGTGCCGGCAAAGCTAGGGTTAAAAATCTACAGCTAGGCACTTTGCAAAAAAAGGGACTGTTTTCACGGTGAAAATGTGGTGTGTCCATGTTGCGTTTGGGCCGTTTCCTGTTGTGGGCACTAGGCCTACCCACACAAGTGAGGTACCATTGTTCTCGGAAGACTTTGGGGAATGCGGGGTGGGTGGAATTTCGTGCATTCACGCAGATTCCAGAACTTTCCACCACAGAAATGTGAGGAAAATTTGTTTTTTTTACAAAGTTTCAGGTTTGCAAGGGATTCTGGGTAACAGAACCTGGTGAGAGCCAGACAAGTCACCCCATCCTGGATTTCCCTGGGTGTCTACTTTTCAAAAATGTATAGGTTTGCTAGGTTTCCCTAGGTGCCGGCAAAGCTAGGGTTAAAAAAACTACAGCTAGGCACTTTGCAAAAAAAGGGTCCATTTTCACTGTGAAAATGTGGTGTGTCCACGTTGCGTTTTGTGCCATTTCCTGTAGCGGACACTAGGCCTACACACACAAGTGAGGTACCATTTTTCTCGGTAGACTTTGAGGAATGTGGGGTGGGTGGAATTTTGTGCATTCACGCAGATTCCAGAACTTTCCACCACAGAAATGTGAGGAAAATGTGTTTTTGTTTTAATAAAGTTTGAGGTTTGCAAGGGATTCTGGGTAACAGAACCTGGTGAGAGCCAGACAAGTCACCCATCCTGGATTCCACTGGGCGTCTAGTTTTCAAAAATGTATAGGTTTGCTGGGTTTCCCTTGGTGCCGGCAGAGCTAGGGTTCAAAATCTGCAGCTAGGCACTTTGCAAAAAAAGGGTCAGTTTTCACCGTGAAAATGTGGTGTGTCCACGTTGCGATTTGGGCCGTTTCCTGTCACGGGCACTAGGCCTACCCACACAAGGGAGGTACCATTGTTCTCGGAAGACTTTGGGGAATGCAGGGTGGGTGGAATTTTGTGGATCCACGCATATTCCAGAACTTTCCACCACAGAAATGTGAGGAAAATTTGGTTTGTTTGACAAATTTTGAGGTTTGCAAGGGATTCTGGGTGACAGAACCTGGTGAGAGCCAGACAAGTCACCCCATCCTGGATTCCCCTGGGTGTCTAGTTTTCAAAAATGTATAGGTTTGCTTGGTTTCCCTAGAGCTGGGGTTCAAAATCTACAGCTAGGCACTTTGGAAAAAAAGGGTCTGTTTTCACTGTGAAAATGTGGTGTGTCCACGTTGCGATTTGGGCCGTTTCTTGTCGCAGGCACTTGGCCTACCCACACAAGTGAGGTATCATTTTTCTCGGAAGACTTTGGGGAATGCGGGGTGGGTGGAAGTTTGTGCATTCACGCAGATTCCAGACTTTCCACCACAGAAATGTGAGGAAAATTTGTTTTTTTTAAAACAAATTTTGAGGTTTGCAAGGGATGCTGGGTAACAGAACCTGGTGAGAGCCAGATAAGTCACCCCATCCTGGATTTCCCTGGGTGTCTAGTTTTCAAAAATGTATAGGTTTTCTAGGTTTCGCTAGGTGCCAGCAAAGCTAGGGTTCAAAATCTACAGCTAGTCACTTTGCAAAAAAAGGGACTGCTTTCACTGTGAAAATGTGGTGTGTCCACGTTGCATTTTGGGCCGTTTCTTGCCGCGGGCACTAGGCCTACCCACACAAGTGAGGTACCATTTTTCTCGGAAGACTGTGGGGAATGCGGGGTGGGTGGAATTTTGTGGATCCACGCAGATTCCAGAACTTTCCACCACAGAAATGTGAGGAAAATGTGTTTTGTTTGACAAATGTTGAGGTTTGCAAGGGATTCTGGGTAACAGAACCTGGTGAGAGCCAGAAAAGTCACCCCATCCTGGATTCCCCTGGGTGTCTAGTTTTCAAAAATGTATAGGTTTGCTGGGTTTCCCTAGGTGCCTGCAGAGCTAGGTTCAAAATCTACAGCTAGGCACTTTGCAAAAAAAGGGTCTGTTATCACTGTGAAAATGTGGTGTGTCCACGTTGCGTTTTGGGCCGTTTCCTGTCGCGGGCACTAGGCCTACCCACACAAGTGAGGTACCATTTTTCTCGGAAGGCTTTGGGGAATGCGGGGTGGGTGGAATTTTGTGGATCCACGCAGATTCCAGAACTTTCCACCACAGAAATGTGAGGAAAATGTGTTTTTTTTGACAAAGTTTCAGGTTTGCAAGGGATTCTGGGTAACAGAACCTGGTGAGAGCCAGACAAGTCACCCCATCCTGGATTCCCCTTGGTGTCTAGTTTTCAAAAATTTATAGGTTTGCTGGGTTTCCCTAGGTGCCGGCAGAGCTAAGGTTCAAAATCTACAGCTAGGCACCTTGCAAAAAAAGGGTCTGTTTTCACTGTGAAAATGTGGTGTGTCCACGTTGCGTTTTGGGCCGTTTCCTGTCGCGGACACTAGGCCTACGCACACAAGTGAGGTACCATTTTCCTTGGAAGACTTTGGGGAATGCGGGGTGGGTGGAATTGTGTGCAGTCACGCAGAGTCCAGAACTTTCCACCACAGAAATGTGAGGAAAATGTGTTTTTTTTTTTACAAAGTTTCAGGTTTGCAAGAGATTCTGGGTAACAGAACCTGGTGAGAGCCAGACAAGTCACCCCATCCTGGATTCCCCTGGGAGTCTAGTTTTCAAAAATGTATAGGTGTACTAGGTTTCCCTAGGTGCCGGCAAAGCTAGGGTTCAAAAACTATAGCTAGGCACTTTGCAAAAAAAGGGTCCGTTTTCACTGTGAAAATGTGGTGTGTCCACGTTGCGTTTTGGGCCGTTTCCTGTCGCGGACACTAGGCCTACGCACACAAGTGAGGTACCATTTTCCTTGGAAGACTTTGGGGAATGCGGGGTGGGTGGAATTGTGTGCAGTCATGCAGAGTCCAGAACTTTCCACCACAGAAATGTGAGGAAAATGTGTTTTTTTTTTACAAAGTTTCAGGTGTGCAAGGGATTCTGGGTAACAGAACCTGGTGAGAGCCAGACAAGTCACCCCATCCTGGATTTCCCTGGGTGTCTACTTTTCAAAAATGTATAGGTTTGCTAGGTTTCCCTAGGTGCCGGCAAAGCTAGGGTTAAAAAAACTACAGCTAGGCACTTTGCAAAAAAAGGGTCCGTTTTCACTGTGAAAATGTGGTGTGTCCACGTTGCGTTTTGTGCCATTTCCTGTCGCGGACACTAGGCCTACGCACACAAGTGAGGTACCATTTTTCTCGGTAGACTTTGAGGAATGTGGGGTGGGTGGAATTTTGTGCATTCACGCAGATTCCAGAACTTTCCACCACAGAAATGTGAGGAAAATGTGTTTTTGTTTTAATAAAGTTTGAGGTTTGCAAGGGATTCTGGGTAACAGAACCTGGTGAGAGCCAGACAAGTCACCCATCCTGGATTCCCCTGGGCGTCTAGTTTTCAAAAATGTATAGGTTTGCTGGGTTTCCCTTGGTGCCGGCAGAGCTAGGGTTCAAAATCTGCAGCTAGGCACTTTGCAAAAAAAGGGTCCGTTTTCACCGTGAAAATGTGGTGTGTCCACGTTGCGATTTGGGCCGTTTCCTGTCACGGGCACTAGGCCTACCCACACAAGGGAGGTACCATTGTTCTCGGAAGACTTTGGGGAATGCAGGGTGGGTGGAATTTTGTGGATCCACGCATATTCCAGAACTTTCCACCACAGAAATGTGAGGAAAATTTGGTTTGTTTGACAAATTTTGAGGTTTGCAAGGGATTCTGGGTGACAGAACCTGGTGAGAGCCAGACAAGTCACCCCATCCTGGATTCCCCTGGGTGTCTAGTTTTCAAAAATGTATAGGTTTGCTTGGTTTCCCTAGAGCTGGGGTTCAAAATCTACAGCTAGGCACTTTGGAAAAAAAGGGTCTGTTTTCACTGTGAAAATGTGGTGTGTCCACGTTGCGATTTGGGCCGTTTCTTGTCGCGGGCACTTGGCCTACCCACACAAGTGAGGTATCATTTTTCTCGGAAGACTTTGGGGAATGCGGGGTGGGTGGAATTTTGTGCATTCACGCAGATTCCAGAACTTTCCACCACAGAAATGTGAGGAAAATTTGTTTTTTTTAAACAAATTTTGAGGTTTGCAAGGGATGCTGGGTAACAGAACCTGGTGAGAGCCAGATAAGTCACCCCATCCTGGATTTCCCTGGGTGTCTAGTTTTCAAAAATGTATAGGTTTTCTAGGTTTCGCTAGGTGCCAGCAAAGCTAGGGTTCAAAATCTACAGCTAGTCACTTTGCAAAAAAGGGACTGCTTTCACTGTGAAAATGTGGTGTGTCCACGTTGCATTTTGGGCCGTTTCTTGCCGCGGGCACTAGGCCTACCCACACAAGTGAGGTACCATTTTTCTCGGAAGACTGTGGGGAATGCGGGGTGGGTAGAATTTTGTGGATCCACGCAGATTCCAGAATTTTCCACCACAGAAATGTGAGGAAAATGTGTTTTGTTTGACAAATGTTGAGGTTTGCAAGGGATTCTGGGTAACAGAACCTGGTGAGAGCCAGAAAAGTCACCCCATCCTGGATTCCCCTGGGTGTCTAGTTTTCAAAAATGTATAGGTTTGCTGGGTTTCCCTAGGTGCCTGCAGAGCTAGGTTCAAAATCTACAGCTAGGCACTTTGCAAAAAAAGGGTCTGTTATCACTGTGAAAATGTGGTGTGTCCACGTTGCGTTTTGGGCCGTTTCCTGTCGCGGGCACTAGGCCTACCCACACAAGTGAGGTACCATTTTTCTCGGAAGGCTTTGGGGAATGCGGGGTGGGTGGAATTTTGTGGATCCACGCAGATTCCTGAACTTTCCACCACAGAAATGTGAGGAAAATGTGTTTTGTTTGACAAATGTTGAGGTTTGCAAGGGATTCTGGGTAACAGAGCCTGGTGAGAGCCAGACAAGTCACCACATCCTGGATTCCCCTTGGTGTCTAGTTTTCAAAAATGTATAGGTTTGCTGGGTTTCCCTAGGTGCCGGCAGAGCTAAGGTTCAAAATCTACAGCTAGGCACTTTGCAAAAAAAGGGTCTGTTTTCACTTTGAAAATGTGGTGTGTCCACGTTGCGTTTTGGGCCATTTCCTGTTGCGGGCACTAAGCCTACCCACACAAGTGAGGTACCATTTTTCTTGGAAGACTTTGGGGAATGCGGGGTGGGTGGAATTTTCTGCATTCACGCTGATTCCAGAACTTTCCACCACAGAAATGTGAGGAAAATGTGTTTTTTTTTATAAGGTTTGAGGTTTGCAAGGGATTCTGGGTAACAGAACCTGGTGAGAGCCAGACAAGTCACCCATCCTGGATTCCTCTGGGCGTCTAGTTTTCAAAAATGTATAGGTTTGCTAGGCTTACCTTGGTGCCGGCAGAGCTAGGGTTCAAAATCTACAGCTAGGCACTTTGCAAAAAAAGGGTCCGTTTTCACTGTGAAAATGTGGTGTGTCCACGTTGCGTTTTGGGCCGTTTCCTGTCACGTGCGCTAGGCCTACCCACACAAGTGAGGTACCATTGTTCTCGGAAGACTTTGGGGAATGCAGGGTGGGTGGAATTTTGTGGATCCACGCATATTCCAGAACTTTCCACCACAGAAATGTGAGGAAAATGTGGTTTGTTTGACAAATTTTGAGGTTTGCAAGGGATTGTGGGTGACAGAACCTGGTGAGAGCCAGACAAGTCACCCCATCCTGGATTCCCCTTGGTGTCTAGTTTTAAAAAATGTATAGGTTTGCTTGGTTTCCCTAGAGCTAGGGTTCAAAATCTACAGCTAGGCACTTTGCAAATAAAGGGTCTGTTTCACTGTGAAAATGTGGTGTGTCCACGTTGCGTTTTGGGCCGTTTCCTGTCGCGGTCACTAGGCTTACCCACACAAGTGAGGTATCATTTTTCTCGGAAGACTTTGGGGAATGCGGGGTGGGTGGAATTTTGTGTATTCACGCAGATTCCAGAACGTTCCACCACAGAAATGTGAGGAAAATTTGTTTTGTTTTTACAAATTTTGAGGCTTGCAAGGGATTCTGGGTAACAGAACCTGGTGAGAGCCAGACAAGTCACCTCATCCTGGATTCCCCTGGGTGTCTAGTTTTAAAAAATGTATAGGTTTTCTAGGTTTCCCTAGGTGCCAGCAAAGCTAGGGTTCAAAATCTACAGCTAGTCACTTTGCAAAAAAGGGACTGTTTTCACTGTGAAAATGTGGTGTGTCCACGTTGTGTTTTGGGCCGTTTCTTGTCGCGGGCACTAGGCCTACCCACACAAGTGAGGTACCATTTTTCTCGGAAGACTTTGGGGAATGCGGGTTGCATGGCATTTTGTGGATCCACGCAGATTCCAGAACTTTCCACCACAGAAATGTGAGGAAAATGTGTTTTTTTTTACAAATTTTGAGGTTTGCAAGGTATTCTGGGTAACAGAACCTGGTGAGAGCCAGACAAGTCAGCCCATCCTGGATTCCCCTGGGTGTCTAGTTTTCAAAAATGTATAGGTTTGCTAGGTTTCCCTAGGTGCCGGCAAAGCTAGGGTTCAAAATCTACAGCTAGGCACTTTGCAAAAAAAGGGTCCTTTTTCACTGTGAAAATGTGGTGTGTCCACGTTGAGTCTAATTTCAACTGTTAGTTTCTATACGAAAACCTTGAAGGATCTACACAAATGACCCCTTGATGAATTCAAAATTTTTTCTACTTTGCAGAAATGTATAGCTTTCCAGGATCCAACACTGCTTTCATTCCTATTTTTACCATTAACTGGAAGGAAGTTGAAAGCACAAAAAATAGCAAAAATAGGCTATGTCCCAGAAAAATGTCAAAACTGTGTAAAATGTTTTGGTTTTCTGACAAAAGTCTGCTTGTCCATAAAAGCTGGGTAGATGGTGATTTCAGCACCACAACCCCTTTGTTGATACCATTTGCAGGGAAAAAACCAGATGCTTTAATCTGTAGCCCTTTGTTCCCATTTTCCCCCCAAAAATAAAATGTAGCTGTATTTTGGCTAATTTCTGTGTTCCCTTCAAGGGAATCAACAAACCCTGGGTACCTTTAAAATCCCCATGATGTTGGAAGAAAAGGACGCAAATTTGGCGTGGATACCTTATGTGGTCAAAACGTTACAGGGGCCTGAGCGCGAACTACCCCAAATAGCCAAAAAAAAGGCTTAACACGGGGGGGGGGGGGGAGACCTAGCAGCGAAGGGGTTAAACTATTTAAAAATCTTAAAACTTAAATTTCCCACTCCAGTCAGTGCAACAGTATGGAAAGTGTTGGATAGCAGAGGGGTAAAAATTACTATTCTCACTCCGATCAGTGCAACAGTAGGGAAAGTGATGGATTGCAGAGGGGTAACAATTAATATTCTCACTCCAGTCAGTTCAAAATTAAAAACAAACAAAATATTAACAACAAACATATTTAAAAATCAAAAAAAATCAAAAAAAATATAAAAACGTAAATAATTAAAATGCAAATATATTTCATATTTAAAAATTCAAAAAATGTATTATAATGTTAAATACATATGACAAATACCTACCAATATTATATTAAATAAAATAAAAAATAATTTTCAAACAAATAAATATTTTTAATTAGAAATTATTTAAAAACAAAAACATTAATTAATACATAAATTTACTTTTTTTATTTCCTACCCTATAACACCACACAATTAACAACCCATATCTATATTTTTTAAAAATATACTTCCATAATTATCATAATTAATTACCATTTAAAGAAATATTATTAATTAAAAAACATATTAAAATTCATAAAAATTAATTAAGTCCCCACACTTTACCCCTATAATCCCCACAACCCACAGCTAAAATTAAACTGAAAAAAAATTAATTACACAATAAAAACTTATTTTCAATTCAAAGACTAATAGTATTTAACAACGAATTATAAAGTACGTAAAATTAATTTACTCCCCACCCTTTATCCCTATAAAAGTAAAACCAACACACAAAAAATTAAACAATTACCCTAATTAAATATCAATTAATTAATTAATATTAATGATCAACTAATTATTAATTAATTAAACATAAATTACTTCCCACCCTTAACCCCTATAAACCCCACAACCCACACCTAAAATTAATTACTCAATTTCCATATTTAATTTTCAATTAATTAATTAATAATAATTAACAACTAATTATTAATTAATTAAACATAAATTACTTCCCACCCTTTACCCCTATAAACCCCACAACCTGCACCTAAAATTAATTACACAATTTCCATAATTAATTTACAATCAATGAATTAATATTAATTAACAACTAATTATTAATTAATTAAAAATAAATTACTTCCCACCCTTTACCCCTATAAACCTCACAACCCACACCTAATTTATTTTACACAATTACCATAGTTAATTACCAATTAATTAATTAATATTAATTTACAACCAATTAATTAATTACAAATAAATTACTTCCCACAAGTAACACTATACAATCTCAATTAAATAAATATTAATAAATAAAAAATAATCATTAATTTATTATAATTAAATTACTTCCCACCCTATTCCCCTATAAACCCACAACCCGCTACGGAACTAAAAAATGCAAAATTTAATTAAAATAAAATTGATAACTACTAAAAATTGAACACATATATTAAAAAAGATAAACAATACTTATACAAAAAACTTGCATCACTTACATTTAAAATATAAACTAAAATACATAAAACGAATTAAAAAATCGATATTTTAAACAACTATATTTTTGCAAACGATATTAATGACTTCTCTATTTTTTAAAACGATATTTCTTACCTTAAATTCGATATTCTTGACCACGATATTCTTGCTGTCGATATTTCTGTGTCACGATATTTCCAACTCGATATTTGTGTAAGTCGACATTTCCAACTCGATATTCTGTCTGAATACCACATTCAATCAATCAATCACGGCATTTATAGAGCGCGCTACTCACCCGGGAGGGTCTCAAGGCGCTGGGGGAGGGGGTAAGTTACTGCTCGAACAGCCAGGTCTTGAGCTGCTTCCTGAAGGCGAGATGGTCCTGGGTTCGCCGAAGGTGAGTGGGGAGGAGTTCCAGGTCTTGGCCGCCAGGTAGGAGAAGGATCTTCCTCCGGCGGTGGTTCTGCGGATGCGTGGTACGGTGGCGAGGGCGTGGCTGGTTGATCGTAGCTGGCGTGTGGGCGTGTAGAAGGACATGCGGTCGTTGAGGTACTTTGGGCCCAGGTCGTGGAGGGCCTTGTGTGCGTGGGTGAGGAGTCTGAACGTGATTCTCTTGCTGACGGGGAGCCAGTGCAGGTCTTTCAGGTGTACGGTGATGTGGCTGTGTCGGGGGATGTCCAGGATGAGTCGTGCGGAGGCGTTCTGGATGCGCTGGAGTCTCTTTTGAAGTTTGGCTGTGGTTCCGGCGTAGAGGGTGTTCCCATAGTCCAGTCGGCTGGTGACGAGTGCCTGGGTGACGGTCTTCCTGGTTTCAGTGGGGATCCATCTGAAGATCTTGCGGAGCATGCGCAGGGTGTTGAAGCATGAAGATGAGACGGCGTTGACTTGTTTGGTCATCGATAGGGAGGAGTCCAGGATGAAGCCCAGGTTGCGTGCGTGGTCCGTTGGCTTGGGTGCGGTGCCCAGGGCCGGGGGCCACCAGGAGTCGTCCCAGGCGGAGGGTGATGAGCCCAGGATGAGGACTTCCGTCTTGTCTGAGTTCAGTTTAAGGCGGCTGTTCCTCATCCAGTCGGCGACGTCTCTCATCCCGTCGTGCAGGTTGGCTCTGGCGGTGGTGGGGTCGTTGGTGAGGAGAGGATCAGCTGGGTGTCGTCGGCGTAGGAGATGATGTTGAGGTTGTGTCGGCGTGCGATGGCTGCGAGGGGGCTCATGTAGACGTTGAAGAGGGTCGGGCTGAGTGAGGATCCTTGTGGAACGCCGCAGATGACTTCGGTGGCTTCGGATCTGAACGGGGAGAGGCGGACTCTCTGGGTTCTTCCGGCGAGGAACGAGATGATCCATTCCAGTGCTTTCTCTCGGATTCCGATGTTGCTGAGGCGCTTCACTAGGGTGCGGTGGCAGACGGTGTCGAACGCCGCGGAGAGGTCCAGGAGGATGAGGGCAGCTGTTTCCCCGTTGTCGGTTAGGGTTCTGATGTCGTCGGTGGCTGCGATAAGGGCGGTCTCGGTGCTGTGGTTGGCCCGAAACCCGGACTGCGAGGGGTCGAGGGATCCATTCGTCTCGAGGAAGGCGGCAAGCTGTCTGTTGACGGTCTTCTCGATGACTTTGGCCGGAAACGGAAGGAGCGAGATGGGGCGGTAGTTCTTGAGGTCGGTGGGGTCCGCCGTTGGTTTCTTCAGGAGGGCGGTAAGCTCGGCGTGCTTCCAGCTCTCCGGGAAGGTGGCGGTGTGGAAGGAGGAGTTGATGATGTCCCGGAGATGGGGTGCGATGGTGGCGTCGGCTTTGTTGAAGACGTGGTGTGGGCAGGGGTCGGTTGGTGATCCGGAGTGGATGGAGTTCATCGTGCGGGTGGTGTCTTCGGTGTTGATCGGGGTCCAGTTGCAGAGGGTGGTGGTGGCGGGCATTGGTTTGGCGGTAGGGTGCGTTGTTTGTGCGTCGAAGCTGTTGTGTATGTCGGTGATCTTGCGGTGGAAGAACGCGGAGAGTGAGTTGCAGAGGTCTTGCGAGGGGTGATGTCGTTGTTTCCGGCGCTGGGGTTGGAGAACTCTTTGACGATGCTGAAAAGTTCCTTGCTGTCATGGGCGTTGTTGTCCAGTCGTTCTTTGAGTGCCGACTTCTTGGTGGCACGGATCAGCTGGTGGTGTTTGCGGGTGGCGTGCTTGAGGGCGGTCCTGTTGTCTGTGGTCTGGTCGAGTCGCCAGGTTTTCTCGAGAGTGCGGCAGTTCTTCTTGGATTCCTTGAGTTCGTTGGTGAACCAAGGGGTTTTCTTGCTTCCGGGTCTGCTGGGAGGGTTTTTTAGTGGTGCGAGGTCGTCGGCGCAGGCGGTCAGCCACTTGGCGAGGTTGCTGGCTGCTTCGTTTGGGTCCGTTGTGTCGGTGGGTGTGTTCTGGCTGAGGGAGGCGGTGAGCTGCTCGGCGGTGATCTTGCTCCAGCTCCGGTGGGGAGCCTGTTGCGGGTGGTGGTGGGTCGCAGTCTTTCTGAAGCTGAAGTGGACGCAGCTGTGGTCGGTCCAGTGGAGTCCGGTGGCGTGGCTGAAGGAGATGTGCTTGCTGGACGAGAAGACGGGGTCAAGCGTGTGGCCGGCGTAGTGGGTGGGCGTGTTCACCAGTTGCTTGAGTCCGAGGTTGGCGAGGTTGTCCAGCAGGGCGGTGGTGTTTCTGTCGTTGTTGTTCTCCAGGTGGAAGTTGAGGTCCCCTAGGAGGATGTAGTCGGCGGAGGGCATGGCATGCGGGCTGATGAAGTCTGCGATGTCTTCGCTGAATAGTGTGCGTGGTCCCGGGGTCTGTAGATGAGGGTGCCTCGGAGGGTGGTCTTGGGGTCCGTGTGTATCTGGAAGTGTAGGTGTTCGGCGGCGGTGAAGGTCTCGTCGGAGTTAGTCGAGATGCGGATGGTGTTCTTGTGTACGATGGCGATGCCTCCTCCCGTCTGGTTGACGCGGTCCTTCCGGGTGATCTTGTATCCATCCGGGATGGCTATGGCGATGTCAGGCGCTGAGGAGGCGTTCATCCAGGTTTCGGTGAGGAAGGCGATGTCCGGTGCTGTTGCGTCGAGCAGGTCCCAGAGTTCCACGGCGTGCCTGTGGACGGAGCGGGTGTTCAGCAGGATGCATTTCAGGTGGTTGCTGCTGTTGCTCGACTTGGCGGAGGTGGTGCACGTCAGGGGGCAGGTGAATCGGCAGGTTTGGCAGGTGAAGGGTCCGTGGGTGCGTCTCGGTGAGGCTCGGTAACATTATGCAGAGGAGTCCAAGATACTCCCAGTAGGATGGACTTTATTGTTGATTACTAACTCATAGCATACGTGAACAATTCTAGTTACTATTCAAGCGCCATGAAGACATTCATTTATGATAACAGCTCTTTAGCACACATCCACAAACAGATTTTACATTCAATTGAACTGACACATGAAACATGTGCGCCTGGTTGGTAGTCATTCACTGAACTACAGTCTTACTGCAACACAAGGTTCAGTCTAAAACGTATATCCCTGAGTTAAGAAACTCATATTTTGAATTTATGCAGCTGCAGTTATTGGTTGTTAGAAATTGCGAAAATTATCCCTTGAGGGCTGTTGCCAGGAACAGTAAAGGAACTGAGATTATAGCACTCTCCGTGGTAGTTATGCATTTAGTAATTTCACAGTCAGCCTTCGGTCATCCCTGGAAGGCCGGGCTGACGTGTTGACATTTCATCTTGTCCAGGAGTTTGAGATTTACCCCAGAGGATGCTGGTCTGTCTCTCCTAAGGAGTCATTGAATACCCAAACAATGCCTTGAAACTCTTTGATCTTTCTATCATTACAGGCAGATGTGACACCTTACCGTAGCAATTGCTCCTATCACTGGCATGCGATAAAGATTGTCTGCAAAAACAGAATAAAAAAGAGCCGCATTGGTCATAAGAATGAAATGTTGCAAAGCCTATCCTGAATCGCAGATCACACTAAACACACGAACACACAGTGTTCCAGCAACTTCAATCACCGAGAGCAAGCATCCAGGAACATCAAACACACTTCAATCAGATGTTTCCTTCTTGGTTAACTATTTGCTACTGAGTCAAAGATACAACAGCACTGGAAATCAAGAATGTTGAACTACACAGCTAGAGAGAAGATTCAGAGTGGGGACTGCTGCTGTGTTTAAGTCCAGAGAAGTTCTCATTGACTGACCGTTATTGTGACACAGGTGATATCTCCGTGAGAAGTTGCTACCAGTTGGAACGCTAAGGTCTTTGTGGATGGGAGAGTGGAAGGCAAGTAGTCAGCTGTTAAAAGCTGTTTTGTTCCATATAGACGTTCTCATTTGAATAGGTTGGTCAGAATTGACTGAGAGAGTCAGTGGATGGATGGATGGACGGACGGACGGATACCTGTTCCAGAAGGCTATTGCATGGATGGTAAGATAGATGGATGATAGACCATGAGTGAGTGGTGACATGGCTAGTTGGTTAGAGAAGTTAAAGTTTGGGTAGTTATATGTCATGGGTGGGCTTTAGATGATTGAATGGGTGAGTGGATAGAGAGGTGGTGGCTGTCTGAGTGGGTGAATGAACTCGTGAATCAAGGATGGATGACCCATTTCTACCCATTGCTACTGATTACTACTATGGTGACACTAGTTGCTAATTAAAGTGGTATATTATAATAAGATAAACTAAAAAGTGAATAAAAGGGTTGAGAAAGCAGAGTATGTTGTGAATGGACACATTAGAACTAAGTTTGAGTGCAAAGGATAATTTAGAGAACATCAAAGAATGCGTATTTAATTATATAACAAATGTAGGATGTAGCAGAAACAGGACATCCTGTCGCTTGAACCGGGGGTGTCAGCAGGGCAATACAGATAAATGGCTTGCACTCGGTAACATTTCCTTGCCAGGTTAAGTGGCTCATTCAGGACTCTACATAATGGGAGTCTTTTTATCGCTCTTCCCACAGCTCAGAGGAAACCCACTGAATTGGCCTAGCAGTCTGGGATCAGGACAACCTTCCCTCTCATGAAGAAACCTGTCAGCGCCTCTGCAGCCCACAAGTAGGTGGACCATTCGCTAAGAAAAGACACAGCATTGTAGGGTCGCCAAGGGCTCCAGACTCAGCTACTGCCCCCTCCTCCTGACATCTTGCTCCTCTCATGACAGCGTGGGCCATACCACCCAGATCCCACGAACTCACTGGCAGGTCTAAGCACCAGTTTCCAACCGGTAACCCGTCAGTGCTTATGTTGCTCCGCTATGATGGAGCAATTGTATAAAATGAGGACAGGTGTCCAGTTGACAGCGTTAACCTATTAACGGAGACTGTAACGTACATACCCTGTCTGACAGGGATGAGCTGAGCCTTCCCGGCCCCCTAAGCACACCCCATCCCCATGGCCGACGCGGTCCATGTCTCAAAAGTAACCTATTAAAACATACTCCTGCATAGTGCCATTATTGGCAACACACCCCACCCCCACAACAACAGAGCATGCATGAATAAATAAATACGCAACACAACTTTTGTTTGGGAAAATATTGCTGCAGGTTTATTCCATACAAAAGTATGCAATATGGTGGGTTATCTTACGGGCGATCCAAGGGCAGGCAGCTGTAACCAACCTATGCTGCCCTGCCCGCCTGATGAGCCAAGCACTGTGGAGAACCCAATCAGTGCTACACCTTATGGGGTGATCCTCTTACCGGATCACGTGACACATTGGTCCCTTATTACTCACGCCCCTTTCAGGGCGGAGCGTAGCAAGGCAAGCCCCCGGTTGTTCAGGCCCACAACCGCCCGAAGGACTAACGGGGCGCTGATGTAATTCTACCAGGAACCTCCCATGAGGCTCCTGGTATTTGGGTCTGGCACCCCTATTGTGCTCTTGCAGAGGTACCCTTCTGTACCCATATGCTTCCAGATCGCCCTGTAACTCCCCCACAGCTCAGGAGGCGGCCCCCATCGCCTAAAGAGCCCCCCCACCAATACAGCTGATTTCTCACCTGCAACCTGCTATTTCCAGGGCCTCCTGCATATCCAAGAGGAACAGGTCCATTCCAACCTGTGACAAGTGAACCCCATCTTTATCAAAGTAGCCTTCAACATCGGCCTGGATCAGCTCGTGTCTGATGACTCCCAAACCATTCTGATCTGCGAACTTACGCCTTGAACTGTTCACTCTCTTTTGGGAATGTTCAACGGCCTCCTCTGACTTAGCCCCATGCCACACTCTGCGGGGGATAATCTCATACCACCAGAGCTCACCTTGACCCATGTATTTGCTGATCTCACCTAAGTCAGCCTTCATGGCTTGCAACAATGCCCCCCTACCCATTGCAGTGCGGTCGGTGCCTCCTAAGTGGATCACCAAGATGTTAGGGAAACCTTCCCCCCCAGCCAGTCTCTGATCCGATCTGTTCGGAGCTGCTCTATCTCATTCCGGGGTACCCCATCCAGACAAACTGCGTCTGGGAAACCGCATGGAGCTATTTATCCTTCTCCGGGAGGTACAACTGCCTCACATTATCTGTAGGAATTTGATGGCCTCCCAGAAGGGAGCTCTACTCTTATCATAGCTATATTATGGGACAGAAGCACCCTTGTTAGATGACCGCTTCCACAACCAGCCTATCTACTGAGGCTATCAGGGCAAGGAATACTGTGCTTAACTGAAGCAACCCGAAACCTGCCCATAGAGCAGGCACATACTCCGTTGCAGTTGACCAGACATTTGCACCGGACCTTTTGATTGCTAAACCATGGTGACCAGGAATGCTCGTATTGGCACCCCAATGCAGTCACAGCACCCTGTTCGGAGTGACAACTTCCTCCGTCTGCCAGGCTTGCTTAACTAAAGCTCGATCACGTGACCCTTGGAGCTCAATCCAGCTAGAGACCTAGTTCACTCTGTTATCCCTGGAATGATTGCCCTCCACAAATTCAACTCCACATTCAGCTTACCTTCTAGTCACCTTAAAATTCAGGGTGGGACATACATACCCCACATGACAAGGGAGTCCTGTGTATATTACCAATGATACTATTAGAATCTAAGGTTCCCAGTGTCAATTGGTGACTATCCTGCCATGGAATATGTGACATTAAGCAAAGGAGTCTTCGTGTACTTGCCATTTATCCCTCCTTTCGTACAGTAATTTTGTCTTTACAGTTTAATCTGTGGTATTCACCCCCAGGCTGCGTACTGCTGGCCATGTGCGCAGCTGCTGACGTAATGAGGGAATCTCTCATTGCAACTTGCAATAAAACAACGCCAGCCTGAATGTGCTACGTTGTAAGCGATTAAGTGCCTAACTTATATCTCTTCCCCTTGAAAAGATACCACAAACCGCATTGGTCATGAGAACCTTAAGAAGCACACAATTTTCACCTGGGCGTACCTCTAAATGAGAATGGCTCTACACCGCCGTAAGGCCAGAGACACACATATCTTAAACATATTTATGGTTTTGCCACTTGGCACCCTTCTGGTTGGTGATACGGAACCTCCTACCCAGCATAAGCTGACAGTCTTGCGTTGCCGTCACACCACCTGTGTCCCTTGAATCACCCTCCATCCTCCTGTGCAATAGTCATACTGCTAAGTGGGCAATCAATTCAACATCCCTCCTTTCCTTCCAGACTGTTGCCTGTTCAGTTTAATCTGTGGTGACTGCACCCAGACTTCCCAGGCAGCTTTATTGCTGACAATGTGAGCAGTTGCTGACATTGAGGGAATCTCACGCTTGCAACTTGCAACTACAGCGATTATTTAAATTAATATGATACTGTGTATCTGAATGAACTATGCACAGGTAATTGGCACTCTCCACCGTGCAGTTGCTGTGAAACATTTTGGACTAGTCCATCCAATCCAGCCAGCCACCCCCCTAGGTGGAGTCTTGCACTCCCAAACTTCTGCTAGTGTAAACCACGGTCACGCCTCCTGTTCAGTTGAATTTAGTAATTCACGGCACTGACAACCACAGGGGCCTAATACTGGGCTGTGTATATGCGGCCCAGGATGACCTTAAACAATCGGCTTGGTGTGGATGGGTGTTAACATTGCCTGGCTGAAGTGCAATACCTTTGACAATCACTCCTGACAAGATGTGCCAATGCATTTAGAAGTAAGAGTTATCAGGCCCGCCTTACTTCCTTTCCCAGTTATCTGTGTATAGCGCTTGTTGGAGCATGACGCTTGTGTATTTTTGAAGTGCAAGTGTTCCCATAGGCATGTTGCCGCTGGATCAGAGATATTTCTTACCCCGCTTACTGATATTCATTTTAGCAACCACACAAGGAAGAAAGGTTGATTGAACACAACGGGGGTTAGATCCTAAGACCATGAGGTCAAACCACCACCAGACCCAAAAGCTGAATCGGTACAGGTTTTTCTTTGCCATGACCCCTCCTGTGCCCTTTGAACTCACCTTTAAACCTGTAAGTGGCCAATTGGCTGACACACCAGCGGGACCTGGCAGTCGTATTTAACCTTTATATCCTTACAGCATGGCAACACTCACCGCTGCCAAATGCCTTGGTGCGTGAACGTCCGCTGGTCGCACTAGTCAATACAGCAATTATTTAAATTAATAATACTGTGCATATGAATAAAACTATGCACCGGCAGCTGAAAATTTCACACGTTAGTAAATGTGAAACATTTTGGATTTGTCCATCGAATTAAGCCAGTCACCACCCTAGGTGAAGTCTTGCCCTCCCAAACTTCTGCTAGTATACCAGGGAGCAGACAAGACAGTGGGAACAGGAGGGTAACAATATGTATCAATACTTGCCCTTTCTTGAATACTGGGAAAGCCAAATGTTCTTTAATACATTGTAGCCTATTTGTGCTTTAACTTTAACTTGCCGCTCCAACCCAGTTTGACCCCAAAACTTTGGGACAACTTTAGTAGTAACATGCCCTTAATGGTACGTGACATTCTACAAACACTGCACAGAAATCCCCCTTTGACCTGCTCGAGCCTGTGGCCATTCTGCGGAAAGCCCTGTGGGCCTGGGGGAGGGGAGTGCTACTAACCCTCAAGTCCTAGGCACTCAGGAAGCATCCCTTACTGCTGCAGGTGCCCCAAAGCATTTATTATAAAACATTTAATGGGTAACAACCCGGTTTGTGCCCACCTTAATGTGCCATGCTGTGAGCAATTTGGTACCCCACATATCTCTTACCTATGAAAAGATTAAACTAACCGGCCAAAGCACAATGCACAGGCAGTGAGTGTGCCCAATGGGACACCCCCAGTTCTGTGTGATACAAACCCTAACGCACCGTGTGCCAGTTTGTACATATCGTTTTGGGGTGACTAAGCCCTAATTTGCCCCCTTACCTGGATGATCCCCAGTACAAGGGTACAGACTGATGACCAAGTGCTGCGCCAGCCAATAAACATGTAGACATGGAGTGAATTTATCTCATGCCCTACAAGGCAGCTTGGTGTGGCACCTCGCCTAAACCAAGACAAGGGTGGATCACCATGTCCTTATAGCCTGCAAACCCATCCGTCATCTGCACTGACGGATGCTGTGTCGCCATGCTGGCGTCCCTCACCCAGCATATGTATCCCATAACAAATTTTGCTAAGGTATCCCAGCGTGCCAAAAGGTTAGCCAATGTATTTGGATATGAGGACAGGGAGTAAAACATGAGCAACTATACCTGCCCCTTCTGAAATAAAAATGCCAACTCTACTGGCAATTGTCGGCATTTGTGCCCCAACCACATCTTCCCAGACTGTTGAAAGACAGCACACCTTTCATGAAGCTCCTGGGATGGTGAGAACAAAAGTACCTCCCCATAACATGTGTTTATTGATACTCAACTTAATGGTGATCGACCTCAGAAGGATGAAAAGCTAGGTGAGCCTGCCGGGAATGACCTGTGACTATGGGTAAAGCACGGAACCCTGCAGGGGGTGCCCTGACCCGCTAGCCACTAGATTCATGTCTGCATTCTATACAGGGGACTAATGTTTTTTATATTTTATGCGCAGTAATGTCCACGCATGCAGCGCTCCATAATTACTGAATAATTATCTGCACTGGCAAGTTGCAACTGAAGTACCGGTAGGTATTGCCTGCAAAAAGCTGGTGCTCCATGTGAGGCTAACCTCGATGTCATGAAGTGCTCATGAGAAAATGAGAAACTTGTGCATTACTGGACCCTAGCTTTAAACGTATCTGTGCCGTAATCCCAAGTCCCAAAGGCTATTCACAAACCAAGGCAAGGAAGGAGCGGTCCAACTTTGGAGCTCCAGCAAGAACATGCGAGCGGTCGCTGCATCGGTCAGCCTCGCAACCTTCACTTACATATAATGAACGCCTGATAGCGCGACCCACAACCTTAACTTGCAAACAAAACACAGCATTAACCCAAGAGGTACCGAACCGTGGGATCCCCTGCCGAATCAACAATGATCAATACCATCATAACCAAGGCAGATATGCTGTGGAGTTGTACTTGTGAGTGGCTGCCCAAGGAGATGACAAACTGTGTGTACATGGTGTTAAAGCAGTGACACACCAAGCAGACCACCGAGTAGTGATGAGGCAACCAACCATGCCTCAGTTGCCAGGTAAGGCAACTCTCTTGTTCTGAAATGAAGAGACTGCAAGATCTATGATGAGTTTCTTGTAAGTTACAACCCAGTTCCAAAACTCCACAAAACTACAACTTTATCGCAGTGTTGTCTGAATATGGGCAACCTATCAAAGTACCAAAAACGCAACTAAGAATTCGAGCCTTAACCCAGAAAAGTAACAATCACTGGCCCCGAAACGAGGCAAACAATGCTAAAGCAACTGAGCAGCCTCCATCAAAATTTCATGCAGCTTATTTGCTCACAAAACTGGGCAGCTAATAGCTAGTACCCCCATGGAACCCCTGCTTGAATTCCTGGCAAGAGGTAGTAATGCTGACAGCATGAGGTGAGAGGCGACTACCCCTCTCAGTGAGTAAAATTCTACTCTGTATATTTTGAAGGATTGATAGCAATGGAAGGCAGGCAGCTACGTTGTAAAGTCAGACCTAGGAATGGTAAAATTGCATCCCTTTTTCAGGGGTAGCACAGCTCAGATAAGGAGTGACTGGAGACTAAACCAGAAACAGTGGGATCTGTTTATTTTACTGCCCCTGACCCAGAAAACAAAACCGACCAGAGACACGACAGCGCACCCGCGGGAGCCCGGACCAGCCCCGCAACAACCGAGGCAGCAGCGCTGTCCACAACACTACCCAGTCTCCACGTCCTGCCCACCCGACGTGCCACAAACTCCCTCAAGGCACGAGCAAACCACGGGAGAGGCCATCCTGCCCCACCCGCAGTCACGGGCCAGGGGTCTACCCCGCCAGCCCTCCCGCACGTGCCATTGGGCCCTGTAATCCAGCAGCCCTCAAGAATGCACACCACAAAATCCACCGCATAAACACAGGTCAGTCACCATTATCAAACATGCCAACATTGCCACATTGTGAAGAGCAACTGACTGCACTGCTCTGCTGTCGAAATATCTGTATTAAATACATCTCTTCCCTGGGGGACGTTCCGGTCGCTCCCGCCTCAATGACGTCACCACCGGGCCGATTTGCCGCCCAAGACCTCCTGTACTTCATTAAGGGGGAGGCGCGAGCGGGCGGAAGTTATGTTTGAAATATTAGGCTCGCGCCGCGCCTGTGCCCGCACCGGCGCCTGTGCCCTGCTGCGACCAGACCCGGCCCAGTTCGAGAAGACATCAGTCCCCGCCACCTTCGGATGTTTCCCTAGCGTTCTGCAGACAGAATCACATGGTAACCGCCTTTAATTAACTTACCACCGCCTTGAAAAAACAGGCATTGTGATTCTCAGGCTCAATCTAGCCATAATCAACCAAAACTTCTTCTTGCTGCGTTCTGCCCTCCTCCTTAGCTATACCGAAGTGCAGCCTCCCAGGAATGGTGAAGCATTATAGCTCTTAGCGCTGACCTTCCAGCTACTGTATATCTCGGCGGAAGTGTGGAGGTTGTGATAGGCGATACTTCCATATCACGAGGGGCGCCGGCAAAATAACTCTGCTATAAAACAGCCCAGTCCAGTCCGCCAGCCTGTTCTACCACACTGCGCACATGAATCTGCACCCCCGCTCTAACCTGCACACGTACATCTATGGCGTAGTACTACTACCTGCCCCCGACCTGATGGTCCCCAGCCTGCCCCACAACACAACTCTGAGATGGTGGGTGGACAAAATATCGAAAGCACAAATATCGTCGGACACAATATCGTGTCAAAAATATCAAGGACAAGAATATCGTGAAGGTCATTGCTTATGGGTAAGTAAAGTTTTACTATATATAACTCCACATATATGTACTTTGACGATATATATATCTTCAAGGTACGTAGATCTGGAGTTAAGAATAGTACATTTATACCTATCTATTTGCACTTACCTACTCGATATTCTTGTCCTCGATATTTTGGACACGATATTCTGTCCACACGATATTTTTTGTTCGATATTCTGTCAGTGAACCCTCTGAGATCTGTCCTCTGCTACTGGGGGCGCTGTGGTCAGCAGAGAGTCTTAAGGCTGGAAGACATGGTGGCACGTCGATACTAAAGGGGATGATGGACGGAGCGTTAGAGCAAATCAAACACTCACCCCCAGTCAACTGATCTGGGTTTAATCCATCATCATTCTTTAGCTCACTCCACCACCCCAGTTCAGACATGGCCATATGCAAATCAGTCTGACCCTGTGCCTCATGGGAACAGTCCAGCCCGAACTGCCAAGCCATGTCTTCCCTGGACCGGAAACAAGCATCCTGGGACCGGTTTCGGGTTCAAAACCCTCATCAGCCAGGCTATCTTGAATCCAGTGGCAGAGTGAGCAAGGGACCCACGTCTGGGCATACCCTGCCAACTTAGGGCGAACAAAGCGATACTAAAGGGGATGATGGACGGAGCGTTAGAGCAAATCAAACACTCACCCCCAGTCAACTGATCTGGGTTTAATCCATCATCATTCTTTAGCTCACTCCACCACCCCAGTTCAGACATGGCCATATGCAAATCAGTCTGACCCTGTGGCTCATGGGAACAGTCCAGCCCGAACTGCCAAGCCATGTCTTCCCTGGACCGGAAACAAGCATCCTGGGACCGGTTTCGGGTTCAAAACCCTCATCAGCCAGGCTATCTTGAATCCAGTGGCAGAGTGAGCAAGGGACCCACGTCTGGGCATACCCTGCCAACTTAGGGCGAACAAAGCGATACTAAAGGGGATGATGGACAGAGAGTTAGAGCAAATCAAACACTCACCCCCAGTCAACTGATCTGGGTTTAATCCATCATCATTCTTTAGCTCACTCCACCACCCCAGTTCAGACATGGCCATATGCAAATCAGTCTGACCCTGTGCCTCATGGGAACAGTCCAGCCCGAACTGCCAAGCCATGTCTTCCCTGGACCGGAAACAAGCATCCTGGGACCGGTTTCGGGTTCAAAACCCTCATCAGCCAGGCTATCTTGAATCCAGTGGCAGAGTGAGCAAGGGACCCACGTCTGGGCATACCCTGCCAACTTAGAGGCGAACAAGCGATACTAAAGGGGATGATGGACGGAGCGTTAGAGCAAATCAAACACTCACCCCCAGTCAACTGATCTGGGTTTAATCCATCATCATTCTTTAGCTCACTCCACCACCCCAGTTCAGACATGGCCATATGCAAATCAGTCTGACCCTGTGCCTCATGGGAACAGTCCAGCCCGAACTGCCAAGCCATGTCTTCCCTGGACCGGAAACAAGCATCCTGGGACCGGTTTCGGGTTCAAAACCCTCATCAGCCAGGCTATCTTGAATCCAGTGGCAGAGTGAGCAAGGGACCCACGTCTGGGCATACCCTGCCAACTTAGGGCGAACAAAGCGATACTAAAGGGGATGATGGACGGAGCGTTAGAGCAAATCAAACACTCACCCCCAGTCAACTGATCTGGGTTTAATCCATCATCATTCTTTAGCTCACTCCACCACCCCAGTTCAGACATGGCCATATGCAAATCAGTCTGACCCTGTGCCTCATGGGAACAGTCCAGCCCGAACTGCCCGACTGGTGGCACGTCGGCCATGCGGGAATGTCCCGGTATATGTAAAGCGCAAACTGATCACCCATAAGGGTCTCACGGCGCTGGGGGCAGCCCTCCTCCCATCAGCTGCTATGGCTCACCCGCAGGTTCTGCTGACGCCTTCGCTGCTGGTGCGAAATGCCTGGCAACGGGGTAAAATTGCAGGCTGCGGATCGATCGGGCGCCCTGGAGGGGTTACAGGCAGGCCCTGTGCACCGAGCTAACTGGCGAGATAACCCCCTCCCTGCACATCCCCGAGCAGGAGGGCGAAGAAGGCCGGCGCAGGGCCCAAGTCCGTTGCGGAGTCCCATGTGCCACGGTGTCCCTTTGGGTGGCAGTGGCCGACACAAGCCAGGCGTGCGCCACCGGGCCGGGGGAGTGATCCCGGGCCCCGTCACAGCAGGTGAAGACGGGGTAGTTCTGGCTAGGGGAGGGTGCGGACCGCCTGCGCCGCGCCGATCCTGCCAGTGAGGTGCCTGCGCCCCCAAGGGCTTGGGGGTCCCATTAAGGCATACCAAGGACCTGACCCGCCTCACTAGCTCCCGCAGCTTGCGCTGTCCCACCTCTTGCCCCCCCACCTGCAGTTGCAACATATCAACGAAAGTGCCGACCCAGCAAACCTAATGGCTGGGGCGAAGGCGGCCTCTCTTCGAGTGTGTTTACCTCTGGCTTTCGTCCCTGTGGGATCAATCCCGTCTTTTTACCCTATTTTACCCCAGAGCTGCCTCGGCGCACAGCTACAATCAGGCTTGGACTTTAGGGCTCTCCCACCTCACACCTTTCTCCAGAGGACGAGCGGGAAGGCCCGCGCACTCTTGCGGCCGCAACAATTCCGCCCGCTGGGGCGAAAGAGGCCATTCTGCGCCGTGCAGGACGGCCCAAGCGCTCTTGCGGCCCTCCCAGGGCCTTTGTGACGCCAGTCGGAGCACAATGCCATGAGGGACATAACAGGCCGCACCCAGGTCCGAGGAAGCTGCCCCCCCGCCCGGCGAGGTCAACATGGTGTCCCGCACAGGAGGGCGGGGTAAGGGCAAACTCACCGCACAATCGCTCGCAGCTCCCGGACCCGACCAGCGACACGTCCAAACTGCGTCAAGGTAGACGGCGTGTCCGGCGCAAAGAGGACGCCAGGATAGCCAGGGGAGACATAAATACCCTCCCCACCTCCTCGGCGTGTCGGAAGTGACGCGCCTAGCGCGCCTAAGGCAAGGGGGACTCCTCCCTGAGTCCCGGCATTAGAGGGGGTGGGTTAGTGCCCAAATGGCACTAAAGGGCCGCCCTTTTAGGGTGGCCCCCTGCGTGGGCCTCGGGCAGCCGCAGAGATTACGGTAATTGAATTCCGGGTAAACAGACCACTCTTTCTTCCTTGGGCAGCTACAGGGCTGTATCCCTCGCATCTGTAATACACCATTTTGTGCACAAATCCCAAAGTTCTTACCATGACTCGAGCTGTGTTAAAATTGAGATATTTCCTGTTTGGTTTGTGTGCCAGAATGTCGGCGTGCTTCTAACGTCTTTAAGTAAACTTTTTGTGCATTCTTCAGCTTGAGTAAACAGCATGTATTTTGCGTGGGATAGTCACAATATCTCAAATCAGAACTTATATACAGCTTGCTTCTAAGCTGTGCGGGGGGAGGGGGACTGTCTTGGAGAGACAGAAGGCCTGACTCATTTTATTTGTCTGGTAGGCGAAAGCTTATTGTAGGCCATACCAGAAACGTACACTTCCTGAGACTGCCTGTGTTTTCCAGCTCTCTCCCTTGTGCACTGTCTCTCCCCAAATACCTGTGCTTTATGTCCCCCCCCCTTGTCCACCCTTGTATGCTTGTTTTCCCGTTCAATATCTTATGCTGCCCCATCCCCACTTGCTCTGTGCTTCTGCCTTCTCCGCCACCCTGTTTTATTATTAATGTTATCCCCTCATTCCCTAAAGTTCGCTCTTTAGCCCCCACCCCTCTTGCTATTGCTTTCCCCCACCTGCTCCTTTGTTGCTCTCCCACCCCTTGCAGTCCTTACAATGCTGTTTTTTATGGTTTTTGGAGAGCTGAACAGCTCACACCTGTTGCCAGGTCGCTCTACTTTCGTAAATGCATTTTTGCGCAAGTGATTTTTTTTTACCTACTTCTCCAAGTGACGTCCACAATCTTGCATCGGTAAATCAAAAAAATATATACAATGGAGCCTGCATCATTCGGCAGACACATGCATGTGTGGTAACACATGCATGTGTGTACCTTATCAAGTGAAAGATGCATCCGCATGACATGACCATATGCTTCATGCGCCTGTTGCATCATCACGTCTTTTTTCTTGACTTGTTTTTGGCAGATGAAATGAAATGAAATGAATTTGTACTTGTAAAGCGCACTGCTACCCTGAGGCTTCCTGGCGCTGAACGCATACCGCTGTGGAACCCTTCCTGGCTTTTCCCTGTGAAATGTCCACTCCTGGGCAGCCCCAAGGTGAAGCCAGGCATCCCAGCACTGGTGGGGCCGTTGTGGAGATTAAGCAAGCTATTGCCCAGAGTTGCAGAGTGGGACCCATGATTAGAATAGGCACCGAGGCGAGAATTATCAGGTCCGAGGAAGTTGAGCCCAAGACCCGCCGAGGCGGGAATTGAACCCTGGTCCCAGGCCAGATCTCTGCATCAGGGTCTGCCGCTCTAACCATTGAGCCACACTTCTCCACTGCAGATGCTCTGCAGCATCGACAAAAAACATTGACCCCGTGCTTCAGGATAGCTGTCCTGATTCAGTAGAGAGCAACACATCGTTTTTGGGGTGCAGGAAATGCTGCCCAAAGAACTGAGTGCTGGGATGTGAGGCTGTGTGCGCCAACCCCCATTTTGTTTGAAAAGGCTCCCTTGAGCTAATGAGCTGAAGAGCTCTATCTGATGCACCTGTGCGCAGTGAGTGGTACAGAGACCCGAGAAGACTTTGGGCAGTATTTCCAGCACCCCAAAAATGGCTTGTCTCTCTCTACTGAAGAAGGACAACTATCCTGAAACACGTGTTTAGAGATATACAGCACGTGCTGCACCAAAAAGGGAGAAAAACTGAAGACTGTCACTGAAGTAGGTTTACCATGATGCATTTGGGCAAACTGAGTGCTGGGATAGGAGGCAGTGTGCTCCCACCCCCTTTTTGTTCACATAGGTATGGGCTCTTCTGACTTCAATGTTATATATCTTTTATATAAAATGTGGGAAAGTCCTGGTGCTCTGTTCTGAATACCTGGCCAATGCGTAGACCCACTGATTTACCGCCAGCCCGCCCTGCAATCTCAATTGACTTTATTAATATTTTATTGTTTTATGTAGAGCTCCAACTGCATGATGGTAGCTTTAGGGCACATACAGTGATGGTGGGTGCAAGGGATGAGGAGTAGATCAAAGGAAAGTTGAGTAAAATAGATTGTGGTAATCCGAAAAGGTATTTGCTCAGAATGGGTCGAAAAGCCTCAGAAAGATTGAAATAATCCCACTCGGCGAATTATCAGTCAAGATCACAGACAACAACGGGTCAGGTATAAGCATTGTGATAAGCAGGGACGTAGGATATCCATCCATGGTTAAAGTGAAGTTATGCTTGCCTAAGGTATGCTTCTCCTGTGCTACACACCGAAACAAGCTGCTTAGAACATACCCCATAACCACAAATAACTGGTCCATGTTCCAGAAAAAGCTGGTCACTGCTCATGAAGGAGCTGTTTGCTAATCATACCTCTGAAAATGAGGCCTACTGGCCCACCCCTCTGAAAGACTTGCTTACTAATCCATACCCCTGAAGATGCCGCTTGCTGGTCGGGCCCCTGAAGGAGGTGCTTGCTGGTCTGTGCCCCGAAGCAAGCAGCTCTATCGTCCTTGCCTCTGAAATATATGCTTACAGGCCCATGCAACTGAAAAAATTGCTATATGGTACATACTCCTGAAAGAGCTGCATACTGTACAACGTCCTGGAAAGAGCTGCTCATTGGTTCATAACCTCGAACGACTTGCTTGCTGTTCCATGACCCTAAAGGAGCTGCTGTGTCATCCCTGCATCTGAAATATCTGCTCACAGATCCATGCAGCTGAAAGAGCTGCTCACTGGTCCATGCTCATCAAAGAGCAGCATCCTGGTCCATGCCCATGGAGTCACAACCATCTATATCCTTGGCCTTCCATCCTCCTCCCAGCAGTTGACTGCCACCTGCAGAACCCTCACCTCGCCCCTGCACCCTTCCAAGAAACCGGCCAGACAAATACAATCTTGCATATCCCCACTTTGGTGCTCTGCTCATGGACATATGTAAACGGCAGTGCCAGTGAATATATGCATGATTGTACATCTCTGCCCGAGTTTTGTACAACCTTCCATTATCTTAATCGTAAGAAACGTACTTTTTGCGACAGTGAAATGAAGGAACAAGAGAGTGGCATACAATGTTAAAAACATGATTACCAACATATTTTAACATTTTCTTTGTTGCTAAAACTGGAGATTGAAGGGAGGCTAAACTGTAACAGCAGGCAGTATTACTTCAGTTTATTAATCTAAGGTACCTGTCGTCTTCTTTAAGGAACTTCCATGGAAGGTGTTAACAATTGGCAAAGATTAACCCTTAATTCAAAAACACGATGAATTGGGTAACATCAAAAACACCTTTTTAAATCATTATCTGACCAACAGTCACCAAACCTCCAAGCTACATGTAACTTTAGAACTTGGTGACTGTGGACCATCCTGCTCACATTTTTAGCTTCCCCTCTGCTCTTTCTCCTCTTTCTCAGGTCTCCCTGCTCCTTCTAGGCCTCTGGAGAGAGTTGAAGAGGTGGTGCCATGGCCTTTTGGGAGTGGGGGGTGGAGGGGGGTGGGTAGGCACACATTCCCACTGCCATGTATTCCGTTACTTCCTCACACAGCCACATATAATGTAATGACACATACTGTGATGTCACTTCCTCTGATGCCACTTTCTGCAACATTACTTTGGTCAACTATTTTGTCTTATTGCTTCCCCTCCACTCCTGGCAGAATTTAGAAGTTGGCACTTTCGAATGAGCCTGAATCTACCTACCTCTTATTTTCTGGGAGGCAACATTGCAATTTACCTGAAAGACAAGTGAAGGAGAATTATTAGTATGTACACTGCCCGGCTCGCTTCACCACCACCAAGACCATTCTGCTATTGACCACACTGTACAGCAACACAAGTATATATACAGGGTGTTAGGGTAATGTTCATCTGTACTGCCTCAGTAAAGATACTCCCACAAATATTCAGATTGACACATACAAACAACAGATAAATACTAAGTAGGCCATGTACTTCCTTGCCTGAAGGCGTCTTTCTTTCCATACCAGCCACCTGCTTAAGACCACTTCTCACATCCCTGCCCATCTTTCTTCCACTTTTGGCAAACATCCAGAGTTTAATTTGCAAACAAATAGGCGCAGAAGCCCAAATATTCTCTATTAGGAGTCCATTGCTGGTGCTGCCAAATGCCAGACTTGTTGAACAGTACTTCTTCTTACTCTTGATGCCACTTCATGCTTCTTTCTTCCACCACCCTACAATTCTTGCCACCTTATCCCACTTTTACTGGCTCTTTTGTCATCTCTGTGGTTCTCTCTTTGTCACTGTTTTCCTATCTTTATCGTCCTCCTACTTTATCCCTCTCTTTCTCCATGTCAAAGTCTGATGATGAAATGTAAGTCCTGGTGGCCAAAAGTGAGTGCTGGAGCCCACCACCTGCAACAACTGCCACAAATTAAGCACTACAGCTAGCCAGTTACTTTTTCTAATGTCTTTGTGAAACGTTGTTTATTACCCTAACAACAACGCCTGATCCACAGATCGAGGCTGTTACAAGAGATACATATTTTCAACTAAAACCAATGTGCAGAATCTTTCACAACCACCTTACCTTTAGCTGCCTAATAATGAACTTCAACTAGAACTGCCTGATTGTCACTAAAACAGCTTCACAAGATCCTTAATAAATATCAATATCTTACTGCTTTGTAAGACGCTTCCGGTCTTTGCTAGCACAACACTTAAAGCCCTACATACGGACTTTCTATGCTGGAATGGGTGGGCCACTTCATATTTATATAAAGACGGGCTCCTTGAGCAGAAAGCAATTTCTATCCCCAGCTGCCACTTTGTCCTCCAAATCCGAATACATGGGTTGAGGAGGTTAGACCTTCTCAACACAAATCCTCAAGGTTTGACACTCTGGAATCATCTTCCTGTTCACCACATCCCCTCATTTAGAAAATGTGACCTTTGCAAGTTGCAGCACACAACAACCCACTTTCCTAGGAGTGATCCACCTGGACAGCCATTAATGTTCGGGGTGGTTTAGTTACAAATCGATAGCATACCCCAACATAGTCGATCTAGTACTTACTTCTGCAGATGAATAAAATGAGAATCACAAAAGAAACAAGAACAGCTCCAGACACACCAAATATTATCAAATGCAGGGCCTGGTCAGGTGCCTTAGCTGGAAGAAAACAAATACACATTTTCAGATTCCTGCCAAACATGCTTCCAATGACAATTTACTAACGCTTTCCTAAGATCCCCTAATTTCTAAGAGGCTAAGCTCTCGTCTTCTTTACATAATATATACAACAGGGAGTGCTTTTGCGTTCTAAAAATGTTGATTGGGAAACCCTGATTTGTGATTGGCTGCCCCTTATTTATCACAATGCGAGTAGGAGCCAAAGCCAGGCCTGTCAAACATGTTCAAACAAGCTCCACAGTCAGTCTTGCAAGTGAAGCAAGCAAAGGCTCTTGACCCTCTTCGGTGGGTTTGCATAAGTTCTTCCAAACAAAGAAAACCTTAGACAATATGGGTGTAAAATACTGGGCTATTAGTTGACAGGAGTGAGAGCTCCACTCAAATAATAAACACAGTCCTTGTAATGGAGAACCACAAAAGTCACTAAGTAAACCTGTGCTTACCCCTCTGGTAGCTTGGCACAAAAGCAGTCAGGCCAAACTTAGAGGCATGTGTAAAGTATTTATGCAGTACTCAAACAGTAATAACTGAAAACACAATGGAAGAAAAGTCCCAAACCAATTTGGAAAAACATAATACATTTTAATAAACAAAATTACACCAAAATAGCACCAAGAAGCAGAAAGCGCCAATCATGCTTATCTGATCACGTTGGACCAGGTCAGAATCAAAAGTTCAGGCTGACTGCGATAGAGCATGGGTTAGATCAATCAGTCAATCGGTATTTACAAAGCGTGGCTATTCACCCATAAGGATATCCATGCGCTGAGAGACTTGCTGCTTTGGCTGGGTTCAGTTGAACAGCCAGGTCTTGAGTCCTTTCCAGAATTCTAGAAGAGAGGTAGAGGGCTGGAGTGAAGGGGGAGGTCATTCCAGGATTCAGAAGCGAGGTAGGAGAAGGAGCGTCCTCCACTGTTGCTTGGGGTGTGTGCGAGGGAGAGGGAGGCAGAATACAGATGTCTGGAGGGTTGGTGGAAGTTCAGGCGGTGGTTGATGTATGTTGGTCCTTGGTTGTGTAGGGCTTTGTAGGTTTGGATCAGCATTTTGAATTGGCATCTCTTCTGTATGGGGAGCCAGGGGAGTTTCTTGAGGTGAGGGGTGATGTGGGTCCGTTTGGGGAGGTCCAGGATAAGTCTGGCCTCTGAGTTGTGTATGGTTTGCAGCAGCCGCGGTCCGTGCAGGTAACAGCGGTGGGGCCGCGTGGAGGGGATTTCGAGGGACGATGCAGAAGGAAAATTAAATAAATAATTAATTTTCCCTCTCTATCGTCCCTCGAAATCCCCCCCACCACCTCCATGCGGCCCCACCGCCCCACCGCTATTACCTGCACGGACTGTGGCTGGTTTTCAGTCTCTTCCCGAGGTGAGTGGTCAGTGGCAGCGGGTGACATTTCAAAGTGGTGCGGCGTAAAAGTTGGAGATGAGTGCTATGTTGCTAGCAAAGCAAGTAAGCCTGATGTCATACGGGGAGGTTCTTGGGGAGGGAGGACTCCCCAGAACATTTTGAAAAAAAGAGAAGGCAAATAGTGCATTTTAAAGCAAATTTGAGAAGGCATGAAGGTTTATTAAGCAATTGTGAGTATGTAGCCTTGAAATATGTAAACACATTAAAACCTTCCCCATATGTTACTGCATTACTGCACCATGTCCTATGTCAACTTGTCATAGAGGTGAGGTGATGTGTCAGTTAAATTTCAGAAAAGGCTATCATGTCTTAACTAAATCAGTATACCTGACTTGCAGTTCTCTCAATGCTCAAACTAAACACAGTATTTATGGCCTCGCAGATTCTCAGCTACTCAATGCAAAAAACAAAACTCTGACTATAGATATTGCTGTAACATATACACATGACACAATCACTGCCATTCATTTCTGTACAACTACAATAAATAACGTTCTATTTTTAGTAGGCATTCTATAGTCGAGTTGGAAAAAATTAAAATAAAAAAATTCCTTTCCTACAGTTTAAAGCCCGTCCTTAGCTCATATATCATGATTACCACCAATTCCAACCCCATCAAACAGTTAGCCATCCATCACCAGCTCCCGTGTTTACATCCTGCCGAATGGTTCGTATTTGTTGTTCGCATTTTAAAGGGGTGGAGGTGCCAGTTTTGAGCAAACCACAATTTTAGGCTGCAAGCCATTTGCCAGGACATAAACAGGGGCTCGAGCTGTAAACTTTACAGAAGGAAATCTCAGCCTTGTCTTAGATGGGCAGAGGTCACAACAGCATTATGCTCCTGACTTAGCACATCTCTTGAGGAAGACTGTTGAGCATCATACAAAACACCTTCTGTGAGCCTTTTCCACAACGCAGCTGACTGTCCTCAATTCTGCATTTGGTATTTCGACAAGTTAGATTCTGTCTGGTTGAACTGCACGCGCACGCCTGCGTACATCGAATTTTTTTATGTAAAAGTGAGGACAATTAAAAGCCACATACACACATCTAAGAATCATTAGCAAACAAGTTTGAATGTTGTGAATCCTCCGTACTTCCAGATGTCAGCTCAGACAATGTCCACTAGTCAGCCTACACTTGCCCATCAGGTTGCAAAGCTGAAGAATGCTACCCATTCTGCAAATGTAGTAGTAGCGGCAAGAAACACATACAATACAACTTGCAAGACAGAGCTATTTTTGGGATTAGGTGATCTTCAGGCCAGGGAGCGGAGGCGTGTGGAGCAGACCAAACCACTACACCCATAGCGCTGCGCACAGGAAGGCCCGCGCAGGACTAACCTGCCCCTAGTGAGCGTGCAGCCCAGACCCCATGTGCCTAGTTCTGTCTGTGTCGGCACCCACAATCCCATTATGTGAAAAGGATATTTAGTATAAAAAGTGATAATGTCCAAGCCAGCTTACCGAGTTATAAAGGCCTTGTTTTATATTGGAATGCAGAAAAAAACAAGGGTGGAATCTAAGTTCCCTGGGACATAGCAGAATCTATGTCTAAAGGCCAGAGACATGCGTTTTACGGTATTTTGTTTATTTTGTTCATGATAAGTAAATTATATCGATAGTAAGAGGCGAACCTCAGTTCGTAAAGACTGGGGCAAGGAGGCTATGTACAATTACACCCATTAAGAAAATCCAAGTTTGGATATTAACGCCCTGACGTCATGGATGTGGTGTGCATTATCATACAGCATCATGTTTCCAGATCGATGTGGCCAGCAGCAGAAGGGCGTGGACCGGTGGAAAGAGTGAGACATACACCAGAGGGCAGCGGTGCAGAGAGGCACCAGTGCCGCGGGGGCAGCCTGGCCCCGCACCTTGGTGCTTGACGATAACCCATCGCTGAATGAGGGGGTTGAGGGGTTGAGGTCGTTAGACTGCTGCAAGATTTATCAGAAACACTTCAAAAAGCAAAACTCCATAAAAAAAAAAAGAATCTTCGAACCTCGATCAGAAACGGCTGAACGCAAGGATTTACATACACACAGTTACTAAATATAGGTTTAGCAATAGTTACGTAGCAACCGGGGTAGATGGCAAAAAGGTGACAGCCGCGCCACAGAAAGGGGACCTCACGCAGACTAATGAGTGCTAATTGGGGGGAAGTGCACGCGAGCGGAAAGAAACCTGGCGCCTATTGTATCCCACGGTCAAAGGGCAAGAAGCAAACGTACAGAAGGTCAGAGGTTCTGGAAGGAAACACAGCAGTCCAATGATGACAACCTCATAGTACAGACTCGCTCAAGCACACATTTCCAGTTATGAGGAGAACAGCAAGATGTGCGCGTAGTTCCTGTGACAGGGGCAGCCTGTGCATTCCATTTCCAATCACCTGAAAAGGACGGGTCTGCGCACACACGGTGTATCGCTGGGGCCAATGTTTGCATTTGAAGCAAATGTTTCTTAATGGGAGCAAGAAAACACGGGGACGCACAGTGCCACAGTCCAATGGAAAGAGTAAACATTGCATTCATTGGCAATTAATTCCCCGTGTCGTTGAACAAAATTAAAAAGCATGAAAGGCCGCCTTATTGCTGCGATTAGTTATGAGCAGACGTGATCCTCGTGGCAGATGGAGAGCGGCACGACGCAGCCGCACGTTCCGGGCTCAGAGGGGGTCGACACTTGCAGGAGGCACGCGACTCGTCACATACATTGTAAGAGGCAGGACCAGAACAAACATTGGCAAAGCCAATAGGTCTCACCATAGTGCGTTTTTCAAATTTTGCACAGGGATCTCTCAACAGAATTTAAAAGCCGGTTGCCGGTGACCCTGCTTAAAAGTAGCAGAGGACTTGACATAACTGCTGCACGAGGAAGTGTCAGGATTTAAAGGAAAGCAATTGCCATTTACTTTCTACAAGACTTGACACAGGCGATTTGGTATCTGCAGCAGCCCAGGGAGCATATTTGTTGCCCTTTGGGAGAAGTGACAGCTCCTACCGCATCACTCTAAACCTGCCTTAGATGCAGGCTGAGTGCATACACCCACCCCTCCCCAGCGCCACAAATGTGGCATTTGTGCATACATGCCAACCCTCCCCGATACAGGCGGGAGACTACCGATTTCAAAGCTTGTCTCCCGCCTCTCGATTCCTACAGTCAAACAACCAATTCCTCGGGAGGCTTCAGCCAACAGGGGCTGGTCTTATGTGACTCAGAGTATGCACTACCAGTAACCTGCTCCTGCAGGCCAAAGCACTGCACACCATGTTTGTAAAGCTCTCTGCTTGCCAACGCGTTTTCTCCGTGCTCCTGACAGGTACGGAGCAAAACATATATTTACATTTCTGATATTCGATCCTGCAGCAGAACACGTGCATGCCCCCATACATGCCAATAGAACCGATTCAGGCCTCAATAGAAGTTAATGGCAGAAATACATCCTCCCGATTAATTTTTTTAAAATTTAAATCTCCCTCTTTCGTCTTCTAAAATGTTGCCATGTACGTTTGTGTGCGAAAGCCTGGGAATCCGTGCAACATGCGGAAGGCAGGAAATTAGAGAAAACCAACACAAAGTCTGATCTATATTCAAACCTTGAAAAATATCAAAGTTGCTGTGCTTTTACAGATGATACAAGAAGGATGAGGAGGAACACTAAGAGTACGGGAGCACAGGGATGTGACAGGAAGCAGCACTTGGGGGAGAGGCGGCAAAAATATATATATGCACTCCCCTGGAGGGTTCAAAGAAAAAACAAGCATTGGCATAGCCAATAGGTCTCGCCTTTGGGACCTTATAAGTGTTTAGCCATGCAACAGTTGATGTTGTTGCACCAAGGATATTGTGCTGCATAACTAAATACTTATAAGGTCCCAAAAGCGAGACCTATTGGCTATGCCAATGCTTGTTTTTTGTTGTTGCAGATTTATATAGCGCGAACTCGACCCGAAGGAATTGGAGTGCTTTACATGAGCACCGGTTACGTTACACAAGGACACATTCATTTTTTTTTTTTTTTGGTAGGCACGGGGAGATTAAGGGGCATATTTACGTTCCCTGGCGCATCCCTGCATATCAGCAGGGATGCGCCAGGGAAAATGCGTCACGCAAGTTTACCCTTGCGCCACGTCTGATGCGCCGCATTTACAATGTGGCGCATCGTGGCGCAAGGATAAGCAGATGCGTGACGCATCTGCCGGCGGAAGGTTGGCGCAGTGCTGAAGTTGTGTCGCAAGCGCGACGCAACTCCAGCACTGTTCCAACCTTCCCTATCCCTAACATGCTGCGTCAATCCTTACGCCTGCTTGAAGCAGGCATAAGGATTTGACGCACCAGCTGTCGGAAAAGTGACTGCGTGAAATCTTGTAGATTTCACTACGCCACTTCTCCGAGGCGTTCCTGCACCGAACGCCCCCTGTGCCAGTACGCCCACATGAAACCTGATGCAGGTTTCATGTGGCGCAGGGGTTTACTACGTGACGCATCTCCCTAGATGCGTCACGTTGTAAATATAGCGCAACGCGGCGCATGGTTTGCGTCGCCGCTGCGTCACATGCGTGACGCATCGGCAGCGCAAAAGTGGCGCAAGGGGCTTGTAAATATGCCCCTTAGTGATTTGCCCAGAATCCCAGGATGTGGACACGACCCCGAGGCTCGAACCTTGGTTTCCAGCACCAAATTCGTCAGTCTAGCCGACGGACCACATCCTGTCCCCTGAATGAATACAACTGTACCCGCCTTATAGCTGCTCTGAGACACATTTGTAGGCTTCTTACACGCAGACAGAGTGGAACTTTGTGTGGAAAGAAATGTTATCACAAGTTAATATTTGCTTTCGCAATCTGATCTCCCCCTGAGCTGGCGGAACACATTTTTTTAAACTCACGTACTGCCAGAGGAGATGCATGATGGACGAAAACTACGTTTCAACTTTGTCTTTCTAGGCAGCATGTAGGAAACAAATTCATCATCAGTAGTGGGTGACGATGACTGGGAGGAGGGCTTTTGGAGTCTAGGAGAGTAATGAACCCACCCTTTTCCAACTCGTCATAGGGTGGGTGGGGATCGAGATGCTTAGTGACCCCACCCTAGGACTCCTTGGGAAAGGGTGGGATAGGGAGCCATTAATAACTGTCATGCAACCTGCCCCGAGCTGATGCTCATGCCGCCCATGGCTTTAGCAAAAAGTGGTGGTACTAGTGTCATTGAGGAGTGGTAACCAAAGGCCCCAGATAAGGGTAGGCCAGGGCTGCAGGGATTAAAGACCTTAGGCCTACACAATGTCTGGCACATACACACAAGCGCATGTGTCAGTAAAAGTGTCAGCCCGGCTGCCTGACACCCACATAAGGTGAGCGTCAAAGTATGACTCCAAGTCTCCAACACAGGGAGTTGGCTGTCTGCCAGATATGTTTTATTTTCCTGCTTTGTGTACCATCCACGCTGATAATTAAATAATCACAAAGGACAGCGTTTAACATGATTATTTAATTCCAAATGTGAAAGTCACATAAAGAAGGAAAATTGGGCGCATGGGGGCATAGCCCCTCTGCCCAAAGAAAGCAGCCGCCCGTGAGTGGTGATTCCTGCGTAGAGTGAGTTGCTGTAATCCAGGCGGCTGATGATTAGGGCTTGAGTGACAGTTAGTCAGGTGTTGACGGGGAGCCACATGAAGATTTTTCAGAGCATGCAAAGAGTAAGGAAGCAGGTGGATGAGACTGCATTGATCTGGCTATTCATGGTGAGTTTGCTGTCAGAATGGGTAAAGGCCCTAGTTCAGAGGGCCACCAGGGGTTGTAACATAGGGAGGTGTTGTTACCAAAGATCAGCAGTTCTGTTTTGTCTATGTTGAGTTTCAGGCAGTTGTTTTTCATCCAGTCGGCGACACTCGTCATACACCTCGGAAGTTGGTCCTCGTGGTAGTGGGTGTTAAGACCCTCTGCTTTTCGATCTCCTCAGGAACGGATGACCAGTCCCCAAATCCCATCCACTACTATGCACAACAAAACACTAGAAGTTCTGTCACGTACACCAGCAGGGGGAAAGGGGAAGTGGAAAAGATAAAAGAGACTGCCTCAATCGTCTAGTGCTTCTGTCACAGTTCTTCTGTTCTGGCACCGATAAAATAACATAAAACAATTACTTTGTTACTTAGAAAACCTTCCTATTGCTTGTCTTACTTTGCTAACTTATGTGTATGTACATTACCTGACTTGCTTTTGAGGGATGCTACTCTCTAAGGAATCATAGTTTGGTAATTTTTTCTTGAAAATCCATTAAATAGAGTAAGAAGGAGGAGTCCAATTTTAAATGTTTTCTTTTCAATAAATTGTGACTTGTGAGTTTCTGTAATTGAGACTTTAAACAAAGTGAAAGAGACTTTCACTTTGTTTAAAGTCTCTTTTTAATGTCTCTTGCCTTGTCTGTATTTTCTTTAGTCTCTTGCTGTTTCTTTGGTTGATTGAATACTGTTTCTACTAACACTGCAAGCTTTCTTTTCTTTGTAGTCAATATATGTAGCTTAAGCTAGTCTTTACTCTGTCTCCATAAAGATCTATGCCTTTACAACTTCTGTTGATTTTAAATTACTCTTTATATATCTTGAGGATATCTTTTCTTTTAAGAACGGACACCAAATGCCTTGTGTGCTTTCTACTAAAACAAATATGCCATAGTACATTAAAAAGGAACAGTCTTACTTGAAGATTAGAGAACCCTTCTCTTCACAGAAGGTTCTCTCATGCTGAACTTGACTCTCCTTTTCTTCAATGACTTCCCTGAATTGTTATTAGTGGAAGTTCAGATCACAAATATCCAAAATCGAGATTTTTCCTTTTTAAAACCGCTAACTGAAGGAGCGCGATAGACGCGCACTGCTAACCGGCAACAAATTACAGTTGAAGTGCGACATGCGTTGCATGCGCATGCGCAGTAGAGACTCTCCTCACCTCGCGGCTAGAACAACTAGACCGTAACCTTGCCACAGCAAAACAATGGCCAAATCAGACTGTCTTCCTTGCAGCTGCGTTAAACGCTGCCAGATTACCTTGAGCAATAGTTTCCAAACAGGATCTCTTTTCCTCCAACGTGGATATTTCTTAAACATTAGACCCTTGAATCCAAAAGGAAACTTTTTAAGGAGCAAACTGTTACAAGATAAAGGATTCCTGACAGTGGGGTCTTCTGAGAGCGAGAGGATGAGCTGGGTGTCGTCTGCGTAGGATATGATGTTAGTCCATGGGCTCTGACGATGTTGGCCAAGGGGGTCATGTAGGTGTTGAACAGTGTGGGGTTGAGGGACGCCGCAGATGATGTTCTTGGGTTCCGAGGTGAACGCTGGTAGGTGGATTCTCTGGGTTCTTCTGGTGAGGAAGGAGGCAATCCATTTGAGGACGTCTCCTTGGATTCCAATGTGATGAAGTCTTTTGATGAGGGTGTGGTGGGATACAGTGTCGAACGCTGCTGAGAGGTCCAGGAAGATCAGGGCTCCCATTTCTCCCCGGTCAAGGAGGTTTCTGATGTCGTCGGTGGCAGTGATCAGGGTGGTTTCAGTGCAGTGGTTGATGCAGAATCTGGATTGGGAGGTGTCCAGAAGGTTGTTGTTCTCCAGGTGTTCTGTGAGTTGGCAGTTAATGGCTTTTTCAAGGACTTTGGTGGAAAAGGGTAGCAGAGAGATGGGATGGTAGTTCTTGAGTTCGCTGGGGTCAGCGTATGATTTCTTGAGAACGGATTTAACTACTGCGTGCTTCCATTCTTCAGGGAAGGTGACCGTGGTGACGGATGCGTTGAAAGTGGCAATGAGCTTGCTGCTGGTCTTTTTGCTCCTGAGGTTGAAGATGTGGTAGGGACAGGGGTCTGTGGGGGCTCCTGAGTGGACAGAGTTCATGATAGCTGTGGTGTTATGTGTGGTGAGCTGGTCCCAGGAGGTGAGTAGGTGGTCAGGGATTGGATCTGTGGGAGCGAGGTGGCTGAAGAGGTTGGAGGGGGCGAGTTGGGATTCAAAGTTTTTGTAGATTGCGGAGATCTTGTTGTGGAAGAGGTCTGCCAAGGTGTCGCAAAGTTCCTGGGCAGAGGTGATGATGTTTTCAGTGGCTGAGGGGTTGGAGAACTCTCTGACAATGTTGAAGAGTTCTTTGCTGTGGTTTGAGCTGGCTTTGTTGCGGTCTTCCAGGGCATTCTTTTTTGTCTCCTTCAGGAGCTGGTGGCAGTGGTTGATGGCTGTCTTGAAGGTGGCTCTGTCTGTGGAATCTTTGCTGGTGTGCCATTTCCACTCTTGTTGCTTGCAGTTGCGTTTCATGGTTCTTAGTCCCATGGTGTACCAACTGGCCTGTTCGGTGGACCTTTTGAGTTTGAGGGTGACTCTGTCGGTGCAGTCAGTGATCTAGGTGGAGAAGTTCTTGACAGCCTGTTCTAGGGTGGCAGCAGTGTCAGGGTCGGAGGTGTTGAGGTCATCGCTCCACTTGCTCTCTGACACTTTTTTCCAGCTCTGGTGGCAGGTGCTCAGAGGTTTGGTGGTGGTGCTGAGGGGTCTTGTGATGATGAAGTGGATGATGGCATGGTCTGTCTAGGTGAGCTCGGTGACATGACTTTACTTGGCACTATTGCTGGCCTTGAAGAGGGGGTCGAGATTATGTCCTGCAATGTGATTGGGGTTGGTGACTAGTTGGGTGAGGCTGATGTTGTCCATGCTTTCGAGGATGTTGGCAGTGTTGGTGTCGTTGAGGTGGAGATTTAGATCTTGGAGGAATATGTAGTTGTTTGAGTCTATGGCAAGCGGGGCGATGAAGTCATGAATGGCGTTGCGGAAGCTGGGGCATGCTCCTGGAAGTCTGTAGGTGAGGGTGCCTCTGATGGTGGTTTTGCAGTCAGTTTGGAGTTTGAAATTGAGTTGTTCCACGATCGTGGTGTTGTTGTCTACGGTGGTGGTGCAGTGCATGCTTTCTTTGTGGATGATTGTGCTTCTGCCTCCGTGTTTGTTGATACGGTCCCGGCGTGCTTGTAGTCGTCGGGTGTCGCTGAGGCGATGTCGGGATGGATGCAGGGTTGACCCAGGCCTTGGTGAGGAAGATGACATTGGGGGTAAGGGAGGTGATGGTGTCCCAGATCTCAGGGTGTGCTTGTAGAGAGATCGTGTGTTGTGCCGGAGACTGTGGAGTTGCTCTGAAGCAGTTGTGTCCAGCGTGGTTGGCATGGTGGTGGCCGTTAATCATGTGTGTGGGTGCTTTGATGTTGTAGGAGAAGAGACAGTGCCTGAAGGAAAAAGGTCCTACCGTAGATCGAAGAGAATTGCAGCAGCAGTTGTTGTCAGACAGTCTGAGGTCCAGGACTCGGAACTCGGCAGCGGTGTATCTCCGTGTGGCGGGAGACCCAGGGTTCCTGGCACTGGGCGCTTTCCAGGCACGGACGGGTGCAGACGGGCTTGCCTTTGCCCCAGCGGCGCTCCCGCTGCAAGCGCCCTCCATTATGTAGGTCCTGGGGGGAGGGAGGACTGCTGGGAAGCAGTGGGCGGGGCTGGCGACAGGCAGGAAGTGGGCTGGGGGAGCAGTGAAAATGGGCAGAAAAACAATTAGTGGCGAGTGAAAACAAGAGCAAAAACAGGCAGGAAAAGTGAGCAGTGAGAGGGAACAGGTACAAAAACAGGAGGGAAATGCAGCAGGAGAGAAATACAATAAAGACTAAGCAAGGCAATTGCAGTAAGACTAAACAATTACAGTAAAGACTAAACAAAACAATTACAGTAAAGGCTAAACAAGACGACTAGAGTAAAGACTAAACAATGACAGTAAAGACAATGGGCCTGGTTTAGATCTTGGCGGACGGGTTACTCCGTCACAACGATGACTGATATCCCACCCGCCTAAATATAAATCCCATAGGATAAAATGGGATTAATATTTTGGCAGACGGGATATCTGTCACTGTTGTGACAGAGTAACCCATCCCCCAAGATCGAAATCAGGCCCTAAGCAAAGCGATTACAGTGGAGACTAAACAGGCAGTTACAATCAGGACTAAACAGGACTAAACAGCAAATACAAAGCTAAACAGGGCAAAAACAGGCAAAGGCATCAGAAAGGCACAAAGGCAGAGGTGGGAGGCCTGCTGTTTGAGCAGCAGGGGGAGCTGGAACAGGGGCCAGGCTCGTCCCGGTGATAAGTATACGTTTGAAGTCTCCAGTTCCAGGCAAGAAGCCTGAGTCGGAGCTTCGCATTGGCAGGGGCTGCGAAGAGATTGCTGTCATTGCAAAGAGCTGGTTGACGGTTGGAGCTGGGTTGTGAGGAACTCATTGTTGGTGCAAAGAGATGTTTGCCAGTCAGAGCTTCGTGTTAGAGGTAAATGTGAGGTGGTCGTTGCTTACATGAAGAGCATCGTACAGGTGAAGTCCAGAGTCTGTAGCCAGGAAGGTTGCATCGGCAGTCGGATGCAAGTCTCACTTTGGTCTTGATGAAGTCCACTCACATTCATGAGGAGACCTGCAATGGTTCTTTTTAGGCGGAAAGAGCCCAGACTATCTGGATTTTCAACTTGATCCCAATTTTTGCAGTTCGCGGGATGGAGGTGTACACTCTGGAACCAACCAAGGGTCCAGGACCAAGCAAGGCACCTCTTGGGGGGTGGGGGGGGGGGAGGTTTCACTGTAAGGACATGTAAACTTAAGTACACATGTCCTACTTTTAAAATATCATGCACCCTGCCCTATGAGCCTTTAGGGCCTACCTTTGGGGGGTGACCTATAAGTATTCAAAAGGAAAGTTTAGGTCTGGCAAAATGTATATTTTGCCAGGTCGAATTGGCAGTTTAAACAAACAGTGGTAAATGCATTAGGTTTTGTCTATATGATTAATAATAAGCTGTTTTTGTTGTAAATTGTAGCTTGGTGAGCAATTGGGATACAGGCTTACAAGCAAATCATTGCTGAGATGAACAGCACCAGAACTTCAAAGAGTGGGGATATAATTAAGGAATAGTTTCCATAGTCCTAGAACGCACAAATGGACTGAGTGACCTGCCTTGTGAGAATGCACACATTAAAGTGCAGGCAAATAGATAACTAATAGGCTGCACTGACTAGTAGCTCCCTACATTAGTCACGGTTAGACAGAGAATTAAAGACTGATAGTGAGCAGCTTACATTGGTGTTAGGATCTCAAGCACAAAACTGCCTACAAACTGCACAAGCATATGGGTATTTGTAATTACTTATGTCTAGCAAAAATAAACACTGCCCCGCAGCAAGAATGAATAGAAAGATATGTGGTGCTGTACTAGTCATCAAATGTGCAGTGGGCTCGTAGCGACTTTTCTAACTACTGTAGCACCTCAAATTGTGCTGCCATACAAATATAGCTGTGCCGAATAAATGTTTCCTTACCTCGCAGCTGGGATTGAGAGGGTCTCCCAGTATGATGGTGCCAGCGATGAAAAAGACTGTAAAAATACCCTATAACAGGTAGTAGGGGGCACTAAAATAAAGTCCAGAGGACCCAGATAGGTAGAGTGATGAAGCTCCGTCCTTGCATGTGGCCAAATTTCGATCATGCCTACACCAGAAAAGTCTTCAGCGTCTGCCTAATAAGGGCAGGGACCATCCAAATCTCTTTTTTTATTGGTAAACTGTGGCGCACTTCCTAACTTCTGCTCGCATGGGGTCCATGTTGAAGAAGGAATAACTACAGCCCTTCAACAGGCATAAAACACGCAGCAAGGCTTGTATCCACAAGTAGGAAGCATGACTATGCTGCACTATATGAGAAATGTGTAACGCAAAAGCCTAGCAGGTATCAGCATCAAGGCGCAAGACGTGCGGTGCAGCTTGCGCCGCCGGCAGCAGTGCAACAGTGGGTTTCCACAGGAGAACAGTAGTGTTGACGACCAGTGGGGCTGCAGGTCCAAAGTGAAAACTTCCTTAAAAGGAAGCAACTGTACCCCGCGCTGGATAGCTCGAACTTCAACGCCTTCCAGGAAATATGGGGCTGGCTCGAGGAGCACATGAAAGGGAGGGGCTTCATTCACATACCAGAACGGGCACTGTGAAAAACATGCACATGACAAGCACGCGCATGCAGGCTGGGAGAGATTACAAGCACGCTTCAAATGCATGCAGGCAGGGAGAGATTAGGTAAAATAAACAAAAAACGTGGTGCAAACGAAATGGAACAAAAGAAGTTCCACCCACCAAAAGCGGATGAACACAGTACTTTGCGGATGGGAAACTGATAAGAGAAACACAGATGGAAGAACAGGGAATAGAATGCCTACAGCCAATAGAAACGAGGAAAAGTAAAGTGACAAGCACAAGGACCAATAAGAAGTGAAGAAGAATTGAAGGCAGGATGTAAGTCCCTTTTAAGATACATTTATACAATAGATTTCACAAGTACAGTGCAAGCGCTGAGCAGGTGAAACCTAAAAAGCACTATAGGCTGCAGTGGCAGGCCTGCAGCGTGTTTTAAAGGGGTACTATAGAGGGTGGCACAATACGTGTTGCAGCTCACTAGTAGTATATCATTTGCAGGCCCTGGGTATGGATACTACCATATACTAGGGACTTATAAGTAAAGTAAATGTGCCACTCATTGACTAGCCAATTTTACCATGTTTAAGGTGGAGAGCACAAGCACATACATTGGATAATGGCCATTGGATTTACAGAAAGTTCTGAAGGAGAACTAGTGAAATATTTAGGGTCTGACACACTTCTAATTATCTTGAGCAGTATTTCCCCAAAAATATGCACCTACGAAAGAAGTGTGTGCCAGGAATAGAAAAACTGGAATCTAAGCAGGGAAACATTTGGGCCACTTAAAATGCACTACCAGTCTAATAGACTGTACCCCAATCAGTAAATGCCCATTGAGAACTCAATAAGAAGAAGAATACCACCACTTTTAAATTCTGTCAAAGGATATAATGCTTACTATTGTTTGGGGATTTTGTTCTACTAACACATGACGCTAGAAATATTGATCTACCATAAGAGCTGCTCAACACCAGCCCAAGAAGTGTGATCCATGATGCTTAGGGCCATTGCCAGTCATTGCGAGAGGAGGCAGCTCGGTGTGCCAATGACTGCTGCATGTTACTTATCACACAGGCACAATTCTGAGACATGAGTGGTAATCATCAGGTTGCAGTAACTGACATTATGCCAATGCCCACACAGCCCCTTGTGAAAAGGTTACATTGCAGTGGTAGTTGCCACATTGCTCCTGTATGTTAAATAATGCTGCCAAACCCAAATTGTTGAGATAGGTGTGTGGTATTCTATTCAAGCCATTGTAATATGTTTTACTGTAAGTCTCTGTGAACTGTAAGCCTCGCCCTCAGTGAAAAGCCTTTTCTTATGTCATCTTTGTATTGGAATGCTGTGGCTCCTAAGCTTCAGTCTGGAATGTTTTGATTCAAAGAGAGGGCTGTTAGATTGGATCCAAGTCTGAAGCTGGGACTAGCAGGCTGGGGTGTGAAGACCAACTTGAATAAAGAACTTATTGTATATGCCAATGATGTAATGACCATCTTTACAAGGTGCTTACCACGGTTGTCCCGAAATCCAACTTGCCCCATGTATAATGCTCTGCTGTCATGTCTGAGTCAATATAACCCCATATGTAAAGTGTCAGAATCAAGCCAGAATCGTGACGCCCCATTCCCATTACTCACACGCTACCAACGTCAACTTCTACGTCAGAACCCCCTCCTCGCTCTCCTGCTCTCAGGAGCCCGAGCTACAATGGGCACGGGGGGCTGCGGCTGCATTAATCTGCAGGGCCCATGCCAGGCCGAACATATCGCGTGCCAGCTGCTCACCACGCCACTGCGGAGACAGGCAGGACTTCTGTTTCCTTCTAACTTTTCGGTACCTATATTTTTTTGCGTCTTTCTGCTCTAGGCTCCTAACTGGATCACCCACTTATGAAAACGCATTTGCAGATGTGCATAACGTGTGCTACTGCACTGTTGCGTAGGCCACATAGTGCTATGGCTCAGGAAAATAAGCGGCCTGTAGTGTGTGATGTTTTGAGTCAGGGAGCCAGCGGGCCCATCGTTTAGGGGTGGACACTTGAAAGGGGTTGATTAGAGAATAGATCCATGTGCACTTTCAGGGCGGAATCTATTTCTTTTATTTGTTTTTGCAGTTTTATGTAGCGCAAACTCGACCCGAAGGAATGGAGCGCTGTGCTTGAGTACCAGTTACATTACACTAGGTCACTTCCATTTTGCCATGAACGGTTCGACAGGCGCAGAGCGCCGGAATGATGGGTCAGGTGCTCTTCATCATCCTTCTATCGGCTTCTGCATCCAGAGGGTTGCTGTAGGTTACTTTTCCTTGTGCTCTGGCAAGAGCCGGATTTTCATAAATTGAGCTTTCAAGTAAGGAGTATGGGGCATATTAGCAAGACCCACGTTAAAATTATCGCCGTTTTAGCGGCAGGAAACTGCCGCTAAAACGGCGATAATGGGCTTGCTAATATGCGTTATAGAATTCCAATAGAAGCCCAGGTTAGATGTGCAGGACATCTAACCTGGGCTTCTATTGGAATTCCATAACGCATATTAGCAAGCCCATTATCGCCGTTTTAGCGGCAGTTTCCGGCCGCTAAAACGGCGATAATTTTAACGTGGGTCTTGCTAATATGCCCCTATGGGGCATATTATCAAGGAATAGCGATATTTATCGCTAACCGCGCTTAGCGCAACTTTGGTTAACGCCGCCTATCGCTGGAAAATATCGCTGAGATAACACCCTATTAGTAAGGTTTATCTCCATAGCGATATTATTTCCAGCGATAATGCGTAGCTAGAATATCGCTGGAAAACCAGCGATATTCTCGCATTAACGCTAAGGTGGATTCAGCATTAGAATCCACCTCCTATACTTTAAACAGGTAAGTCGTCCTCACTAGCAGGTGTTAGAATCTAGCGATAAGCGCGCTTAGCGCGAATTATTATATCGCTTCGCCTGCCTTGCTAATAGGGGGTAGTGGGATTAGCGACTGTTTTCAGTCGCTTTTAGTAGGGAACGCCTTCCTTGCATGTCATTAGCGATAATTATCGCTGACATGCAAGGCGATGGTAAACGCGGCCTCTAACGCCTGAAAGCTGTCGCTAACGCCTGTTAGCGACAGCTTGCTAATAGGGCGATCAAATTATCGCCGCTTTAGCGGCAAAAAGTGCTGCTAAAGCCGGCGATAAAGCCCTTGATAATATGCCCCTATGTTTCTTTAAACTTTCGATAATTGGTAGAGTGTTGAAGTGACATCTTCGCTGCTACTTCTGATTCCTACTCTGCTGGACGAACTACAAACTGTTCTGCCGGGAGAGCTAAGGACCGGCGGAGCTCTGGTTCAGTGGTTTTGTCTTCTCTAATTAGTGGAGTCTGGTCCTTCCATATAGGAGGTCTTCTCTGCGAAAGGCGTAAATGCTGCACCTGAAGTTCCTTTTCTTCACCAACTAGGAGTGCTTAGGGCAGAGGTCTCCAACCTTGGGAGCTATGTTTATTCAATGAATACCATCCGAGACACCAACAAGTATCACAGTTACAACAATGACCACATCAGGCAAGATTTCAGTGGTCACCACCAAGTGCCAGATTAACAGCGGAGACTAGCACAGAGCACTGAGCGGGATCAACATCTGTAAGGACATAAGTGACGTTATCAGTATAAAATGCAATGAAATACCAGCACATCCCATCTGGCATCAAGCAAATAGCATCTGTGTTCATAGTAATGGTAACAACTGGCATATTTAAGACCATCATTTACATATAGCGGGTATCCTTGGCATGTGTGGGCAATGCATGGCCGGGTTTCATTAAAAACAGACGGGCAATGGACAATGTCTGCCTTACACTCGACCTTAGGGAAGTGGCAAAGCAAAGGAACATCAAATGATCCTTCTCTCACTAGATGCAGAGAACGCGTTTGACAGAGCAGATTTAACATTTATGCACTAAACTTTAAAAAAGATAAAACTGGTCCCCAAAATCAGAAATTATATAGCAGCGATCTTCGTAAACACAGCCACAAAAATCAAAATTAATTGTACAGTGATTCCCCAATCATTCTGTCTAGTGGTACGAGACAGGGATGTCCCATGTCCTCATCTTGAGTTGTTCTTATAATGTGACTCATAATATAAAATCTTAAAGCCGATTCAGAAATCTGGGGAGTAGATGTTGGCACTTTATATGCACAAACTGGCATTGATTGCCTATAATATAATTTGCTTCGTAGGTGACCCACCACGGACATTACTGAGCCTCGCCCAGGAGTTTACAGATTTTCCAGGAAATTGAGTTATAAAATCAGTTATTAAAATCGGAGTGTTTGGCAGTTCCAGCCGTGTGTCCCTACAGCATAGCTGCAATGCGAACCAGTGGCTTTACCTTCTCTTCTCATCTGGGCCAGGGCCAGCGCTAGGCATGGGCAGTGTGGGCAGCTGCCCAGGGCCTCGCGTTCAGCTGAAAAACAGGGGGCCCGCTTCACTGTGAAAGGCCACACTTTCACAGTTAGCCCAAATGCTCCTCCAGGGCCCCCTGCCCCACACAATCACATTACAAATGTGAGATGTCTTGACTTGCTGGTCAGGGCGTGGTGGCATTCCTGGGGGTGCAGGGGTGGGGGGAAGGAGCAAACAGAATGGGGCCAGTACAGCAGCTTGGCCAGCAATTATGTTGGCTCACAGTGTCAGGGGCGGGGCAGCGCCTCTGTTAAGTACCGGCCATTCTAGGTGCCCTTTCGGCATTTTGTTGCTAGGTGACAGAAGGCCCCTTTGTTTCCAGGACCAGCCGGACACAGGTAAGGAGAGGTGGGTGAGGGGAGGAGGGAGCAGCCAGATCAACTGGCTTTTGTAACCGTTGCATCACCCATAGCAAAGATTGCTTTGATGTGAATGCGCATTTAAAATGCATGTAGAACTGCCGGTGCTAGGACAGTGTTGTGCAAAATGCTTTGTTACTGCTCTGGGCCTCGAAGCACTGGAGCGAGCTGTAAGGTCTAGGTGTGGGGGCCCCCTTCCCCGGGCCTTGTAGCCATACTCCCTCTTTCGTCTCCTTTCATTTATTTGTTCCTCCGTGAAATTGACCAAAAAAGAAAAACACTTTCCTGGAAATGTCTTTTTGGGACATTTTTCTATTGCAAAGTGCAGCCTCGGGACGGAGACAAATAAAAGTTTCAAAATGTGAAAAATAACTAAATAAAGCAAGACAGAGTGGGTCGCAAAGTGGCCTGATTGATTTTATTCACACCCAAAACACATTAGCGCTACTTTACAGAGTTTGCCAGTGAAGCGCTACTTTTATTTTCTCTTCTTTCTTTGAACAACATTGTTTTCCCCGGGTGGGGAAGTGCACCATTCCTGGATGTACTGCAATACCTGGTTGATGGGTGGATTGGAAAATAAAATGCGTACCGCGGCTCTGTGTTCAGGGATGTGGTCTTTTTAAACCATACTGCTTATGTTTTGTAAGGATATAAGTAATGGACATTGAAATGTGTCCCTTCCAGGCCCTGTAGTCATGTCCTTAACTTTTCAGGCAAAAACACTCACTGGTTTCTGAATAATAAGTGAAAAAGCGCTAAGGTAACCATGTTGTTCCTTCCTACATTTCACATGTGTTACTTAATCTTGCATTCTCTATGAGTGTTTGCTTTTTCCAGGATGTTGTTACTTTTTAGGTCTCGCCTAGCGACGCAGCGCATGCGCTGCCCGCTTGCGAGATCTATTGTTGTCGATTTAGCTTCCGAAGGGGGACAGGTGATGTGCACGCGCCCGGACAGGCGATGTGCACGTGTACGGCTGGCACAACACGTGCATGGCGCGTTTTCATTTTCCTAGTTAGTTTTTGTGGCCATGCCTATTTTTTGTCCCAGTCCGACACTGATCCTTAACCACGTCCTGAGATCATAGCAGCATATACTGCCATGTAAAAACGAAAAGGAAGGGCAACTACTTGTCATGGAGAAAGGACAGGGAATGAAGTGGACCGGCAAGAGCAAAATAAATGTAGGAAGTTAAGACGATAAGATTCTAAGAAGGGCCGAGACAAAAAGAAAGAGGGAAAAAGAAGCATCGATTGCCAAGTTAAAAATGCCCAATTAGTGACCCCAGCCCATTACATGAACTACAGAGCCCGGCTCTTCGTCTGCTGAGAGCTAAATGTACTCAATACATTACGTACCGTTCTGTTGGGGCAACTTGTGAATCATCTGTAAATTGGGCTTTGGGCAACATACAACAAATCCCCGCTGCGTGCTTTAAAAAACACATGATACATAGGAAAATCACAAATGAAACTTCGGGGTCTCAGCGTGAGCACGTATCCGTGCGTGACAACACTTGCAATCCAGCGTCGTCTGTCTGTGAAGTCACACGCATTACTCGGTGACTGAGCAGCAGGCAGTTTCCATTTATAGGAATGCTGGTCGCTCTGGGTACATCAATAGGCCATTACCCGTTCAAAGCAAAATGTCTAGAGGTTGAAGCTCTCATTTTAAAGGTAACACCAACTTAACATCCTTCCTTCTCTGGATTCATTTTCTTCTGCTTCCTCTTCTGCTCAATGGCGTCTCTAGAAGTGAATTTTAGGGGGTCCCCCTTTGGGCCTCAGATAAAACTGGTGGGGCCACCTACAAAGGTAATGTCTTGTGTAGGAGGGATAGGAGAATGACATGGCTCATCACGTTAAAGGCTGGTGATAGATTCAGTAGACCTAGTAGGCATGGTTTTCCTTTATCAGCTAGTTGGAGGGTGTTATCGGCTAGCTGGAAGAGGTATGCCTGATCAAAAACCTGATTGAAAAGGGCTAAAGAGTTGACATTTGTTATTGCATTCATTTAACTGGCGTACCTAGCATATTTCAACAATTTTTGTCAAGTCAGAGAGTCCAGTGATGGGTCTAAAGTTTTATGTGAGTTTGAGGTCGTCAGCTTTGTGTGTATTTGTACCTGTGTGCAGCTTTGGGTCTGGTTCTAACTATGTGCAGCTTTCAGTTAACTCTACCAGTGTGCAACTTTGGATGTGATTCTACCCCCATGCACTCTGGGTGTTGTTCTACCTATTTGCAGCTTTAGACATAGCTGTAACTGCATGTCGACCCCGCATACAGTGCTACTAAATGGTAAAAGCTGAGGGGTAGTGGTTACATGTGTGCAATGGGATGAAATCTGGTGGCATAAATATATCTGTACATACATTAAAATAGGGACTGTCTTTGGGTATCAGTCTACATGTGCGCAGCTTTGGGTACTTTTGTACCCAAATGTGCTGAAAATGCATGCTATATTTTATTTAGAACTTGTACTTCATTGTATTGTGTTGGTATGACTATCGTACAGGTAGTACATCTTCTAAAGGGGTGTACCGGGTATTCAGTTTTGTTCAAATCAGAAGGAGGCCCGAGGAAAACAGAGGTAAACAACTCAATTTGTTACCTTCGGAACCCATTAGCCCCTGACTGCCCTGAAAGCTCCACCCACCCACCCATCTCTCAGAGGTAAGGGTGTAGGTGATGAATGTAACTAGTGATTTCGAATGTAAAGATGCAGTAGGCTGTGTAAGTGGTAGGGTAAGATGTAGTTTGTGGAGGAGGGTGGGATGTAGGTGGTTGTTTAGGGTATAGGTTTGAAAGATCTAGATAATAGTGTAAATGGTGTGGTGTAGGTTGTGTTATGAGGTCTTGTGAGTGTAGGGTGTGCTTTTTAGGCGTTATCAATGTTTGGTTTAGGTGGTCGTGTAGGTTTAATGTAGTAGTGTGTGTGGGGGATCTACATTATAGTGTGAGGTGTACGTGGTGTAATGTGTAGGTGGTGGTGCCGAGTATAAGTGGCTGTGTAGGTCTAGGTGGTGGAGCTAGGTGGAGCCAGTGGTTTGGCAAAATGAATAGAACAACAAATGCTAGGGGACAACAGGGTGGATGGCTTGGTAGATCTTAAGCATGGTTGTGGTCCCACAACACACAAAAGTATCCCGTAGGCACGAAGAGGAAAAATGCACTATTAGGGTATCGGTGGTGGTTAAAGGGGATATATGTAGAGGTGAGTGAACCACTAAAAGTTCGAACCAGGCTCAAGCCAGATGCCTGGCTGTGGCTCAGCTCGAGGTCCTCGTGAACACTAAAGCCCAAAACTGTAACTTTCTTGTGGCTTCTGTCTGCGACCCAGTTCTAACCTCAAGCCCTAAGAATGAAAGACAAAGCATTAATCTATCATTTAAAACAGGAGAACGAGATTGTGATGTAGTGGCTGAAATTCACAAAGTGAAATTAAAAAACCTGGGATCAATCCCAGCTTTCCTGCTTGATTGTGTGATACTAGGTGAACATTTTATTTATCAAAGTCTCCTTTTTTAATTACCTTGTATGAGAGAACCTTCAAATACATGAGTTCAGGATGTGCGTTGTATAAAAACCTCTCTTTGTTTTAGTACACTATAATGTTGCTCCCTCAATAATAAGAATCTAGGCCCCATATAAGGCACACATGGCACAAGACTTGTCTTTTATTTCATTATTGGCATTGTTGTCAAGCGGGTGCAGTTCAATGTTTCTGAGTTTATGTTTAAAAACTACCAATGCCTCTCAATGCAGTGATATATTCTGTTAACAGGTTAATGTGAAATGCTTCTTCATGTTAAAGAAATACATTTATTTTTGTAGAGACTTGATTATAGTTTCAAACAATGTTTTTTCTATGGTTTAGATAGCAAAACGTTTCAGGGCTCGGCTTGTGCACAGATTCTAAAAGCCAAGTCAGACCCTTGCCTCAGCTGTGGCCCGACTCTCCCTGTTAAGTTGGTGGCTCACCAACCTTTTGGTGTATGCTGTGTAGGTGGTTGTCTAGGTTGTGTTGAATATAGGTGGTACTGGAGGTTGTAAGAGGTAGAGTAAGATATAAGGAGTATATGGTGATGCAGGTGTGGTTGGTGGTGTAGGTGGTAGTGTAGGTGATGTTTAATTTGGAATTCAGGAGATGTGTAAGATGCAGATAGTGATGGAGGGTGTAGGAGTGAAGCAGGGTAATGTGCAGCTGGAGTGAAGTATGGTGGTGTACATGTTATAAGGCAAAGGTAATGGTGAGGGGGTAGATGATGCGCCTAGTGTAAGTGATTGGTGTAGTAAGTAAGTAGTGTGATGTGTAGGTGTATAGTATGTAGTACCAGTATCAAGAGTGGTGTACAGTGTAGATTGTGGCATGAGCGGTGATGTAGAGTTTATGTACCGGTATAGGCTGGCAATATAGGGGCTGTAGGGTTGAGGTGGAGTTATGTCCACTTCTGTCCCAGTGGATGTTGGGCCATGTGAGGGAGTACTCCTTGGAAAGTTGTTAGGATGTATGATGAGGCCTTGATCACGCTAATAACATTTGCCCAGGAAAGTATTGAACGCCCAACACTAGCTGCTGCGCCTGACTAACTCCTTTCACTTAACCATGAGCTTGACTGCCCCATTGCCTCCTAAACATTAGAAAACATGTCTCCAACTGGGAGGAACCCACTGGAGAAACTATTTCCCAAATACAACTCGTGGTTCCAGACATATTGACCATGGAAATGTCCCCGGAAGCCCTAATTCTATCCCACTGGGCTCCTTGGACCAACCACAGGACAGAGCAAACTCTGAGTGCAGCCAACCTTTTCTGAGATACTCGTCAGTAAACAACACAGTAGCCAGAAAGTATGTGAAAAAGCGACCCGAGACTAAGCAGTTGTGAGTAATGTCCATTTTTGCCTCCTGGTAGTACCAACTCACAACTGAGAGCAAAAAGAAGGCTCCAGGACAGCAGCAGCTATTAAAATTAAAGAACCTTTTCACTGCACCAAGCAGCACAAAAAGCATCTCAGTTTCTCCACAAACATTCTCTTTCACATTTGGTCAACTTTACTGAACTGTTTAGCCTGAGATCAGCAGAACTCAGATGAGCTACCTTGACCTTTGTATCAATTTGTATCAATTCCTTGACAAGAACCTACTCACAACCTGGGCCATAGACTTACATTAACTGTATTTTGCCTGGTAGATGGATTGTGCAGGGTGCATTGTGGATAGTGTATGGTGTCCTGTCTTGAGTTATTTTCTATTGTAGCATTTGTATAGCAATTTATACCCCTGATGAGGCTCCAAAGCCCTTTCTGGATGGTCAAATAAGTAGCACTCAGTTTGCTGCACATGGTGGGATTATGGTGTAAACTATGGTCAGGATGTTGTATCGTTGAGTGTGGTTCAGCGATGTGATCCAATTGTGTCGCAGTTAGCTGGTAGCAGTACTTATACCTGACAGTGATTGAGAAATAAGATTGCATGTTTTGCAGACACACTGTTCCGTCTTGTTTATACCTGTCACCAGAGGATGTCAGTTTTGTTCTTTTCAGACGTCTTCTGATGCTTGCATCTATGGCAGCTTAATCAGTTGTCCTAACTTCTGACCTTTGGGTGATTTATTTTTCCTTCTGGGTGGGACTAATATTGTCTTCACAGTTCTGTCTCTTTCCGCTTGTAGGTTTAGGGATGGTTGTTGGTATGGGACTCTTGCCTTTGTTGCAGTGAGAACGTCTCTGAGGGGGGTGACACAGTTCTATTGCTCCTCTATTTGTTTTTGTCCTCCACTTCCATTGTTTAGGACTACCTGCTATTGATAAGGTTTGTTCTTTCATATGGATATCATTGCCTGGTTTTCTTCACCGGGTATGGGATGCTACGCACCTAAAGTACGGGTTGTCGCTTGACGCCCATCTGCTTAGGTTGTGTATAGTAGAAACGCATTGTGCCTTTGGGGTACCAAGGTGAAGGTATTTTTCAACAGAATAACAGTTACATCTGATATTCACTATGTCTGTCTTGCATGCATGCATGCATGCTTGTTGGCCCATCTTCTTGCCTAGTAAGATGTATTTTATCTTGCGGCTGTAGTCTTTAATGAGCCTGTTTGATCCTAGTTATGGACAGGTTTGTGGTTACAACCACTTTCTGTTTTGCATCGGTTCTTTAGGGGTTTGGGTTGAGTCAGAGTTTCACCTTATGTCCTAACCGATGTATTAGGGTGCTATATCGGCATATGTCTACTTCTGTCTGTTTCTGATAGCCATCTTGAGTGCGACATAGGTAGATGGGACTTTGTAATTCTTAGTTCTACCTGGTTTTGGGTGTTTATCCATTGACTTAGCCAGTGTTTTGGTTGGCAGACCCTTGGTCAGTATGAGGGATGGTTGACGTTGAGTCAGACTGTTTTCTAGCTGCATTCGTTGAACAAAATAAAGGAAATCTACTTATAAACATTATGGTATGATCAATCGAAATAATAATGAGTCGGGCATTTATTTGTTCCTACATATTAAATGTTTTGGAAATCTTTCCCTGCCATCCAAAAGTATCCATAGACAGGACATGCTTTGGCCTGATGCAAGCATCTCGTTCTGTCCTCGTCAAAAATTATTGTTCCCTCCATGCGCTTCCAGGGATGGTTGCCTAAAGGGTCTCCATGGCACACTGTTGTACGAGTTTCTCCTCAGAACTCTGCTTTGCTTTGGTATTGGTTGCTCAGTTTAGGAACCTGCAGGTAGAAGTTTCTGTCAGAAGAATAAGTTACTTACCATCTGCAATGAAATTTCTGGTGCATATTCTGTCTACCTCCAGATTCTTCTCTGACTCGTGCATCTCCCCGTTCAGAGGACTATTGTTGTTTTAATAAGATTCCAAATTAGTTTTTTTAGATTGCATTTCTGTCATTTTCATCAGTCTTTTCTACATTGTCTCCACCTGTAAGGGTGTCAAACAAGCATTTGCAATGCAATAGGTCTCACATTTACGCAAGTTTGAGCTATTGACATTGCAAATAACAATTCCTTTTATTTTTGTTTTCGTTTTTAAAACATAAATAAAAGGCGTTATCATTTACAATGCCAATAGCTTAAACTCCCGTAAATGCGAGACCTATTGCATTGCAAATGCTTGTTTTTTTTTAGGCAGCATATTACTCTTGTCTAGTGCGTAATTTGAACTGAGTCACATCCAGGTGATTATAGCGGGCACAATTGAGTTGTAGTTGAAGACAGTGCGAGTTTCTCTCAGTAGGATGTGGCACTATCGTCAGAGCTGACGAATATGGGACTGGGGAACCAGGTTCAGCCCTCATGACCAGTCCCCCAGACCACTCTCTTGAGGGAGCAAATTCCCGTGCTAGACCTTAGAAGGCCCTGCAAGACTTTAGAAGCCCTGGTGTCTTAGCACCAGCAGGTCGACCCTAGCGGTGGCAAGTGTGGGTTAACCTTGAAGGCCTGTCCACCACAATACATACTGAAGTTCACCTCCAGTCTGGCATGCAGGCCTATGAAACAGCACACCCTAGAGCAGCAGTGACCCTGTCACTGAGGTCACAGGACCCTTGAGAAGGGCTGGCTCTAGGGCAGTGCGACTGGTGCGATGGCACCGGCCGCAGACTTTGGGTGGGGGCGTCATGTTTGCAAGTATATTATGTTTATAAAAGCACTTGCTGCCTCCTTCCTGGCCTCCAGCAATTTTCGGTAACAATAAAAATGTCATGATAACTCCAGTGATTAATGTTCTTCTTAGAGAGAGATGGAGTTTTGTCAAGTGGAAGTTTTGACTCCTGAAAAGTAAGCGCAGAGGGTTAATGTGCTTGCTGCAAAGAACATGTACCATGCAGATCACCAAGTGCACCTAATGTAAATAGGTCAGTGGGTTACTGCTTTTGTCAGTGAGATCCTTTTGTTACTTGCAGTTAGCTTGCAGTTAACATAGAACAGTGAGCTATTAACTGACATCTTAGAGCTGCATGCAAACTGCAAGGTATAAATTAGAGCGTTATAGTTTTTTCCCCCCAGTCTTTGATTATCCTAATGTTGCAAAAAGGGTTCATTTGGATATAAATCAATTCTGGTTGTTAAAGAGAACCCCCAACCATGATATTACGTTCTAAATTCATAGTTTGTGTTTCTCCACACCAATCACTATTAAATTATACTGCCTACGAGTATGATTGTCATGTGACTCCTACACCTTGTAGTCCTTTGTCTTATCTAACATTTCCTATACAGTGTTTTACATACGTATGATTGATTGTCTCTGTGTAATGTGTGTGATGTAAAGTGCTCTGACACCCTACACTAAGCCTGGGCGTAGTAGCACTTCACGTAGCTACGTGAAGTACATTTTGAACTACACGTAGCTATGCAAATTGCATAATGCGTAGCTGTGTGCTTGACTGCACTGTACAATAATTGCCAAAGGCATCTTGCACAGTGCAAGTTAAAATAAGTATCTCTGTCTTTATATGCTAAAATGCATATAGCATTTCACAAAAGTGAAATCAATAAATTAACAAGCAGTGAGAGAGGTGATGATTTTGGTATCCTCCCTAACCTAGGGAGAGAACCAGGCAGATGCCTTGAAAACAAAAAGCACATCTTTTGAACGATTCAGTGGTGGTCCCATCCTCTTAGGACCACCCCAAGCACAGTTATTGGCAAAAATACAATCCCAACCAAAGGCCCTGCAAAGCATTATGGGACAAGATTAGCAGTGGGCAGTGAATATTATAGTATCCAATATCAAAATAATTCTACAAAGAGCTGCAGTTCCACTAGTCGTTACTAGATGTCCCTCACGAGTCAAATGCAAAAGCTTCATGAAAGGGTTTCAATGCTTTTGCATTTGACTCGTGAGGGACATCTAGTAACGACTAGTGGAACTGCAGCTTGATGTATTAATAATTTCAATGCTTTTGCATTTGACTCGTGAGGGACATCTAGTAACGACTAGTTGAACTGCAGCTCTTTGTAGAATTATTTTGATATTGGACACTATAATATTCACTGCCCACTGCTAATCTCGTCCCATAATGCTTTGCAGGGCCTTTGTTGGGATTGTATTTTTGCCCATAACTGTGCTTGGGGTGGTCCTAGGAGGAAGGACCACCACTGAATCGTTCACATGATATGCTTTTTGTGTTCAAGGCATCTGCTTGGTCCTCCCCTAGGTTGGGGGAACCAAAATCATCACCACTCTCATTGCTTGATATTTTCATTGTCAAAGTTCACCTTTGTGAATTTGTTATATGCTTTTTAGCATAGAAAATTGCTTTAACAAAGCATTTGTATGTGTTTAATATACTGCTGCTACGCTATGTCGATTAGCAGAGTTTTTTACTCTGCTACGTGCAATTTGCGTAGTGCGTAGTAACACAAACTTTGCATGCTCCGTGAGCGTAGCAAAGTATTATGCCCAGGGTTACCCTACACTGGTATCAGTGGTGCTGTAGATCAAATTAAATGCATCTGAGAAAGAATGTTGTTACGGAGACTAGAGGGGCACTGTTGAGGGAATCTGTGGCAGAGGGAGTCATTGGGGGGCACCAACAAACATTGTCGCACAGGGTTCCACCAGCGCTAAAGCCAGCCACTACCACTTCCTACAGTTTCAACACCAAATCAAAAACATTGATTTGAAAACCCCTTGAATCTGCAGCATACCGTCAAGTCAATGTATGATTTAGTAGTGGTCTCGGTGGTTCTAAGTCTTTTTTTAAAATGTATGTACAATCTTTATTTGTTTGCAATGGTGTCTTGTATTTTTGTAATATATGTGTTGTGTTTTTGCACTTAACTTAATTCTGGCGAGTAAAGAGCCCACACACAAAAAAGATTGTCCTACGAGTCTTAGCATGTGCGTGTGGGATACTGGTGAGAGGATTTACGTTAAAACAACTTACTAAGTATTAATGTCATCCTAAGGTGGCACAATAATGGCATGGAAAGATAACAGAGCCTTTTGAAATTTGCAATTATATCCATGGTGTGAGGGTTTTTCTCTTGTTTAATTTTATATTTTGAATGATCCCGCCCCTCATTACCGCAACAGGATCTCTCCCCTTTATGAGACAGAACTGGAATTTTTATCATCCATTCATCTGGAAGTAATCATGGAATTTGGAAACATGGAGTAAAAAATATCCATCTTTTGAGACCTGCACCTAGCCTTTCCATCCAATGTGACAAATGTAATCCATTTAATACAGTTTTCAAATATATGGACTTATTTCACTTGTAGATTTATCTTTTTGTCTATGTTACTGATATCCACATTAGGTTTCTTCAGTGATGCCAAATAAGATCAATAGTCCTGCGATGACACTCTCTGTGATGTCACTTCTTGTGATGTTACATGCAAATTAGAGGGGCCTCACATCTTCCCTCTCGCCCAGGGCCCCAGACGTTCTGGGACCGACCCTGATCTGGGCCATTGCAATATGTAGGACTAAGTATTTAGCTCAGACATAGTACGATTGTATGAGGCCAGTCTCCCACCGGTGTTAAACACACTCTTCAAGTATTTAGATTCTGGGGCTAAAATTGCGATTTCATGGCTTGGTCGTATATCAGCAATAAAAATGAACTTTCTCCTACGCCTGCTGTGCCTGCCACAAACACTTCCCCTGATGTTCCCAGTGGCAGTTTTCAGTGGTAGTCAGGATAAATTACTTGTGTTTATCTGGCCAAGAAAGCTTCTAGTGTCTCCAAAAAAATCAATGCTGAAGGCCATATATGATGAAAGCCTGGCTTTCCAATGCGTGGAGTGCTATATCCTGGCTAAATGGACCTTTAATAGCTCTTACACCTCCTCAAAACCAGAAACTCTGGGTCCATATAGAAGGAAGATAATCAAAGATTCCCTTGTACACTAGACCCTGGTTGCCACCAGAACTAGATGGGGAGACTTGTTACTATATTCCACTACTACCACATTACAGTATTGGAACTCAATAGTTAGAAGAGGGGAAGTACTGTCACTCCTGACTCCAATACTTTACAACCCAGACTACTTCCCTGGACAACTGGACAGAGGATTCAGGTCCTGGTTACTCTGTCCGGAAGAAAACCTAGATCGATATTATTATGTCAACAACTGTGGCAACTCCTGCACAATAAACCATATAGTAATGCTCATGTAGCACACGGGGCAACACAGAGGGAAAGGAAAAGCCGAGGCACCAGGGACTTCACAGCAATTGAATCACTCCTCAAAGAACAGACACCTCACAAAAAAGGGCATCTCAGTACTGTAGAGATCATTAAACAACTTACCCCAAACAACCAAACCAACATACATCGCCACATGGGAAACAGAATTAGGAATACAAAATCCTAGAGAAGTCTTGGCTGAATACACCTTCCAGGGTAGCTAAAGCTTTCTTGCGTAGTCGGGACAAAGAGACTAGTTATAAAATACTGCTCAGAATCCTGAGATGTTACCTTACACCAGTGGAACTGCATGCAATGTTTTGCTCTGAAGAGCACTGCAGGAGAGAGAAAAATTATGACATATGTTTTGGTCATGGAGAACCATTGAGGCATTTTGGAAAAACAAATTGGAGCAAATGAAAAATATAAAGGTGATTAACCTAAAACTGGAGTCCCTAAAGTTGTTGTTTGGGTATACTGGGGAGGATTCTGAGTACCCATTGAACCATTGAGTACCTGGTGAACTCTATACCCAAATGCTCCTGGCAGGAAGGCCCACCATAGGACATTTCTGGAAGGTCCACAGCCCTCTTCCGATGAGTTTATGGTGGTCTAAGATGTGGCCGACTTACACCATGGAAAAGGTGATGGCAATTGTTAGAGACAGAATGAGCACACATGTTGATGTTATGTCATTGGGAATTTATAGAGCGCACGTTCACCATAAGGTCTCTTGGCGCTAACCATGTTGATGGTATTGCACAGATCCAGGCATCTGTCGCTGAGCTCATCTTCTGATTCAGAAACAATGACAAATGGAAATGATGTCTACCGACTAGTGGAATACAAGACTATATCCTGATTTCTATTGGTTGTTGCACGAGGGGAAGGGAAGATAGAGAAAATAACGCGGAATATCATTGGGTCCCAATAGACCTGATCTACTGACGGAAACAATTTCCATAACTGAAGCCATATTTAGGGGCTGATAAATTGCCCTCAGGCCCACCCAGTCACAGAGACTGCCCACTCTGTGCTCCTCAGCGAAGGATTGCATGCCGGATTGTTGCAGCATGTGCAGCGCTCCTGTTTTTGCTTTTCTGAATCACTCTTCCTCCGCAAAGGACTGACCAACCTAGTGGAGCCCTATCGGTTACAGATTACAGCCTTGTACCTCTGAAGATTTTTAGCCTCCTGGATTCCCAAGGTTACCAGCACAAACCACCAACTCTTTGCTCACCTCCATTCATTGCCAGGCAGCTGTGTAGCACAGCTGTCTCTCCTGCGCCTCATTAACTAACATTGATATTTGAATTCCAGATGTTTGAGGGGCACACCTATTCTGCATAAGTAGAAGTTGATATTACTTATGATCAACTCTATGCGTGTGTGTTTATCTTAGTATTTTTAAGCCCCTCTCATGCTAAATGTACTGTCTCTGGCCGTGGCCCAGCCTGGACAAAGTACAAAGGGCCAGCTGGAAAACTGTTCAAGAGGAATTGTTTGTTCCAGGGTTGCAATTATAAGTATGTCAAAGTTTACCACACCCAGTAATCACTGCATGCAATAAAGTCCAGCCGCCCCCACCCCCAGAGTTACATTTTCACAGGTCACGCTCGCTGAATTGAACAGGTAAACAACACCTCATAAACGCTGGGACATGCGGATTTATGTGTAGAAACACAAAATCGAAATATTAATTCCCATTTGGATGGGAAAAACTTGTACCAGGAGGAATTTATTGGCCTCGATAAATACAGGGCCCCAAGGTATTAGTATTTATTGGAGCCGGGAATTAACATATCCTCCGCCTGGCCACTTGTAATGAGGGCTTGAGAAGAATTTCTGGACTTTGAAAACCTTCAGCAGAGCAAGGCTGGAAGCTGTTGCTGGACAGGACTCCACAAGGTCAAATACTTCTGAGACAGTCTCAGTCTTTGCAGTCAAAAGCTCTGAGTTGTTTACATAACTAAACTATTGTTGTTTAGGTCACATATTCTGAGCAAGCTTGGCACTTTGTCTATCTTTTAGAGCTTTCATGGTACTCCAAAACCCTCCAAACAGGGAAAGTTTCTATTGACCCTATCCTCCAGGTCAAGATGTACGAAGGCTCCCCACAGGTCCAGTCCACTGGAGAATATCCGAACGCCAATGGTCCTCTCTTCATGGTGGGCACATCCTTCTTTGTCTCCAGTTCCTAAACTCTCCAGCTTCGGCAAGAAGTTCTACGTGCAAGTTCACCTCATTGGGGAGGACATGGACCTCTCTGTCCATGGGGATGAACAAGAGGGTATCTTCCTCAACGCTTCCAAGTTTACAGTTGCAGAGATTCAGAACAAAGCTGGAGACACAATTGTCTCCACAGTCCTCTAACAGGCAGATGGGAATTCTTTCAACAGGTAAGTTTTCCTTTGGACCAGTCTCTCTCTCTCTCTCTCTCTTGCTCTCTCCCTCTGTCTCTCTCTCTGTGAAAGTAATGAGCTACATGGTTTCAAAAGGCAAAGTAAGGTTTGATGTAAATATGAACAATTAGTTGTAAGGCAAAAGAAACTCAGCTTGTGATAAGCCTCTTGCTTATGTTGTGACCAAACTTAGGCGGCCACTATGATAGCTGAGAAAATAGAGGTAAAAGGTGTAGAAAATATCAAGAGGAGTATGGGGAGAGGCGTTGGCTTAACGGCTACAGCGGTCGACTTCAAATCTGGGGAACCAGGTTTGAGTCTCGGCAAGGACGCACAACATCCTGTGATTCTGGGCAAATCACTTAATCTCCCCGTGCCTAACAAAACAAGCATTTGCAATGCAATAGGTCTCGCATTTACGCAAGTTTGAGCTATTGACATTGCAAATAACTATGCCTTTTATATTTGTTTTCGTTTTTAAAACATTAATAAAACGCATTGTCATTTACAATGCCAATAGCTTAAACTCGCATAAATGCGAGACCTATTGCATTGTAAATGCTTGTTAATATTATCAAGGAAACGAACCCAAATTAATCACTGATTGTTGTACGTCAACACATTTAAATCAACTCCATTTATCACTATTTATGACGGAATGCATAGATTAAATGCCCACTGAACTGATGAAAATCACTGAAACGACTGACACTCAAATAACCAACAACCTTTGCAATGTTTCTAATTGAAATTGGCCTCATCAAGCACTGCAGTGAGCGGACAAATAGCAAAAGCCACACTCTCTCGACCTTGTCAACTGTAAGCCAAACACTCCATTAGAATTCAGTAGTTAGACGCTTCCTTATCCCCTTGTCATTCAGTCCCATAGAGGTTAGGGGCCTCTGCTCATTCCCACAGCAAACAGAAGCCACAAGGACTTGTTGAAGTAAAGTTGTCAAGCTAAAGAAAACTCCATAGCTGGAAAATCCAATTCAAAACGACATGTAGTTCAGAATAGCCAACTGAAAGCTATCCATGGAAAATCTACATGGGGGCTCTATCCTGCCCCTGCGCGGCTGCTCATTGGTGTTACCCATGAAAACCTGGACAAAGTTTCCCTTAGAAGGGGTATGAAAAACGTAATTCCCCTTTCAGTTTGAGGAATAGTGCCTTCAGCTCCCAACAAGCAGAACGCGGGAGCGAGCGACCAGGAGTTTAAAAACGCAAGCACAACGCGTGCAGATCTCTTGTGCTGCGTGCGCGCAGACACGGACGCCGCGCGTCTCCCACTTTTCACCATGGCCCCGCCCCCTTTCACTCCCCATCTCCCCTGGCTCCTGGACAGGGACCGACACTTTTCCAGTCAACACGCAAGTCAACGCCGGTGAGTGGCAGGCTACGGCCCGGGCTCCTCGGAACACCAGACCCCGGCAGGATGCAGTGCATCCGGAGGCAGCCCAAGCCCATGCAAGTCTGAGGAGCAGATCCTGCAGGAGGAGAGCAGGAAGGAGGCCGCGCAGAACGGGAAGATCTTGGGTAAGGGCGCGCCAACACCCACTCTCGCGGACAGGTTCCGTGACCGCGCACCACACAAGTAGCCCGAGGGGACGGAGGCTCTTAAACCCCTCCCTCGCCACTGAGGTGGCAACTCCTGTTGACGCAGCTCGACTGTGCACAGTTTTACAAGCACGTTTTTATTTGCACTCTTTATTTTAAGCAGTAAAAGTTGTAATTCAAGTAGAGTTGCTTGGCTGCCAAATGACCTAAGATCATCTCGAGGCACGCTTGCAGCCAAATCTGGATTTTGTTTTCTCTAACAGCACTTGGCACATGCAGTGACTTGTAGTTTTGCTTGTATTAGCTTCAATTTCCGAGTGCCGTTGGCCAGAGTCGAGACTCGGCTGTGGGTGTCACGCATACCGGAGGGTGACAGCGGCTATGCAGACTGTCACCTGACGTCACACACCTTCAGCTCTCTAATTAAAGCAGCCTAACGCAAGTAAATAATAGCAAAAGCAAAGGAGCACGCGCACATCTGCTCTCTCCTCGGCTGACGGCGTTAGCCGTACGCGTGCACATCCGATGTCTGTACGAGTGCACATATTGTGTCTTCTGTCTCACTTCCGAAGCAAAAGCGGCAACAATAGATCTCGCCGGCGTCGCTAGGCGAGACCTAAAAAGACGCCATGAGCGTGCACATTGGCTGTCCAGCGGCAACCTACAAGAGACGCCGTGAGCGTGCGAGCGAGCACATCGGCTGTCCCGGCGCAAGCTGAAAGACACGCCGTGCGCGTGCCCATGTGCTGTCCGGGACAAAGCTGATAGACACGCCGTGAGCGTGCACATCGGCTGTCTGGGAAAGTGCACATCTCCTGTCCCCCTTCCAAACTCAAGTCGACGACAATAAGTCTCGCTAGCGACAGCGCTTCGCGCTGCGTCGCTAGGCGAGACCTAAAAATGAATGTGTCCTCATGTAACACAACTGGTGCTTGTGTAAAGCGCTCTGATACCCGATACCTTCAGGTCAAGTTCGCGCTATATAAAACTCCGTAAAAGAAGCCAACAATATTTTAATTGATTTTGTCATATTTATTTAGCTACATGCTGCAAATTTGACATTTAAAGCATTTTCCACAAAAAGAAGGGAAAATATGATTTGATCAAATGTTGCACTTAAAATACATAGGCTTGCAGGCTGTTGTTCCACATGTTCTTGGTAAATACATAATACATTTTTTTAATTTAAGTGGGGAAATAATCTCCTTTAAGCTTGTGTCACAAATTTTAACTTTACAACTGTGCAAAACCTTTGCACACAAATGACTTAACCCAAGTGTCAAATTTATTATTATTTAAGCACAAAAGCGGCATGCATTGTGAGGCTGATTAGCATGCACCAGCTGCTCCACTGTACACATAGCATTTGCCCTGTTGTTAGACCTGGCATCTTTGGCGTGGTTTTTCTCTTAACTTTTTGCCTTCAACCCTCCTGTTTTGCGGATTTCATTTTTGCTGGTTTAGGACTCTGCACACTTTACTACTGCTAGCCAATGCTAAACTGCTCTCTTACTAAAAGATGGTAGAATTGACTTACACCCAATTGGCATATTTAATTTACTTGGCACTACCTGTGCCCGCGGCATGTAAATTAAATGCTACTAGTGGGCCTGCAGCAATGATTGTGCCACCCACTTCAGTAGCCCTTTTAAACAGGCCTGCCACTGCAGCCTGTGTGTGCAGTTTTAAACTGCTATTTCGATCTGGCAACGCATCCTCAACGCGAGACCTCACAACGCTCTGCACCCAGGATTTAAGATACTTTGTTCAACAGGCCTGATTCAGCCCCTGTATCCGGCCCGTGCTCCATCATGGGCGGCTTTAATTTGGGACTTTGTTGCAGTCCAGCGCAACCAGATAACCACAGTTTGCGCTTTGCGCTTCTAAGCACTGTTTCAATTGAATCTTTAAAACTGCATATCTCTGGTTTTACAAATTGTATTGTTGTCGTTTTGTTGTCAAATAATTTATTACATTTTACTCAACTTACTTTTACTTTAAAATGTTCTTCTATGTTAAGCCTGACTGCTTTTGTACAAAGCTATCAAAGGGTTAAGCACAGGTTAATTTGGGGTTTGCTTGTGTTTCACCCTGACAAGAATTGTGGTTGCTGCTTGAGTAGGGTTTCACACCTTCAACCAGTAAACCAATTTCCTACAGTGAAGCAATGGATTTTGTTCAAATCCATGTGCTTGGTTCATAAAATAGTGTATATGTCTTCAGTTTCTCCTCCATGCTGTAGATTTCATTGGCATTGTCCCAGCCGCACACTGAGATCAGCTAACCATAAATTATAACGGTTCCTAAAATGGGCCACAAGACAATTGGCGGCAGAACCCTTTCTGTGGCAGTTGGTAAACATTGGAATTCTCTGCCATTGCTTAACCAAGTTTTCTGAAATTTCTGAAAACCTGGCTTTTTCACAAGTTATCCTTAAGGACTCCTTAATCAAGTATCCTTCATACTTTTTTGCGGCCTCTGTGCACTAAAATGTAGGTTGTCTAGCGCCAAGAAACCCTATAGGGTTGTACGTTGCACAACACAAATTCCAACAAATAAATAAATAAATAAGATTGCAAAAATACAACCTAAATAATAAGATAGTATAGATCTGTACAAGGTTAGAAGTACATATTTATCACACATAATAAGATACCATCGATCATGTCATAATACAGTGCCATTGTTCTTACAAACACTTGCCCTAAATCATGATGGTATACAGCTATTTTTTATTTGAGAATAAAACTCCAGATTGCCTGACATAAGAATATACAGGCAGTCCTAACTGAGACAGACCCTTATCGTATGCCAAGGCATGTTTTTCAAAAGCCCTTATGTATCAGGAGACCGCCCAATGCATTTAGAAAGCATAGGTATAGTAAAAGGATTGTAAATTCGTGCCTCAAGTCCTAGGGCAATACGGACATGACAAATATCATGAAACAGTGGCAGAATAATACAATATATAAGCTAGTCCGGTAGATGGCGCCACAGGTCAGTTATTTGAGACTAGTAGAACCACGTGTAAAAGGTATCGAAGAAGTTATTTATTTAAGTCTCGCCACACTTGTTCATGATGAGCCCCCTCCCTCTTCCTCCACCGTCAAGTACACAATAGTTAATATTTCAAACCAATATATAAGTGAAATGTGAGCCATTGCGAGCAGGGTACATTGTTGTATTGGTGCTTAGGGACATTACCTCAAAGAATTATAGTTAAAAACCTCGAATCAGTATTGTTTTTTAATTTCTCACATTAACTGCATGAAGTGCAATACATTGCAAGTCAGTCGAACTTAACAAGGTTGTTTGGGATGACATCTTAAAAGAACGCGTCAACAATTATGCTTTGTTTCACTGTTTATAGCGGGAAAAATAGTAATACGCCAAAGGGATAGGGTTCCGTATTCAACTGAAACCATATGTATACTCCCTCTGGCAAACCACCTCAAACACAATCGGATTCATCATACTTCCACTAATACACGTGTGCTCTCACAAACATATATATAAAAGAGTGAGTGTATGTATATATATATATATATATATATATATATATCCCACAGCCAAGCGAGCAAAGCAACGCCATCGCCTTACCCCTGCCTCAAATGATGGCGTTCCACAGCGGGACGGCGTGTCCCAAAACAGCAAATCCAACGCTGACTCGACGATGAAGAAACAGCATGCTGTGGACCAAAATCGTTGCAAAGTGATGATTTATTGAAAAGGCTTTGACAAACTCAACGCGTTTCGGGGTAGAACCCCGTGATCAAGGGGTCCCAAAACGTGTTTTTTCCATGCAATTTCCATAGGAAACTTTAGACAAGGCTACAGGTCAAACTGCTGAACGGAATTACGCCAAATTTGGCAGGGAGAAAGGTCTTGGTCCAGAAAGCACGCTTTTTTTTTAAATGGGGTAAGTCCGTTCAGTAGTTTTAGAGAAATATCAAAATTTACAGATATCGATATTTGAGAATTCTGACATCTGATTGGTTGAGGCGTTACGAGCACGAGCGTGCGGCTCATTGGTTGCGAACTGTTCAAACTAGGAAGTGTTGGCAGCCATTTTGTGACTGAGTTGAAAGGCGTAGGGCGAAACAAAAGAGAAAAATTGTATAAGAGGGTATAGTAGGAACACTGTGGTCTTAGTTTAAGCAGTCTGTACGGTGCAGAGGCAGGGAGTTTGAATGTTGCGTAGGCCGTGGAAATCACGTCCGCAGACGTGGAAATCACGTCCACAGAACAACGGTGCGCGGTATTTACGGCAAGGTTGCATAGGCTCTGGAAAATCCCGTCGGGAAAATAACAATGCGCCGTATTGCAGCCTTCCTTTTATATAATGCGCAGTAATGTTTACTTATAATGCAGTGTTCACTTTTATCACGGACAGTGTCACTTTCTTACACGAAAATTAATATTATGTGGGAGGGCGTGTTCTGTTCGTGTGTCTGGAACAAAATTAACGACAGTGTCACTTTCTTACACGAAAATTAATATTATGTAGGAGGGCGTGTTCTGTTCGTGTGTCTGGAACAAAATTAACGTTTAATTGGCTGAGGTGTTCCAACAACGAGCTCAATGTTCATTGGCTGCGAACCATTGACAGTAGAAGTGTTGCCAGCCATTTCCTCCCCGTGCGCGGAGTAGCAGGGACATCTGATTGGCTGACGTGTTCCAAGCAGGACCTTCCAAGCTTAACGTTCATTGGCTGTAAACCATTGAAAGTAGAAGTGTTGCCAGCCATTTCCTCCCCGTGCGCTGAGTAGCAGGAACATCTGATTGGCTGGGTGGTTCCAAGCAGGACCTTCCAAAGCTTAATGTTCATTGGCTGCGAACTATTGAAAGTAGAAGTGTTGCCAGCCATTTTCTCCCCGTCCGCAGAGTAGCAGGGACATCGGATTGGCTGACGTGTTCCAAGCAGGACCTTCCCAAGCTTAATGTTCATTGGCTGCGAACCATTGAAAGTAGAAGTGTTGCCAGCCATTTCCTCCCCGTCCGCGGAGTAGCAGGGACATCTGATTGGCTGACGTGTTCCAAGCAGGACCTTCCCAAGCTTAATGTTCATTGGCTGCGAACCATTGAAAGTACAAGTGTTGCCAGCCACTTCCTCCCCGTCCGCGGAGGAGCAGGCACATGTTATTGGTTGACGTGTTCCAAGCAGGACGTTCCCAAGCTTAATGTTCATCGGCTGTACACCATAGAAAGTAGAAGTGTTGCCAGCCATTCCCTCCCCCTCCGCGGAGCATCAGGGACATCTGATTGGGTAATGTGTTCCAAGCAGGACCTTCCCAAGCTTAATGTTCATTGGCTGTAAACCATTGAAAGTAGAAGTGTTGGCAGCTATTCCCTCCCCCTCTGCGGAACACCATGGACATTTTATTGGCTAAACTGTTCCTAGTACAAGTTTGCTCATTATTGGCTGGGAACGGTTCACTTTTGTGAACCATTTTGTGACGCACTTCAATGGAGTACGGGAAAAGAAAGTAGTAGCGGGGAGGGTAGGAACACTATTAACTCTGTACAGTGGTCACAAGGTGGTGGAGAGGGATTGTGAAGGTAAAAATAGTTTTTTATATATTTTAAGGGCCATTTATATAATTGGCGTGGGGTGTACAAATCACGGCGGGAAAATAACAAAGTGTGTTGCGGGCTTCTTTTTATTAAGTTTGCGGGTGGGATACTTCCCAGGAGCACTGTTTAGTTATAATGTGGTGTTTACTTTTCTAACGGGCAGCTGTGGTTGCGCAGCAAAATTTCAGTCTAGGTTTGAAATAGTTTTTATTAAGCAATTACAAATATAGTTTGTTCGGAAACTGAAGCTGTATATATCAAAGGGGTGACAAATAAAAACGCAATTCATTAAATATCCCTTAAGCGTGGCCACACCCTCCCTTTTTTTCTGCTATAGTTTGTAAAAGTGTTGCCCCATATTCTTGATAATATAAGAGGTCATGAGTTACTTTTAGATAAAGTAGAAAAGAAGTGCTACAAGAAACACTCCCGCACTACATCATCTCACGTCACAAGAACAATAACAAGTAAAAACAGTTAAACACAAATCACTTTATATTACATAGAAATGTACGCTTTATCATTTTTTATAATTTCTATTATTGTAGAATTCGGGAAAGTTCGGTCGTAGTGCTTAGATCACATACTCCTTTAAGAATATATAGGATAGTAGTATAATAATATACACTACTGGTCGTATATATTCTATAGGGAGAAGGTGAATAGGAACCGCAACAGACAAAAATATAAATAGTAAAAAAATATTCAGAAATGTAGGGTTTATCAATGGTATTCACTAAGAAAGTATCTATGGAAACAATTTTTTTTTAAACTGCAATTTCCAAAAATATTGTCACTGTAAACATATCTGATCACGTAAGTTATAAAGGTCAGTAAACTGTATTTCAGATGGTTTACTCCTGGCGGCGAGAAATCTCCAATTCCTGTTGTGTGGAAATATCACACTCGTACAATATACACAGTGTCACTGATGGCACACAAAAAGGAAAATGAAAATGAAGTCAACAATACAAAACAAGATCAATAACGAAATACTTTCCAGCGATGAGTATGTTGACAGCTTCTTTTCTCCGGGACTTCGAAATCTTTCATCTTCGCGCCAACGGGTCATAAAGTGCTCTGAGATCACAATGACTGTTAATATTATAATATACATATTCACAGTATATGATCCCAAGAAAGAAACAGAGTAAGAACGAGAAGGTGCTGACATTAAATATAAATCTTTAGTCTTTGCGTCGACGGGTCATAAACTCCACTGAGGTCAGTATAAATGTTCATATTACAATATACATACTCACACTATATGATCTCAAGGGAGAAATAGACTAAAAACCAGAAGCTGCTGACGTTACATATAAATCTTTAGTCTTCGCGCCAACGGGTCACAAACTCCTCTGAGATCATAATGTGTGGTTATTATAATATACATACTCACACTATATGATGTCAAGGGGGAAATAGACTACAAACTAGAAGCTGCTGACGTTACATATAAATCTTTAGTCTTCGCGCCGACGGGTCACCAACACTTCTGAGGTCAAGTACAGTGTCAATATTATAATATACAAAGTCACACTATATGAGCTCAAAGGAGCCAGAACAGGAACAATGTTTGCTGTATTCTGTCTGTTTCTGAAAACAAGCTGCTGACGTTACATATAAATGGCAAAAACAACCAATAACACTTTTTTCTAAATACAAGTGTTTAAAGATTGACAAATAGCTACGTATTATAAATATTTAGTATTGCATAATCAAACAACTTACAACTCAGGATTATGTTTTGTGGCCGCAAAAGAAGAATCCGACTGTAGAAAAGAGCACCTGCTTCACTGAATGGAGACGCGTAAATAACTCGCAAAAACGAAACTAATCTATCAACGGGTGTGGTTTATATACTTTTTGGTTATTCAGTAGTCTATGGAAGGATGATGCGGCTCCACCCATTTAGATGTGACGTTTTACAGTTGACAGGTGCTCACGTTTTAACTGTTTCACTTGTGCACGTGTTGGGAAAAGTTACAAAATGTGAAGCGGAAAAAGTTTCGATTTCGAACCTAACACGTATAAGGTCCTTAATATGTACATACGTTAGAGAGCTTAAAAACTGTTACCCGGAAAACCGTGTCATTTCCATTCTCATGAGTAAATACATTTATTGATTGCCGTAATTCTAAATAGAAGACATAAAAAAAAAGATCTATCGGAATAGAAGAAAAAAATAACGTGATAATATTTCTCATCACTATGGTTTTAAATTAAAAAAATGCGAGCATTTGTAAAGCGTACAGCTAACCCTGGAAAGGTGTGCCGGCGCTCGGGGGCGTCGGAAAGATTAAGTAAGCTGTTGCCCACAGTGACATAGTGGTGGGCTAACGTGCCGCTGGAGCCGGGAATCGAACTGTGAACGCTGTTGTTCAAAGTCAGGTATCATAGCTGCCCCGTCACACTTTTTCCACACTTATATGTTAATTAGTGCTAATTAAGTTTTAAACATTGTTAAATTATAACTTATAACAGACTACTGTTACAGTTAGTTTTTCACTACAAAAAGTATGCACGTCTTTTTTAAATTTAGTTAAAAACAATATAGGTTTTAGGGACATTGTAGTTAGAAATTAGCATTTAAAAAACCTTTGAAATTCACTGAAAAAACCATAGGTTTCAGGGACGTTATAGTTAGAAATTAGTATTTAAAAAACCATTGAAATTCACTGAAAAAACCATAGGTTTTACAGACGTTATAGTTAGAAATTAGCATTTAAAAAACCTTTGAAATTCACTGAAAAAACCATAGGTTTCAGGGGCGTTATAGTTAGCTGGACATTTCACTCGTACAAAACCATAGAAATTCCACTGTTATAGTTAGTTCAGCTAACTATAACTCGCAACCCCCGCAATGCACTGCTCATGACGTCACATATTACATCATTCATGGCATGGTCAGTGACATCACTGATGACATCACTGATGACATCTGAAATGACATCACTGATGACATCACTGATGACATCATCCACGTGAAAATCTGATGCACCTCCTCACAGTCTAATATAACCTTTAATACACCCACTGTAAAATACAGACTACCATTTTTGAAACCATCGAGACACCAACACCAGTTACTACATACACACTCTTTGATTCCTAGGTCTACACACACATCCACTCATTCACCCATACATTCACTTATACATGCAGTTACTCATCAATACAACACTATGATATGCACTCATACACCTATACAGACACTCACACACCGCCACTCATCCATGGAGTTACTCACACACCTAGTCAGTCATGCAAAGAATCAATCACACTCCCATTTACTCACCTATACAGTTATACACACACCACCTCCCTAATTCATACAGATACTAACGCATAATTACTCTCTTATATAATCACTGATACAAGTACACACTCATCCATACAGCCACTCTCACAATCACTCACTGTCACATATACTCATTTATATACAGCATCACTCACATATACTGCCTTTTACATATGTAGTTACTCACACATGTACCACTGAGACATCCATTCACTAACCAACACACCCATACACACACTCACCCACCCATACAGCTTTTTCCACATGCACTCTTGAACCCATACACCCAGTGAATCAACCACTCACACATCAATGCACAGAGTCACACACCTCCAACCCACCCACACACACACTCAGTCTCCCATACAAACACTCAGCCAAACAATCAATAACCCATATAAACACTCATGTAGCTACTAACCAACCCATGTAGCAGCTTACACAACAACAGACAGACTGATACACACATTCACACAGTTTAGTCACTAACCCATGCATTCAGTAAGACACGTTTAATCACTCACCTATACAATCAGTCACACACCTGTAAAATCCCCATCCAGACACTTATACACCCACTCATTCTTCAATACACCTAAGAATATATGTAAAACATATTTAAAAATTATAGAAACACACAGTCACTGGATGATGTCAGCAGTAATGTCATTTCAGATGTCATCAGTGATGTCATCAGTGATGTCACTGACCATGCCATGAATGATGTAATATGTGCCGTCATGAGCAGTGCATTGCGGGGGCGCGAGTTATAGTTAGCTGAACTAACTATAACAGTGGAATTTCTATGGTTTTGTACGAGTGAAATGTCCAGCTAACTATAACGCCCCTGAAACCTATGGTTTTTTCAGTGAATATATACAGTGTGCCACCACGCAAAAGCCTCTATATAGAATTTTTTAAAATTAAAATATTGTTGATAATATTAAACACAAATCAAAGTGCCCTTGCCCTTGTCCATAGGTTTGAGAACAAGTTCATCAAATAATTACAGTATTATTACATCAGTTGTCCAGTCTCCCTCAGCGTCTCTTCTGCAAGAAAGCGCAGTTGTGAGTCCTGAAAGAAGACTGTCCTCTCTCTCTGGGGTACAGAAGCAGCTGCTTGTGGGAATTTCTAGGAGCTTTGCCTTGCTGTATGAGATTGTTAAATGTTTTCCGCACAGCTGACAGTAAGGAGAATGGAACCATTAGACGAATATTCTGAAATAGGTATAGGAGCTTCATCAGGGCCGTTATGTGCACAGCTCAAGTTTTGCCCAATCACGAACACATCCTAGCCTGCCAAGACTGGAGATGGTGCTGCAAGTCTTTCAGAACTGGGGGGAAATTCAGCCCTACCTCTTTGATAGTAGAAGGGGAAATGTTTATACCGATATTGGTTCGTCTTTGATCGTCAATGAAATCCATATTTTTGTTCAAGTGTTTTTGCCTGTTGCAGAGGGACGGACAAATTAAAAAACTCTGCTTTTAGCATGTTAGTCTTGAAACTTGATTCAGTTTTAGAAAGTTCCCGTTAGCCAAGAAGAACCGGTGGAGAGGTTTCTAGCTTAGTCATGATGACAACAATATTGCTAGCATTGCTAGAAAGGGGGTTTCTGGTTGGCTAGGGTATACTCCTAAGTCAGGCAGAACCCACACCTCTAGTCAGGTCAAGTAAGATACACACCAAGATAACCTGTGCTCAACCCCTGGTAGCTTGGCACAGAGCAGGCATGCTTATCATCAGAGGCAATGTGTAAAGCGTTTATGCAACATACTCACACAGTAACCCAATGAATACACCACAAGAGACTCCACACAAGGTTATACAAAAATAGCTTTCTATATTGTGCATAAAACATCATAAGATCAAAACGACAAAGATCATAAGTATACTTTTGGAGATAGGCTATTACCACTTTACATGTCTGTAACACATAAGTACTTTCCCAGATATGCAGGTTTAAAGTATCACTTTAGATGTAGAAAATCAACATTGTCTCAGTAGTACTTTAAATGCAGGTAACACCTAAGAATTTTCCAAGGTATGCAAGTTAAAGTATCACATCAGGGATAGAAGCACCTGCACTTCTATCAGAACCCTTACAGTAACTTTCTAGTGCAGGTTGAAGATCTCTCTCTGGGATCATCAAGGACACCCTCGGATCTGGCTCTTAAGTCCCAGGGTGCGGAAAGTAATGCCCCAAGTCATGGCGAGTCCGGAGCCCTCTGGGACCGCTCAGACTCGCAACTCTTGCCAAGACCGAGGGCTGCCTGCGAAAGAACGCGGGACGGCTCCACTGGGACCTCGGAGGTCTGATCTCCCAATTGCAGGGCTCATAGGACAGAGCCACATGCAAAGGAGTGCGGGACAGCTTTACTCCACCTACGGCTCCAGGTAGATCCACAGTACCTTTGGAGAAGCTGGGTCACGCTCGGGGTATCCGCAATGTCTGGAATTGTCAGCAGGCCTTGGAAATGTTGTCAGCTCGATACATGCGCTGATACAGGGGCCGGGGCCTGCAGGCATGAGCCTTGTGTGTCTAACCCACTTTGGTTGTTGGGCAACACTTCAAGGACAGGGTCGCGCTGCTGTGCTTCACAGGGTAGGAGGTGCTCCACACGCCCTGGTGCAAAACAAGTGCTCCACACATGCTGATCCTTGCAACATTGGGGGAAGTATGGAGCGCTAACCATGCACTGGTTGGGGAATGTAAAGCAAGGAGCAATCGATCACGGCTCCTTAATCAGCATGCTGCTGCCGGACTCACAAGACACTGAGTCCCACGGCAGAGGTGCTTAAACACAATCTTTGATGGCCCTGAGATTGCAAAACAGGGGGGCAAGCCAACAAGCCCTTGGAGAGCACTGGTAGGGCACCAAAGCAGGCATCAGGCAGCAGGTCAGGACATAAAGGCAGGCTGCAAAATGGCAGTCCCTCCTGCATTCCAGCAGTCAGCAGGAAGCAGGCCAACACCGCATAGCAGTAAGCAAAATGGTGGTCCCTCCTGGCAGCACAGCAGTCCTCTGGCAATGTGCAGTGGAGAACCAGCAGCACCTGATTACAAGTCTCACGTAGTTTCTAAAAAACATGGGGTCCGAGTCCCAGTACTTATAATCATAAATGCCTTTGATGTAGGGGGTGACTTCAAAAGAACCCTTAGAAGTGCACAACAATCCCTTTCAGATCAGCCCTGGCTCAAGACGATCAGAAGGGGGTAAATTATCCCTTTGCATGAGCACAGGACACAACCTATTCAAATGTAAGTGTGAACCACCATACTGATAGTCTTCCTGGGCTTGGAGAGGGCTCCAAGCCCAGGAAGACTATCAGTATGCAGATGAATGCAGATGTATCCCCTGTCACTCCCAGCCCTTCCTGTGTTGTGTCTGTCTGGAGAGAATTCACAAAGTGTAGCTGTCACCCAACCCAGACGTGTACTGGAGACAGGCTGCAAAGCACAAAGAATTATAAGCACAGAGAAATGCCAACTTCTAAAAGTTGAAATCACAGAAAGGTGTCAAGGGAGGTTTATTTTAAATATTCGCGATAAACCTGAGACCACTAATTCTGAGGTTTATGAGCATTTATTCTGCTTAGTTTTGATAATTCAAAAAGACATTCATAAATCAATTGGACATGTCTTTTAAAAGGAAACACCACATTAGTAAATCACACAATTGCAACACATTTGTATGCGTGATTTAGAACCATTTCTTTTGTGAGACAATATATACAACACATACATAATACCAAACGTTATTTGTGACAAAAATATATACAGCAAACCAATGATCACAAGACAAACATCGATAAATTGTGTGCCAGCCTGAAATTAAACCAGTCCTGCATTTACACTGAAAACACAAGGCGGACAATTGCTCATTCAAAGACACATGTCTACTGTCCTGCCTGTGGGAGGGTGGGGATGCATATCCTACTTAAGGGTGTTGACAACTTGGAAAAAGGGGGAAATCATTTCTATTCAGTCCCCTCGTGGCACACCCTGTTCTACCTTCCCCCACACTCCCTCGTGGCACACCCTGTTCTACCTTCCCCCACACTCAACAGCCAACGCGTTTCGAATCCCCAACAATTCCGGGATTCTCTTCAGGGCTCGGACTTGGTTTTGTTTTGGCTCTCAATTATGCTGCAGACAGATGTCCATTATCTGTTCTTCAATTCATAGTATGTGAAAGCAGTTAGAAAATCATCTTGCTCCTCTCATTCAAACCGGAGCAAGATGATTTTCTAACTGCTTTCACATGGCTGAAATGAAAGGAAACAGTCAAGATTATTGCAGAAGAAATTCACGGCGACGCGCCCGCGAGCTCTAACTACATTTCACGAGTCTCAAGATCCTGGACCGTTTTTAAATCATTATCAAGAGCTTCCACACACCCATAAAATTTAAGCCTCGATTAATACTATGAATTGAAGAACAGATAATGGACATCTGTCTGCAGCATAATTGAGAGCCAAAACAAAACCAAGTCCGAGTCCTGAAGAGAATCCCGGAATTGTTGGGGATTCGAAACGCGTTGGCTGTTGAGTGTGGGGGAAGGTAGAACAGGGTGTGCCACGAGGGAGTGTGGGGGAAGGTAGAACAGGGTGTGCCACGAGGGGACTGAATAGAAATGATTTCCCCCTTTTTCTAGGTTGTCAACACCCTTAAGTAGGATATGCATCCCCACCCTCCCACAGGCAGGACAGTAGACATGTGTCTTTGAATGAGCAATTGTCCGCCTTGTGTTTTCAGTGCAAATGCAGGACTGGTTTAATTTCAGGCTGGCACACATAATTTATCGATGTTTGTCTTGTGATCATTGGTTTGCTGTATATATTTTTGTCACAAAAAACGTTTGGTATTATGTATGTGTTGTATATATTGTCTCACAAAAGAAATGGTTCTAAATCACGCATACAAATGTGTTGCAATTGTGTGATTTACTAATGTGGTGTTTCCTTTAAAAGACATGTCCAATTGATTTATGAATGTCTTTTTGAATTATCAAAACTAAGCAGAATAAATGCTCATAAACCTCAGAATCAGTGGTCTCAGGTTTATCGCGAATATTTAAAATAAACCTCCCTTGACACCTTTCTGTGATTTTAATATTTGGGTGGTCCAGTCTGGGGAGTACAGGACCCAAGCCTTCCTTGTTTTAACTTCTAAAAGTGGCATCTCTAAAATAGTAATGTGAAACCCAGCTTCACCAGTAAGTATGATTTATCACTACTATTCTAAACATGCCAAACATAGCAGAGCCACTCCTTTATGATCAGGAATTACCACTTAAAAGTATATAAGGGGATTCCCAATGCTAGCCTATGAGAAGAGTAGGCCTCACAGCAGTGAAAAACAAAATAGGCTTTTTGTCACTACCAGGACATGCAAAATATAAAGGTACATGTCCTACCTTTTACTTACACAGCACCCTGCCCACAGGGCTACCTAGGACTTACCTTAGGGGTGACCTATGTGTAATAAAAGGGGAGTTTAATGCTTGGCAAGTAGTTTTAAATGGCAAGTCAAAGTGGCAGTGAACTGCGCACACAGACAGATTTGAAAGGCTACTTCTGTGGGCGACACAAGTCACACTAGTACCATTTAATATACAGGCCCTGGGTATATGGTATACCACTTTACAAGGGACTTACAAGTAAATCAAATGTGCCAAACAGGTGTAAACCAATCATACTATGTTTAGGGGAGAGAGCACATGCATTTTAGCACTGGTCAACAGTGGTAAAGTGCCCAGAGTCCTAAAGCCAACAAAAAGAAGGGCAGAAAGAAAGGGAGGAGGAAGGCAACATATTTGTGGATGACCCTGCAAAAATGGCCAGGTCCAACAAGCATACAGAGAGATTTTAATCACATATTGACAAATTGATATGCCCTCAAAAGTGGATTAGAATGGATTCTCTTCACCTAAGGCTCCAAGGTCTGGGCAAAAAGAAGCGGAGAAAGGTAACTTCTCTGTTGAGTGCTTCTGTAGATCTCAACGTGAGATGCTTGGCAGCCTTTCCCCCTGACTCTTACTTTCAGAGCCCAATAACTTATCAGCGACCTGGGGGTCATACTTCCATGCAATGCCAACACGGTTCAGTTTATTGAACCAGAAGCCTCAGTGAACAATGTATAAATGCCTGTTCAGAGTCAAAGCTAAAAAAAAACGGCTCATTTTCCTGCCCTGTTAACTGTATATGCTGTATGCAAGAAATTTTGGCTCTTATTGCCACTCTGCTGCCATGTAATAAACCCAGTAAGGTCTGGTTGATTAATGGATGGCAACAGTGGATTAAGGCGAGCTGCCAGGACTCTTGCACATAGCTTTCCATCAATACTAAGGAGACGGATTGGTCCGCAGGATCACCAATGTATGGGGATGGGAGGGTCCTTCGCTGGTTCAGGAAGCACTGAGTTCAGAGCCTCTGTCATGAAGGGCATCATGTGTGAGAGTCGCTAAACCAACTAAACAACTAAGGGCCAGATGTAGGTAACTTCAATTTAGCGAGTCAATAGCGATTTTTACCGAATCGCTATTAAGGACTCGCTAAATGGAATGTAGGTAGGAATCGCTAAAATATTAGTGATTCCTTAACATTCCTTAATAACGAATTGGTAATTGAGATTCGTTATTAAGGAATACCTAGCCATTCATTCCTATGGGCTAGGAGGCCCATAGGAATGAATGGGAAGATATTCACTATTAGCGATTCGGTATAACCGAATCGCTAATAGCTGGAGGTATTTCAAGGGTGCCAGGGTGTCCAAAGGACACCCTGTTGCACCCCTGAAATGTGCATGTGTGCACATGTGGCGCACATGCATGCCCTAAGAGGCATGGATGTGTGCCACATGGCACATTTGAAAAAGCAAAAAAGTGCTTTTTAAAGGAAATCGCTACTTACCACCAACTTGAAGTTGGTGGTAATTAGCGATTCCTTAAGGCTCAAGTGCACTATTTTTAGTGCTACGTACATTGCATTTAAGAAATCGGTATTTCCGATTCCATAAATGCAAGAGCAAAATAAGGAATCGCTATTTTGCGATTCCTTATTTTGCATGTAGGTATGAACTCACCTACATTGCACTCAGCCAAATACCGGTCGTTAACGCTGAAATTCTCCGAATTTCGGCGTTACCGACCGGTATTTCGCCACCTACATCTGGCCCTAAGTCAGTATCAAGGTGAGGAAATTAGTTAAGACTTTGAAAAATCCCATCAGCGAGACCCAGAGGCTTCTCTGTCAGCACATTTTTGATCACGAAGATATTTTCCGCAGTTTGGATTGGGGTATTCAGTTTATCAACTTGTTCAAGGGAATGTTAGTTAATGAAACCTTATTTGAATAAGATAGATGACCCTTGTGTTTAGTGACTCTCCTCAGAAATAGCTCTTGATAAATTGCTTGGAATGGGGAAGAGTTACCTGTAACCCTAATGAAAATCTCCCCCATGGTAGAATGTCTTTGGTCCTGGACAGAAAATCCTTTCTCCTGGACTTACATATTATCCCCTCCTTCATTTCTCCCTCAAAATAGAATTGTTTGACCCGAAGCAGGGACAATTACACTTTTCTAGCTTTAGCGTTCAGAGCCGCTACAAGACTGCAATGATTTTGTGCCAGACCTTTTGGGACTGGGATGCTTTATGATTTTTTAATCCAACTCCAACAATTTTGTATCTATCTTTTTATTTAGCTGGTGCCTGCATCAGAATGCGATGTGAAGATTCTTTGATTATTTGGCTTCTAATGATGGTCTTAGACTTGTCCCATTGGATACTCTTTTTAACTTCTTCTGTCTTGTTTTTACTCAAATACATGGCAATAGCCTGGGGGTATCACTTGTTACAACTAGGGGGCATATTTACAAGCCATCACCGCCACCGGAGAGTCACTTTTTTGACGCTCCGGTGGCGCAGCGCCATATTCCATATTTACAAGGGGGCGCTAAGCCATTTAACGTGGCTTAACGCCACTTTGTAAATATGCCGCTTCCCGCTGCAGCCCTCTGCGGCAAAGGAGGGTGCAATGGGTGTTGCTGTGGGCGTTACACCGCAACACCCATTGCTTTTTGATGCTGCCCCAGATTTACAAGGCTGAGGCAGCGCCAAAAACTAGCGCCATGGAATACCAGGCATTAGAATGGCGATACGAGGTTAAATTATTAATTTATCCTCGTTTTTTGCTCTTTCCATGTGTGCTGCATTCTGCAGCACACATAGAAGGTGCAAATCACCATTATTGATTGTTTAAGTGCAGGAAGGTGTCCCTTCCTGCACATAAACAATTGTCCCTGCAGCGCAGGCACCCTTGCAACATGGCAGCAGGGTGCCTGCGCTAGCGCTAGGCAGCTTTTTTTGCACCAGTTCTAGGGGAAACACAGGTGTGAGCCGTATTCTTGTGAATAAGGTGCATCCCTGCGTTTGGAAAATGTCAGAGGGCGGCGCTGCCAAATTTGGCACAGCTCCACGCTCTGACATTTCATTGCAAATATGCCCCTAGATCTCTTAGGCAAAGACTAATTTAACGTCAAAGTATGAGGATCAGGAGACAGCCTGCATACATCTCCTTATAAGGAGCTAGGGTAATGGCCTGAAAGCGCACTATCCCAATGTTTGCACCACTTACTCTTTCCCTCAGCGACTCACTAAGAAGAAACTGTAAAAGTCTAGCTGGATAAAATATATTTTCAGATTCATTTGAAAGTGTAATGAGCCAAATATGGAGGAATCTCAGATCAAAAAATCATTATCTCCCTGGCCTCCACTTGCTTGTCCCAATCCTTAACATGTGCGGGTGAGCTTCACTCTGGACATCTGTTTGTAGAGTGGCCTATGTTGTAAAAATAAATATAGTGATCAAGATCTCACTTCCTCCCACAAAACACCTCTCGGCACAGAGGAAGTCATGCTGGTTTCCTGTCTTGCCTATCGGAGATACAGGCACACAGTAAAGTGTTTCAATAAGGTAAGCGCTTACCAGACAGTAACTTGTTTATCAGCCCCACTCTAATGGGGTGGTTGTCCATTCGGCACTCTGTCCTGCCTTGGCTGCTGTAGCATTGGGAGGACACTCTTAAGCAAGAGTGTGTGCCCGTAGAGTATGCTAGAGCAAAACTCAATCAATTCTGAGACAGTTTCTTGGTGGTGTGAGAACATGCATTTGCGTCAGGGTGGGGGAGTTGGCCCTCAATCCCCAGACTATTTTATATGTTAAACTCTTGTGAGACAGTCACTAATCTCTAATCCTGGGTACAATCAAATCTCATGCTGAGTAGAGTGTCTTTAGTGTTTGAAATGTGGAGGGTCACAAATGCATTTCAAAGAGGCACTAAGTTGAGGAGGCGGAAGTTGGTCCTTCAAGAATAGCTCTGTCCCCAGCTATAAAACATTGTGGACAAACAGCGGCGGCCGGCACGGATTGGAGGTAGGGGAGCGGAGGGGGGAGGACGCGGAGAGGAAGGGGGTATAAAAAATAAAAGAAAAAGAAAAAACGTATTCTCTCACTGCTTCCTAGCCGCGTCTCTCCTCTGTAGTCCCTCGCTTGGCCTAAACAGGAAGCACACCCAGGCTCCCAGTCAGCCAATCACAATGCTGCCAAAGCAGCCGTGGTTCGGCGCTCAGACGCTGACTGGGAGCCTGGGCATGTTCTCCATGCAGGCTGTAATGCAGCCTGCATGGAGAACATGTGAAGAGCGCATGAATATTTGGATGGCGTGAGAGGGCCGGCCCAACAGTCATTGTTTACTTAGGAGGTGCTACCACTCTTCCCCTGCCCCGTCACGCAAAGCTGCCTTAAGTAGGACAAAATAAAATGATAATAATGCGAGTTATCATTTTATTTTCCTTTTATTTCACTGCTAAAAAGCAGTGGGGCGACGCTCCTCCTCCTTAGCAGAGGAGCCGCCATTGTGGACAAAGCTCTGGATATATCTTTACAGGCTCAGACAAAACGTGCACATTTATAAAGAGAACCTCAGGATGAGTCTGAAGAATTTGCTCCTGAACCTCACAGGGGGGAAGGTGGATCAGCGATCACAGCCATCTGAAGTTATTTACAATATAAAAATATGTTTGTAGTTTCAGGCACCTGAGATGGAGACAGACCCTGGGGATTTTTTTAGTTCCTATATGGTCCTCTTGCCATGGACTATTTATGTTTCCATAAAGTTGTCAGGTACATTTTATACATGGACAGAGATCAACAAGACTAGATTTCCAAGAATCTTAAGTCTATGGTGCCTCTTGGAAGGATTTGACTCAGAGTGTCCACAAAATGCTAAAGTTAACACATTATTAGCAAGCCTGTCTTCTTTGGCTACTGAATGTCACCTACCTAAAGATCCAGCAGATAGAAAGATGAAGGGCTCACTAAAATGAGTATGTGCAGCCTCCAATTTAATATTTCGAGATTCCACTTATGCGGCTTATACTACCCATGCTTTGTTGGATTTTCAAAATGAAGTAGGCTGTGCTAACTTGCAGCCACGGCCGCTGCACTTAAGAGCGGTGGGGCAGTGGGGCCGGCTGGGGGTGGGGGGATTTCAAGTGATGACCACAAGGGAAAATTAAATAAATAATACATTTTCCCTCATGGCTGTCTCTCGAAATCCCCCCAGCCGACCCCACCGCCCCACGGCTCTTACCTGCAGCGGCCGTGACTGCTAACTTGCTTTTCTGCATGAGCTGATGGTGTTGTTCTATCTGATACTGCCTTTGATGGACTGTGTGCTACTGCAACTTCGGCAGATGCAATTATTGCAGGAAGAAGACAATTTTGGAAGCCTGATGAATCTCAAAAGAATCTCATCCTCCGTGTTTGAGACCTAAGCTTTTTGCTCCTCAGCTGGATGACCTGCATAACAAGCATTTGCAATGCAATAGGACTCGCATTTACTCAAGACCTATTGCATTGCATCACGGACAATGGGAGGGGGGGAAGCACGGCAGGCGTGGGAGGGGGGATGGGGGAGAAGGCATGGACAACAGGAGTGTGGGCGAGAGGAGGGAGAAGGGGGAGAGAAGGCATGGACAACAGGAGTGCGGGCGGGGGAGGGGGAGAAGGCACAGACAATGGGAGTGCGGGCAGGGGGGGAGGAGAAGGGGGCGAGAAGGCACGGACAACGGGAGTGCCGGCGGGGGTGAGAAAGCACGGAAAAAATAGTGCTCACAGTCTAAATAACACGTACCGTACCGTGTAAAACACTCGAAGTAAAGGGGCCAGTAGCCATGGGAGGGTACAAATGATGACATGGCCATAATAAGGAGGGACTAACAAGCCTCATAATCAATCAGAACACAGCATTTACGAAGGACAAAGACACAAGCCAATGAAAAAATGGGCGGGGCAGTGGGCGGGGCTTCCCTCACGTAGTGAACTACCACAGATCTTCCTTAGAGAAGCGCTTGCGCGCTGACTCTAGGCTCAACCTAAAAAGTTAGCTGAAGAGAAAAAACTCTTGCACCCTTTTCAAATGCAAACTTCAAGACCGAGATATGTTGCTTTTCCACAAGCTCCACAGGAGCAGAATCAGACTCAGCAACACGGCTTTTCAGACATCCCTTTTGAGGTCGGCATGAGGCCAAGGGTCCGCAGTCCTTGAAAATGCCCGACCCAATCCTCCAGCCTCTCAGCAGCTTCCTAAATCCTTTCTATGCAGACAAGCCTCAAGCCACACCGGAAGGTCACCTATTACTATTTGCAAACAAATGGAAAGGCCATATATTGGGTTGTTGGACGTTACAGATTTCAGACTTAAAATGAGTGACTCCTCTTCCGACCAAGGCGGACTTTAGAGCTGGTGGTGGCCAGTGCGAAATCTTTGTCGGTGACCCCTCCGAACTAAAACCCTTCTGCATGAATTCCCTCACTATCACGCTACATCAGTGCCCCTCATCTCTCCAGAGCCCCTCTGCAACAAGCATTTGTTTGGTTTCATACCGCTATTCAAACCAGTGTAGGGAGTCAGAGCACTTTAAGTCACACACACATTATACAGAGCAAATGAATCATACGTGTGTAAATCAGTCTATAGAAAATAATACATAAGACAATGAGGATTATAAAGAGTGGGAACCACATCATTCATACTAATAGGCCATATATTTTAAGAGTGTTTGGTCTGGAAAAGCACAAACCCGGAAGTCGGGATTTAAAACGTATCACAGTGGTTGGCTTTACTAACAAGAATGCATTTCTACCCAAATCAACCCTTTTTTAGCAAAATTAGGATAATGAAAACGGGGGAAAAAATATAACATTCAAACCTATACCATGCAGTTGCCATGAAGCTCTTTGATGACAGTTCATAGCTCACTGTGTTATATCAGGATTGTAACTTATGAACTGCAAGGAACAAAAGGATTTCTGTGACAAAAGCAGTAACCCACTGAGTTATCCACTTGAAAAACAGTTCTGTGATATGCATGGCACACGTTCTTTGCAGCAGGCATATTAACCCCCTGTGCTATTGTATGATGAGTCAAAACTGCCACTAGACAAAACTGATCTCTCTCCACCAGAAACATTAATCATCAGAGTTATGTTGACATTTTTATTGTTGCCTGAAAACTGTTGGACACATAAACACTGCAGCATCTGCTTTGAAACCTGTGTCATTTCTAAACACTGCACTCCCGTAGGTCAGCGCCAGGTGCACTGCGCCAGTCACGCCGCTCTAAAGCCAGCCCTGCTTCTGACATCAGGGGACAAGAGAAAAGCCTTTCAGGAGGGTGGTGCTGCTCTTTTGCAGTGTTTTGTTAAGCTGCTGTGGCAATTCCTGGGTTTAGCCACCATGTCGCTCACCATTCTTCAGAGAGTGTGTGGCTTAGGTGAACAAGATGACTTTCTTTCTCCACATTGCGGATCGCTGTATTTCCCTTTACGATTTACCTGGCAGCAGCCAACCCACTGGTGTGGTCCTTCTTCGTGGCATTCTTCTTTGTGGGGGATGTTTTGCAGACAATGTGTAATAAGCCATGGGCCTACTTTGTCTTCTCCTTCTTAGGGTTCTTTCGTGAGTTAATTGGAGATAGTAATATGTGTCCTAAGTTAAGATGGCCGTCGTCCTGCAAGTTAGTGAAAGTCTTTCCCAAATCAATATGGAAACAACATGACTTCCTGTTTCCTGACATAAAAGAAAGTGATTCCTTCTACTCTTTGAGTTACAATGCTTTGAGCAGTTTTCCGACTGGTTCCTTGTTCCTGGATTTCTTCCTGAACCTTCACCTGTTTTCATTTCCTTAATTCCTTTGTACTTCAGTAGTTTTCTACTCCCAGCCTTGCCTTTTTGGTACCATTGTTCAAGATGGCGATTCCAGTTTCCATCCATCCAGCTCATTTCTAGCTCACCGCTTGGCTTCTTCTGGATTCAAGTGATCTTAGCCTTCCGGGGCCTTCATTGATTGTTCTTGAATGTTTTTGCTTATTGGGCTTTTCCCCTCTTTGTGGCTCCTTCTGGAAGGCACTATCTGCTAGGTGCTTTATTTGTGCCAGAAGTATCATGGCTAATGGAACGGGGATCGCCCTCATCTCTGGCAGAATAGGTCTGTGATGACTAGACCATTGAGGCCGAGAAATTAGTGATGGAGCAGAGTAAATGAAAAAATTTAACCCCTAACAAATTTTATAAATAATTAATAAATATGTTCGTTTAAATGTATTAATCAACAATGTATGTGAGGGAAGGGTAACACGCAAGTATGTGTGCTGAATAATCTATTTACAAAATGTCTGTGTGTCTAATTATAACATAAAATTAATTGCGTACTAAATAAATAATAAATGCATGATTCGTGCTTCATAGAATATAAAACGTGACGTTGCAAAAACAATAGTGATGGTAAGTAAGGAACAGCTTAAATGTTGCTTTCTGCTAGGTAATAACTAATTGGGGTATGTAGATGACGGGAGGGAAACGAAAAGGCTATGTTTCTCTATTTTAATTATGTTTTGTTTATTTCTAAATAGTGCTTCTAAGTCTAATCGAGTGGCGATATAAAATGGCTGCCGTTTATTAGAGTACGCATGCGCTGAGAATACACATGACAAGGGAGAAAAAGTTGGAGAAAGACTGACCACGTGATGGTGCTGAAAGGCTAGGATGCAAGAATGGTCAAGGCTGATGTGACCTATTTGAACTGATAATGTGCCGTGGTGATCAGCAGAGAATCGTGGGAAACAGTTTTAAGAGAAAGGACAATGCCTGCAGAGTTCTCGAATGTATCGAAAGAAGTTACAAATGTACTGATCGAAGCGGATGGAAACATGTCATGAACTGTGAGAAAGGAAATGAACATATGCATTCCAGAAGAACAAGCTGGATCCGGGAGAATTTGATTAAAACTGAATAATGAACTGAGTGGACCAATGAATGAAGAGCGCGATATTAATGTTGCAACAATTTAGTTAGCAAAGTTAGAATTAGGGTATAAGTAGGCCTACTCTTAGTGGGAGGGTTAGCTTCCAGTACTTGAGTTCCAGATCGATCCATTTACTGAGCGGGAGATGCTGAGAGACTGTTAGATGAGACGGGTTGCGGTAGCTGATGCTGACGAGCTGAAGTTTCTGTTGCTGTTTTATTTTTCCAGTTGAGTATGAGAATCAGGTTATTTTTCAACTTTAAACTTAGGTTAGAAATCATTAGGCTAAATTAGGAAGATAGGCAGGTTAATTAGGATTTTCCTCATGACAAAATTTCCTTTCTGCAATAAAATTGATTTTGCTTAATAAATATTTGATTTGATAATGTATGAATAATTGGATAATAAAGTCTAAATTCTTTTCCATGCCTTTAAAATTATATAAATTTTGAAATTCTTAAATCAAACAACTCAGTGATTATTTACTAAATGGTTGTGAAATTAGTAATTAGTTATTGTGATTTAGCTGGTCTTGATCACTATCAACTGATTTTCACTAGATGATCCATCGACAAACAATGAGCAGGAATATCTTAAGAAATAACTAAGAAAGCGATAGGTTAAGGTAATAAGGTATCCCGGCTCCTTCCAGCGGTACATCATGATGATTTTCATTTAGTTTTTCTTTCTCCTAGGAGTATAGATTCGTAAAGGTGTAGAGGAAATCCAGGTGAATGTGTGTGTGTGTTTGTTAGGCGATGTCATGGGCCCCATCGTCATGTGGATGTGAGAAATATAAGTCGCGCCTGGATGACCGATAAGTGACCTAGGAGAAATAGTTTTCATTGTATCCGCTGCATCAGATTTCTTGGTAGCAGAGTTATGGTTTCTATAGATTAGTTTGGTGATTATTGATTATTGATTATTTTTGATGACTAATACTATATGTTGAGTCGCGTTATGTTATATGTGAGTTTTCACGCTTCTGGGATGTAGGAAGTGGAACACGTGTGGCAAGAGAAGTCACATGGAATTTGGTACATGGTCTGAATTCATTTTTTGGTAATAACACATTGTGTTGTGTTATGTTAGGGATTTTCTGTACGAAAGGTGTGTAACTGGGATAGCAAATCACGTTTTCTTGTGAAACTCTGGCCTTAATTCTCAGGAGCATAGTCTCCACATGTGTCTTATCCCCAGAGAAACGGGTTTACTGTTTGCTTGAAAGAAGGGTAAGGTAGAGGGAAGTGCTACTTTATTGGCGAAAGTTAATAATTCTGTGGTAGGGTAGAGGTAAGCGCTGCCTACTGGAAATACAGGATTCTTGTGTAAAAGGACAAAGCTGTCACTTTTGTTTAGCGAATCAGACTATGGAATTGTTTTAAATGTTGTAACTAACGAAGAAACATTAAAAAGAAAAATTGCCGATCATTTTTGTAAAGGAGGGGTAAAAGAGCAAGAGTGACATAGACAGTGCTGCGCTAGGATTGGATAGTGCGCTAGTCATGTGAACGCAAAGACAGGAGTGACGTAGGAAAAGTGCCGTGCTAGGATTGGTGGGTGCGCGGAAGAAGGAAATCGTTCTCATTGGTGTGTTGGTGTGAATCGCCTTGTGATTGGTTGAAGTTCCGTACACGGAACAGTGCTGGTTTTGAAGAGAAAAACCAATCGAAAACATGCCGTATTATGAGTATGAAAGGGAGAGAACGTCATGGACGACAAAAATTAAGAATTTCTTTAAGAAAGACAAAAAGGTTGTGACTAGAGAGGGACAAGTAATTCCTCCGCCGAAATCAGCAGCTTCACATATGATGCTGAAATATGGATATCATACATGCATATGGTTAGAAAATTGGGCAAAGTATACGAAGAATGATGGAGCATTAGCTTTCCCTGAGAATGGTTCATTTAGTGTAGCGGTTTTGCGGAATTTGAGAGAAAAGATGACAAATTTAGAACCTAGACCTAGACCGACACAGTTTGAAGCGTTGACGGAATGGGAAGATGAGATGTATGAGCGAGAGAGATTCAGAGGTTTAAGGGATCATGAGTTTATGCCTGGAAGAATGTGGGGAATAAATCATGAGGATAGAATAAAACGATGGAGATGTGCTAACATGACAGGAGGTTTGTTTCCGGCTTTTACAGTTGAGGAAGAGACTAAGAGAAAACGTACTGAGAAAAAGAAACATATGGAGAGGGAAAAATATATGCATGAGAGTGAAACGGATGATGAATTGCTAGAAGATATTCTAAATAGAAATCCCCCTCCGTATCAGCAGAGTTCTACAGTGGTGACACCTAATGCGCCGCAAATAGAGACTGTGCGAAATAAAAGTCCCATAAAAAGAATGGAAATAAATAGGTCACAAGATCAAATAAGAACTTCACAAAATGAAGGAGTAGAAAGTGACAATGCAACTGAATTAGCAAGAACAACAAAAGAGCTGACTGAGAAAATTAGGGAATTAACGAAAAACATGGAAGCTGTAACTGTACCCGTAACAATAGGTCCAGTAATACCAGTTTTTGAGAATCAGAAAATTGATGAACGATCTTTAGTGATTCCTATGAATTCACAATTTCAGAGAGAAAAAGAAAGGATGGAACCAAGTGCAAGTACAAGTAATTTGGCTAGTACCTACAGACCAAGTCCACCTACGAATTTGACAGTGAATGAGTGTAATGGTAGGAAAATGCCTATGGTAACAGAATCTGCAACAGTGACCCCTGAAAAGAGTGGTAATTGGATAGAACTAAATAATACACCTATAGGTCCGACTCCTGATGAGTTAAATGAGTGGATGAAGGCATTTAAAATAAAAGAACCAGAAGAAAAACCATTATATGTAATTAGGTTAAAGATTGACATGGAAGAATTAATTTTAGGGATGATTGGTACAGAAAAGCTGAAAAATTACCAGGATGATGAGATTATGTTTCTGTGCAAAAGTATTACATGGAGAGCTAAAAATTTACATGACAAACTGGAAGAAATAGCAAGTGAAATTGGAGTAGATTTTGCGAAAGTGAAAACATTGCAGAAACCATACAGAGTAGACTTTTGTGAGAAAGATATTGAAAATTTGAACACAGCAGGAAGGCTGACACAGATAAAAGAGTTAATTGTTTTACTGAGAAAATGGGGTGATGTGGACAGATGGAAAGTCAGATGGACGAAAAAGTATGAGAAAACTGCAGACAAAGCTTCTTTGGCTTTTATGATAACTGAAAAGTGACCTGTTGCAAGAGAATACCCTATGAGAGAAACTCCAGGTGGTAGTTATGTGCATGTTCCCTGGACTAGACAGGATATACTGTCATTTACAAACGAATTCCCGAAGCTGAGAGAGAAACCAGTTGAATGGTACCGACAAGTGGAGAGGTTTGTGAAGGTTTCAAAGGTGTTGTGGATAGATTTAGATGGATTGTTTGACATAGTGGTGCCAACTGATTTGTGGTCTGAATGTAAAATTACAGTTGACTGGCCAACTACAGAATATCCAAGAGATCCTAAGACAGGAGCTCCAGGTCCTGAGGTGATGAGGAAATATGATAAGGTGATTACCTTTTTGAAAAATAAGATTCCTCCTAAAGAAACAGATTGGGTAAAAATAGACAGAACTACACAGGAAAGTAAGGAGTCCGTACATGCCTATTATGAAAGATTGTTGTTGGTTTTCAAGCAGTATAGTGGGTATGAGGAGTTGAGTGAAAAGGATATGAGTCATTTTGTATATAGATTTGTGTTTGGATTGAAACCAGAGATAAGTGAAATGATTAAACAACACATGATTAACTGGCAAAACGGCACTGTAGATGAGGTACTGAGGTATGCTAAGTATTGTAGTGATGATATTGAGAGTAGACAGCGTAAATTGAAAGAGAAGGCAATGTGGGCACAGGTGAAAGTGGCAGAGAAACAAGAAGCTCAATTGAATAATAGTGGGAATGAAACAGGACAGAATAAATCCCGACCTAACATAGGTAAAGGGAAAGGTCAAATGAGTCTAGAAGAGGCAAAGAAAAAATGGCCATGTCATAATTGCGGAAAATTAGGGCATTGGAGAAACGAGTGTACGTTCCCACCTAAACCTAATCCGGAAAATCAATCATTAAATCCACAGGTGCAGAATGAGGTAGTTGTTCAACAAGGTCAGGTGCCACAACCACCACTTCCCAACAATGTTAACCAGCAAAGATACAGTACAGAAACAGGATTCTACGGAGGAGAGCAGGTAACACAGTTGCCGCGAGCAGCTAACATTTCTCAGTATTGGTTGCGTCAGAGTGAGGATGAGTCGGATGAAAGTTTCTGACGGTGCCTAGGAGAGGGAAAAGAGTGCGTACTTGGCGCAACTCTAGAGGTAGATCAGTCTGGTCCCTTTGTGGATGGAGAAGTGAATGGTGCAAATGTAACATTCCTTGTCGATACTGGAGCTACCCGTTCTACTGTTAGGTCAGTGGAAATTCCAAACCTTCCTCTCTCAGGTGAATATATCCAAGTAGTTGGAGTAGCGAATCAGCAGATTAAAACACAACTTACTGAATTAGTGGAAGTAAAAATTGGTTCTTTTAGCAAAATGCATAGATTCGTAGTGTGCGATTGTAGTCCCGTAAATCTTTTAGGTCATGACCTTTTGTGTAAGATGAACTGCACAATTTATTGTACGCCAGATGGAATTGGATTTCAGACCCCAGATGAAGATGTATTGTATAAAGTGACATTGATGAATCAGGAACCTGAAATGAATGGTTTGTTTCCTGCATTTGATGCAGAAAAACTTCCAAAAGAACTGAAAGAGACAGTGAAAGAGAATGTGTGGGATTTTACAGGAGAAGATATTGGATTGATGAAAGAAGTAGATCCCGTAAAAGTAACAGTAAAAGAAGGAACAACTTACCCAAATACGCCACAGTATAAATTGACTCCAGAAATAATTGAAGGAATAACTCCTGTAATAAATAAAATGATTGAACAGGGAATTCTAAAAGAAATAATGAGCAGTCCATGTAATTCACCTATAATGGGACTGAAAAAGCCAAACGGAACATATAGAATAGTACAGGATTTGAGAAAGGTCAATAAAATAGTTGTGCCTTGTTGTCCAATAGTGCCAAACCCTGCAGTAATTCTATACCAAATTCCACATGAAGCTGAGTGGTACACCGTGATAGATTTGTGTCACGCATTTTCTCTATTCCTTTACATCCAGATAGCCAGCCATTATTTGCGTTCCGGTTCGGAGAGCGTATTTTGGCATGGTGCCGAATTCCTCAGGGGTATACAGAAAGCCCCTCAATCTTTAATCAAATTTTAAAGAAGTCCCTGGAAGATTTGAAAATGCCAGAAAAGTCAGTGATGGTGCAGTATATCGATGACCTGTTGGTGGCATCGAAAACAAAAGAAGCATGTGTAAGCGATACAATTGCTTTACTGAACCATCTAGAGAAAAGAGGACATAAAGTGTCCCCTTCGAAATTGCAGTTTTGTCAAAAAGAAGTCCACTATTTAGGGCATAAAATTGAGAAAGGAGTGCGAAAGATAACGACTGAGAGAATAAAAATGATTCAAGGAATGAGAGCACCAATGACGCAAAGAGAGGTAAGAATGTTTCAGGCAATGGTTGGATATTGCCGACAATGGATAAGTGGTTTTTCCTTGATTGCTAAGCCATTACAAAAACTGACCAAGAAGGATGTAAGAGACCCTTTTGAATTGAATGACGAAGAAATGAAATCTTTCAAAGAGTTGAAAAAGAAATTGTGTGAGGCCCCTGCTTTAGGAATGCCGGACTACGAAAAGGATTTTGAATTGTACTGCAGTGAAAGAGATGGATGTGCATTTTCAGTACTGGTACAAAAACATGGAACAATGAAGAAACCAATTGCTTATTTTTCAGCTGTTTTAGATCCTATAGCAAAGCGTTGCCTGGATGTCTGAAAGCTGTTGCTGCTACTTGTGTAAGTCTGGAACAAAGTGAAGGTATAGTGATGGGGTATCCACTGAGAGTATATGTTCCCCATTCAGTAGAGATTCTTTTGACAAGAACAAAAACACAGTACATGACACATAGTCGGCTGACTAAGTACGAAAAAGTAAGATAAAAAGAAATAACAGAATAATGAAAGAGAGAGAGAGAGAGAAATGGGTGAAATTGAGTTGGAGAAAATGAAAGAAAATATGTATAAAGAGACAAGAAGACAAGATGAAATGGAAACAGATGTATAACTAACAAAAAGCAAAAGGATGAAAGACATATGCTGCCTGAAAAAGAAGTATAACTTGGGGTTTTATGTGGTGATTTAAAAATCACCAAAGGGGGGAGTTGATGGAGCAGAGTAAATGAAATAATGTAACCCCTAACAAATTTTATAAATAATTAATAAATATGTTCGTTTAAATGTATTAATCAACAATGTATGTGAGGGAAGGGTAACACGCAAGTATGTGTGCTGAATAATCTATTTACAAATGTCTGTGTGTCTAATTATAACATAAAATTAATTGCGTACTAAATAAATAATAAATGCATGATTCGTGCTTCATAGAATATAAAATGTGACGTTGCAAAAACAATAGTGATGGTAAGTAAGGAACAGCTTAAATGTTGCTTTCTGCTAGGTAATAACTAATTGGGGTATGTAGATGACGGGAGGGAAACGAAAAGGCTATGTTTCTCTATTTTAATTATGTTTTGTTTATTTCTAAATAGTGCTTCTAAGTCTAATCGAGTGGCGATATAAAATGGCTGCCTTTTATTAGAGTACGCATGCGCTGAGAATACACATGACAAGGGAGAAAAAGTTGGAGAAAGACTGACCACGTGATGGTGCTGAAAGGCTAGGATGCAAGAATGGTCAAGGCTGATGTGACCTATTTGAACTGATAATGTGCCGTGGTGATCAGCAGAGAATCGTGGGAAACAGTTTTAAGAGAAAGGACAATGCCTGCAGAGTTCTCGAATGTATCGAAAGAAGTTACAAATGTACTGATCGAAGCGGATGGAAACATGTCATGAACTGTGAAAAAGGAAATGAACATATGCATTCCAGAAGAACAAGCTGGATCCGGGAGAATTTGATTAAAACTGAATAATGAACTGAGTGGACCAATGAATGAAGAGCGCGATATTAATGTTGCAACAATTTAGTTAGCAAAGTTAGAATTAGGGTATAAGTAGGCCTACTCTTAGTGGGAGGGTTAGCTTCCAGTACTTGAGTTCCAGATCGATCCATTTACTGAGCGGGAGATGCTGAGAGACTGTTAGATGAGACGGGTTGCGGTAGCTGATGCTGACGAGCTGAAGTTTCTGTTGCTGTTTTATTTTTCCAGTTGAGTATGAGAATCAGGGTATTTTTCAACTTTAAACTTAGGTTAGAAATCATTAGGCTAAATTAGGAAGATAGGCAGGTTAATTAGGATTTTCCTCATGACAAAATTTCCTTTCTGCAATAAAATTGATTTTGCTTAATAAATATTTGATTTGATAATGTATGAATAATTGGATAATAAAGTCTAAATTCTTTTCCATGCCTTTAAAATTATATAATTTTTGAAATTCTTAAATCAAACGACTCAGTGATTATTTACTAAATGGTTGTGAAATTAGTAATTAGTTATTGTGATTTAGCTGGTCTTGATCACTATCAACTGATTTTCACTAGATGATCCATCGACAAACAATGAGCAGGAATATCTTAAGAAATAACTAAGAAAGCGATAGGTTAAGGTAATAAGGTATCCCGGCTCCTTCCAGCGGTACATCATGATGATTTTCATTTAGTTTTTCTTTCTCCTAGGAGTATAGATTCGTAAAGGTGTAGAGGAAATCCAGGTGAATGTGTGTGTGTGTTTGTTAGGCGATGTCATGGGCCCCATCGTCATGTGGATGTGAGAAATATAAGTCGCGCCTGGATGACCGATAAGTGACCTAGGAGAAATAGTTTTCATTGTATCCGCTGCATCATTAGCATAAGAAACCAAACCAGACGTCAAGACAGTGACATGTTCTCCCTCAGGAGACAGGTCAAGGACAGTAGCCAGTTCTTTTCATCATACTCCAGCCCCTCAGTAGTTTGCTCCATTTTAGATCTCATGGGAGTGAACCAATATCTAATATAAATGTTCAAGACGTTTCTTTATCGGGAATTATTCCTGTGATATAACCATGAGACTTTCTTTCAACCATAGGCCTTCGAGATCACTTTTTTCATATACCGATCCATGATTCACCACCCATTTCAGGAAATAGATAAAAGTTTCAAAAACTGCACATGCCAACAAACACCCCATGGGTGTGGCCTTGTGTACAAAGTAGAATCCTACCATTGGAAAGTCATCTGGGTGTACCAGTAGCAGCCCAGAAGGCAAAATCTATGTTTGCTTTCTCATTTCTGTTCTGAACTCACAGGTCTTAACCAAAGTTATTGCTTCATTAATGCCTGTGTAGCAAACTGAGCAATCCTCCTCTGTTATGTAGTCATTGACCCAGTGGCGGCTGGTGAGATTTGAAAGTGGTAGGGCGTAAAGTTATCGTGGTACTGCAGTGAGGCGAGCAAGCGTAGCGAGCGAGCCCTAGCAACCTACAGGGTGTTCGGGGGGTTCTTCCCCGAGAAAACTTTGAAAATAGTGGATAAATGGAGCATTTTCAAGCAAATTTGAGGAAGCAGGAAGGTTGATAAAGCACTTGCGAAAGTGTTATGACAGGATCTGTAACAATATCCTTATATCCATCAACTTCACCCCAACACAAGTACAAACACACACTCAAACACTATCAAGTACACACATAAAGCACGAGTCACAAACATTTGTTTAGGCTTAAAGACCTGTACACAAAAAAGTACCCAGAGACTGCTGCAGCTGCAAGCAGACGTTGAAATACTCGATTTACTCACAAAGTGACAAACACAAAACCCGCAGCCAGACATACTGGGCCCAGTGCCACCTCACAAGCACCCCTGGTCACACCTTCCCCTTTCTGGGAGCTTCCAGGAGACGCGCTGGGCTGGATGAGGAAATACTGAGTGCTTGTCCCAGTAAGTCGAGTTTCTTTCTGTGTTCAAAAATTACCACCTTCCTTTTTCTGCCTCCCACTCATTTCTGTGTTTCGGTGTCTTTGTGTCTCACACCCTTCACCATCTCTGCCACCCTCTCCTCAGCTGCCCTCTGCACTTCCCCTCACCTTTAGGTCTCCCCCATCACTCTTTCTACCTCCTGTTTTCCCCCATACAGCTCTGCCTGAATTGCACCCTCTTTCATGTTCATCCTTTCACTCTCTCCTTGCTGTCACTCTTTCCACTCCCTTTGCCCTCCCCCTCCTCTCTGTGAACCTCTCTCTCTGTCACTCTCCTCTCATTGCCACTCTTTCCACTCTCATTTGGCCCTTATGAATCTCATCTCACGCTCTTCATCTCCATCCGTGTCACTCTCTCCTTGCTGTCACTCTTTCCACTCCCTTTTGCCCTTCCCTCCTCTCTGTGAACCTCTCTCTCTGACCTCCATCTCTGTCACTCTCCGCTCATTGCCATTCATTCCACTCTCATTTGGCCCTTATGAACCTCATCACATGCTCTTTATCTCCATCCGTGTGACTCTCCTTGCTGTACCTCTTTCCACTTCCCTTTGTCCCTCCCTGCAAATCTCTCGCATCTGCATCTGTCACCCCCTCTCATTGACACTCGTTCCCCTCCCCTCTGTCCCTTTCTCCTCTCTGTGAACTTCTCTCTCATCTCCATCCCTGTCACTCTCCTCTCATTGTCACTCTTTGCACTCCCCTCTGTCCATCCCTCCTCTCTGTGAACCTCTCTCTCATCTGCACTCCCTGTCCCCTCCGTTCATTGTCACTCTTTGCACTCCCCTTTGCTCCCGCCCTTTCCATTTCTTGATTCGTGGCTACTCCTTCCCACTCTTCCTTTCCCTCTCTCTCTCCTCTTACGCTTTTATTTTAACTCTCTGTCCATATTACACCAACAGCGGTTCCTCCTTTCCCCACTCTGCCTATAACATCTCACTCCCTATCATGTTTCCATTTTGTTTCTTCATCTACTTTTCTCAGTCGCCAACTTTTTCACTGACATTTTTTCTTCTGTGCCTCTGCTGCCCTATTCCTTTCCTACATCTCCTTCTTGCTTTTCATCTCTCAGCCCACTTCTTTTATCTCGTCCTCATCCCAGGTGCATCTCGGTCAACTCCGATTTGTCAAAGGGCACCTTTATCAAATCTTGGCTGTATAGCCCGCAGGACAGCTCATGCTAGGACTCCCAAGCCCACATTTCTGTCCACATTCGTTTCAGCACTGAAACAATTGTGACCATGGGGGCTGGGCTCTTTCAACATGTGTTTTGTCACAGTGGTGTTAACAAAAACACAGGCGATGGCTCCCTCAGATGCACACAAAGTCCCAGCTAGGTCACAAACGAAAACAGCTCGCACCAGAGTCGCCTCTCTCAGAATAACATTTAACTTATTTAAGATGCAGGGGTGTCCAGCGCTAGTCCATCGAGGAAAAGTGAGGCAACACTTTTTTGTGTAACTACGCTGTACACCAAACTTTGTGGGCCAGTGCTAGACACAAAACCTGACTTTCGTTTTGGGAAAATGGATCAAAAAACGAACAATGGAGGGAAGTAGAACGAAAACGAGAAAAGACTGAAATCAATCGCGTCAAGAAGAAAGCAGGGATACATACAACATATAGGTACTGTGCAAAGACGAGGCATGAAATGTGTCGACGTGACTGCCCGGAACCCCTATTTCATTTTGTTTGCAAGGCTCACATCATCCCTTGATAAATAACACTTGCACTGTAGCCGGGAGAAAGAGTGTTCATGTGGGTCAAGTTGGCAGCAGTTTGCCTTTTCGTGCCATGGCGCTGCCACGCCACTCTTAGATTTCGTTTGAGTTACCCCCGTGCCATGCCCTGAACTTGTTGGCTGCTGTTCAACCTCTGAAGCGAGCCGCAAGGCTGCCATTCTGACACGAAACAAACCTCACTGAAAAAATAAATTTAAAAAACACAACAGCTGGTAGGGCATCTGCTGCAAAGATCTGTGTGCAACTTGCAGTTCACAGGCTTAGAGTCCGGTGCTGTGACTCCGCCTTTCATCCTTTCCAAGACAAGCCAATATGTGCCAGTTTTTTAGGATAAAAATAGACATATTTCTAGAGCTTTGCAAAGCGCACTGACAACCTGCAATCCGCCTTATGCGCCATATAAATAAACAAGTTTTATTTGAAACACATCGCAACACCCCGCAGTCGATCTTCCCACTCCTCTCTCTTGCACACAAGCACAATTAACATGAAAGGTAACATAACCTGGATGCTAACTTACCACTTCGGCGTGAAGGTGGGAGATAAAGCTGCCAAGCCTGGTGTGGTGCACGCGCTTCCGTTTATCCTCGCCTCTACCTCTCCTCACCTCTCTCTCCCCCACCGCTATCTGTTTATTTCTATCGCTCTAGCTTATTCGTATCCAGCACACCTGCTTTTCTGCCTGTGCCCTACCCTGGTGCTAGTTTCCCTGACTTTTCTTGTTGGCTCCCACTCACTTTGTGTCATGCGGTGCGCCTGCCTTTTACTAACTGCCAACCCTTTCTGTGTATTGCTCACCGCTTGCTCCGATCTCTCGCTCTCTTTCTCACCATCCCATTCATGGCTTCTCTTCCCTCCCCTTCCTCTCTCACTTGGCCTGTCAACCTCTCTCTCATGCCTCCGTTCTCCCTTTCTGCACACCACGGTGCTGCCTGCCTCTACCACTTCCCCAATGTGTTTTGAACGATACTGGCTACAGGAAAGCATGGTAGCAAACGGACAGTCTCTCCTCTCTGGCCTCAGTCGGTGGTCTTTTTGCTGGTTTATGTACCTGTGAGTTTATGAACTCTGCACATCGCCTGCACCTGCCCCCTGCTTACGTTTTATCGCCCCAGGGTGCTATCAGTAGTCGTGTCAGTCAGTTGCTACTCGCAATACTCGCGGGGGAGGGGGTCACCGGGGTGGGAGGGGGGAGATTAAAATTTAAAAAAGAAAGCTTACCAGACCGGGTCCGCGCGGCGCCTCTGCTTCTCGGCCGGGTCCCGTTGGCGCCTCTTCTAAGGAACAGCACTGAGTGGCAACCCCTCTGAGCCAATCCTGACGCTGCTCCAGCAGCGCCAGGATTGGCTTAGCAGGGGTACTCACCGCCCGCCTGCCCATTAGGGGAGACCGAGGGTTGTGGCGTTGCTCAACCCTCGCTCTCCTAATGCGCAGCCACCAGCCACAGCAGACACTAGTGCGCATGACTGGGCTGGTCAGAAAAATTCGCCGACCTGCACCCAGCATGCGGACTGCTGCCTGCTGTGCGCTCTGCGCCACCCCTGGTCTGTATGTCAGTCACTCAGCATGACGCCGGACCGCCCACCCCCTTCAGACTCTGAAGGAGGTGGGCGGTCTGACGTCATGCTGACTGACATGATTGTCAGACAGTTCTCCCTCGGCGTCTCTGAACTTAAGTAAACTGAGTCAGTTTACTTAAGTTTAGAGGCCCCGAGGGAGCTGCGGGCGCGGGCGGCTTGTGGGGCAACGCCCCAGCGCCCTAATGGACGCACCGCCACTGCATTGACCAAACTTTCTTACGATCAAGACAAGTGGTGAATTAGCTTGTATTCTTCTTTTGTCTTCTTTGGCCCAAGCCCTAAACGGATATCTTCAGGGTGGGGAGGGGAATCTCCTCAAAGGGGCCTGCTGTCCTGACTGATCGAACATCTTTTGACAATTTTCCAAGCATGATGGTCCCTAAACCATTTATAGATCTCAAGTTGTCAGACAAGCATCTTGAATACACCCCAGTGTATTGTATCCCCAATTGAACTTCAAAACCTCTCCTCAACTTCTCCATGGTCGCCCTATCGGGAAAATGGCACAGCCATGGCTTCAATGACACCAACCTAACTGGTATATTGGCATTTTCCTATGTTCCATTTTTGCACCAACCCTGCACTAGTTTCTCTCTTTGACCTGTCAAGCACTACGCCAATGGCACTTACCCCACACTTGGAGCACTCATGTTTGAATCTACATGGTGACCTGAAACAACTACCCGTGCCAATGTACCAGCATACTCTGCCTGGACCATTTTTATACTGTGGCCCAACACCTCACTGGACAGGGTGGCCCTGAAAGGCTACGTGTGGCAAAAGTAACTAGCTTGTGGCGTAAACAGCTGGTATCGGACTGGTCCGCGTAATACAGTTTAACCATAAATCCTGATCCACCCGCCTTACGTTTTGGTGGGGTTAAATCCTCACCTTGCCCTATATTCTGTTCCCACATGCTCACCGATGTCTGTCTCTTGCACTTGCATTTCCCCATCCTGTCTATTCCCTCCTTCTTCCCACAGTTCCATCCTACAGTGCAAGAATTTACCCCAAGACTCCAACCATTTATTTTGGAACTTTTCAAACTCACTCTTTCCTCTCATCCTGCTCTTGTTACCCCCGTTACTGTGTCCTTCTCCTTTTTGACATCTCTCGTCCATTCTTTTGTTCTCCCACATTAACCACATTCCCCAGCAAACTCATCTGCACCTGTAACCTGGGCACTTGGGGTACCCATTGACCTTGACCTCTTGTAACCTACATCCTTCCCTCTTGGGACCTTTTCCCCTCAACAACTGCCTTCTGTCAGTCACTGCTGTGCCTTTCTTCCGACTAATGTGGGCTGTAGCTCAGCATCCATCTTCTATCTCGCCCTCTCCTTTAGCTTTCCAGTTTGTTCATACTTTTCTGCCCTTCCATCCACCTCTGCTTCACCTGACACCCGGCTGCTTCCTGTTCCTGTGCACCTGTAGCATTGCTTACTCCTTACCACCGACTGTTCCTGCTCCTGTATTGCTCACTCCTTTCTGGTTGCTGTCTAGTGGCCCGCCCCTGGTCGTGTCTATACCTGTGGCCTGGCCCCGTAACTACATTGGCGAACAGAAAACTAAGGCAAAGCTTATTTATTAATATGGACTGACTTTACGAAAAATACATACATGACGAGGTGAAAAAGGGCATCAGAAAAAATATGATAGAGAATAGATATCAATTAAACATTTATGTTTATTCACATTTCAATAAAAATATAATGATAAATTCCGGAAGAGAAATGACAATTTCATATTTTAACATCCACACTACATTCACGTCTGCAATCATACTGATCTCATCCAACCTATGAAAGCAAGGTACACAAGAAAATTATTATTTGAAATATACACCACATAATCTGGTGCTTCTAGACATTGGGTACAATGGTATTCAAATATGAAAGACATTGTTGCTTAAAGGATGACATTCTTCAATCATCTACGCGCGTTTCGGCACAGGAGCGCCTTCTTTAGGAAAGCCACTTAAATAAAATAGATGGTACCTGCAATTATATCAAGAATATGTGTCCTACATAAATATAATACATAATAAAAACAGATAACAACACAGTTTGTGTCTGTCGGCCAACCACACTTGGGGAAAAACACAAGTGCATTACAAGTGCTTAAATAGAAGAGTAAGGAAAGAACCAAAACCCAGAACATCCCAAAGGTACAGTAGATGATGGTGCATGGAGCGAGCCTGATTCCCACGAAGTGAAACACGCAAGCATCTGAATGATGCTGTGCAGCCAATGAACATAGGTGTCAATAGCTTACAGGAAGGTAAACAAATATTATACCAAGCTGGAGCCTCCAAGGCCTTTGGAATGTATATCAATGGAAACGGCCTGAACGGATGAATAAGGAGACTCCTGCAGCGATGGAAACAAGTGAGACAGGATGTTGCATGTAACAAAAACGGGCCATAATGACCCATTACCGGGACTGTCACAAATCACCTCGGTGAAGGATTCATTCATCAGGGAAACACATGCCCGGCTGGATACGCAAAAAAACTCGGCGTGGGACCTGTCAACATGAGAGAAGATAAATAAAAGACTTATTTGCCCGATAAACTCATGATGTGAAGTCTATGGGGCCAATCAGGGCACAAGTCCTAAAAAACAGAAGTGGGGGGACTAACCTAGTTAGGCAGTATGCAAGTGACATCACGGCGCGTGACATCACAGCGCGCAACATCACACATGGCATCACAGGAATTGACATCATAGAAACTGGCATCACAAGCCACAACTTTACAGGAAGTGGCATCACAAGAAGTGACATCTGTTCTAAAGCCTTCACATATATGTTTAGCAGGTCTATCATGTGTATGTTTGAGCGCCTTGCAAGGATAATAGCACAGTGAGCTAAGGAAGATGATATGCGACTTCTACACCTTGCAATCCCCCCGTTTTATGTAACACATCCTGTACATTCATTTACAAACTTATATAATTTATTGTACATGTAACATGCAAGTGTTGATGTAAAGCGCTTTGACACCCTGCATTGGAATGAGAAGGGCTATACAAGAAAAAATAGTGGTACTCAAATTATTTCAACGCCTCCTCGGGGGAAGTAAGCGCTATATAAATGCAATTTGCTGTGTGTAAATACTGGGAAAGACCAACACATCTGACATTCTTACAGTGCATGCATATCTCCTAAACGGGGACTGAACAAAGTGAAAAGCTGCCTCTCTTAAGTATGTGTGAAGTGCTAACAAGGTGTGAGCCTTTGTTTCCCCTCCGCTTCATTTGCATCAGGTGTGAGGCTCCTGACTGCTCCCAGCCAAGAGACTCCAACAAAAGGAGGCCTGAGGACCCCTCAGATTCAGCCTTTGTTATGGGCCCAGCAGGAGTCTTAATTAAGAAAGCCCCGTATCCGCCTGCACGTTGTTGCTTGTTGAGATGGAAGGCAGACACCTTGCAGGCGCTGCTGAAAGTGTCCTGGTGTTTGGAAATTACACAGGGATGAGTTCAGCACATTATTCAGTGGGGCCCAAATTCTTGGCAGGCTGGGCGGGGTTCACCCTGTGAAAAAAGTGGGTGGACGCCGTCCACCGGCGTGTACCCCCGACTCGTGCCCTGGGGCCAATAAATGAAGCATGATAACCATATCGGGGCAACTGGTAAATAAATAAATAGTGACCGTGGCGGTCACAGAACCTCCGCGTAATCAAATATTTTGATGCAGAATGCATTCCTGCATTCTGTCTTTATAATCAACTGTTTATTTTGACGGCTATTTTTGCTGGCGTCCCCTTACCTATCTAGCCAGTCATCCGTGACACCTACATATATATTTATGAGGTGGTTCTGTGACTGTTACAGTAACTATTTATTTAACAGTTGTCCCCGATATGGTCATCATGCTTCATTTGTTGGCCACATAGACTTCCCATCATGAGTTTATCGAGCAAATAAGTCTTTTATTTATCTTCTCTCATGTTGACAGGTCCCACGCCGAGTTTTTTTGCGTATCCAGCCGGGCATTTGTGTCCCTGATATATGAATCCTTCACCGAGGTGATTTGTGACAGTTCCAGTAATTATCTATTTAGGTATAGTTATCTTGTCTCATTTACCGGATTAACGGACCATTGCCAGTGAGGTTATTGGATCATTATGCCCCGTTTTTTGTTACATGCAGCACAGAAGGATGCATTAGACATATATATACATTGATCCTGTCTCACTTGTTTCCATCGCTGCAGGAGTCTCCTTATTCATCCGTTCAGGCCGTTTCCATTGATATACATTCCAAAGGCCTTGGAGGCTCCAGCTTGGTATAATATTTGTTTACCTTCCTGTAAGCTATTGACACCTATGTTCATTGGCTGCACAGCATCATTCAGATGCTTGCGTGTTTCACTTCGTGGGAATCAGGCTCGCTCCATGCACCATCATCTACTGTACCTTTGGGATGTTCTGGGTTTTGGTTCTTTCCTTACTCTTCTATTTAAGCACTTGTAATGCACTTGTGTTTTTCCCCAAGTGTGGTTGGCCGACAGACACAAACTGTGTTGTTATCTGTTTTTATTATGTATTATATTTATGTAGGACACATATTCTTGATATAATTGCAGGTACCATCTATTTTCTTTAAGTGGCTTTCCTAAAGAAGGCGCTCCTGTGCCGAAATGCGCGTAGATGTTTGAAGATGACCATCCTTTAAGCCACAACATGTCTTTCATATAGGAATACTATTGTACCCAATGTCTAGAAGCACCAGATTATGTGATGTTTATTTCTAATAATAATTTTCTTGTGTACCTTGCTTTCATAGGTTGGATGAGATTAGTACAATTGCAGATGCGAATGTAGTGTGGATGTTAAAATATGGAATTGTCATTTGTCTTCTGGAATTTATTATTATAATGTTATTGAAGTGTGAATAAATATAAATGTTTCATTAATATCTATTCTCTATCATATTTTTTCTCATGCCCTTTTTCACCTCGTCATGTATGTATTTTCGGAAATTCAGTCCATATTAATGAATAAGAATTGCCTTAGGTTTCTGTTCGCTGATTGCATTTCCCTGTCTAGAGGAACTCACACCAAGTTCCAGGGGGTCCTTTTCTTGACCTTGCCACTACATCACCCTGGTGACACCTACCTGGGTGCCCGCTCCCAAAGGCCCCCAATTCTGCCTTCCACTTGTTGGTGCTGAATTGTCAAGAGACTTGCACCCTGTGTGTGCTGCTCTGTTTACAGAGGCTTGTCTCCTCATTTTAGTAGCCATTGTGGACAGGCCTGATCCTTCTGTCTTGTTAAGTCACTATGGCAAACCCTCTGTTGCTCCTGGAGGCCCTTGCGGCTTCCCCCGTAGGGTGTTATGCAGGCCAGTACTGCCCGGATATCGTCGCAGACACTGCCCTATTTAGAATTGTTGGAAATTCACCCTTTCAACAGGATCACACCAGATTTTTGCAAAACCCTATTTTTGTTGTCCATAGAACTTGACATACTTTACTCCAGCTAACCAGCAGCAACATGCTTGTGTTCCCTTTTTAAGCAGGTTGAAATTGGTGTACACCTGATTGGCATATTCAACTTATCTATACGTCCCTAATACATGGTACAGAGTGTACCCAGAGCCTGTAAGATAAAAGTCACTAGTGGGCTGCGGTATTCATTGTGCCACCCACTGCAGTGATGAAGCAAACCTATCTCCAGGCCTACCACTGTAGCCTGACTGTGCAGTTTTAAACTACTAATTCAACCTGGCAAAATAAACCCTTTTTGACCAGTCAAAACCTTCCCTTTAAATATTAGTAGGTCACCCACCAGTAGGCCTTATTACCCATAAGGCAAGGTGCATGTTATTTAAAAGTAAGACATGTAAACGTTTACTGTTCCACATGTCCTTACAGTGAAAAAGGCTCAAAAGCTAGTTTTACTGTAGCAAGGCTGACTACTCCATAGGAAAACACTCAATTACATGTTGCTAATTTTGGTTTAGCTGCAGCTTGTAAATTATCCAAGGACTTTTTTTTAATAGTTATTCAAAATCTAATTTAATGGTAAAATCGAATTTCGTTTAACTATTAAGCAAAAAGTACTTTTATTAATTTACCTTTGTCTTGCCTGACGTCCCTGGAAGCTAATCTGCATTCCGCTCTCCCACTTCTGCCAGCCAGTAATTTGCTTTTTGATATGTGTGAATGATGTGTGACTTGCTCCCAGGACAGGGACAAAAGGCCTTGGGTGTGGGGAGATGTTGTGTCGTTGACAGGATGGCCTGTGGGTTGAGCCCACGATTGTTATTAACTTCACAGAGGCCTTCCTTATCACAAGCAGTTGTAGCCAACTGCCAGGCCTGCACTCTTCTTTTATCCCCCCAGCCAGACTCGCCCCAATCACAATGGGCCTCTTGCTGACATCACAGTGTCAAGTCCTGCTGGAGCGTCAAAACCTGCTTGACAGATCTGCTGGGGTTTTTCATATGACTCTTGGGGAGCACTTCAAAGGAGGGAAACAGTATACCAAAACACTTCTTGCGCATCCACTGTCACTTGCTGAAAGCTCAGCTTTTGTTCAGCTTTTGTTCTACCAGACTTCTGTCTCTGAGATTGTTGTGGGTACAGGACCTGCCCCAAACTGGATTTTAGTGTTAGATGTGGGAGGACATCAGGATTACCATAGTACGCTCCCAACACACACCCTCAGAGCCCAAGTTTAGTGTGGCTCAGAATTACCCTAACCTTGAAAATGCCCAAAATCGGTAGGGTTAGCCTCACAAATCTTTACCCCATTGGTTTGGGCATTTCCAAGGGTCATTCCCACCCACTAGCTCATGACAGACATAAATTTGACATCTCCAGGCACCCACTTCAGAACACTTTCTGGACCTGTGGAAGAACAGAAGAGAACTGGACCTCCAGTCTGTGAACTGAGAAGAGCCATGAAGACTGGACTTGCTCTCCCTCTTCTACTCAGGACAAAGAAGTGGACTCCAAAGTTCATAAGACCAACCTTCTGTTCAAGCTGCAAGGACAAAGCAAACTACAAGAGGACCTTTCCTGCAACTGCTCAGGTGACCAGTGGCAACCGTGCATTTCCGTGAGGTTCTGGGGAGGCTTTAGAAGTGTACTCCTGTGGTGGATCGGAACTTAAAGGACTATGAGCATGATTTAGAGTTTGGCGGGTGGGTTACTCCATCACAAAGATGACGGATATTCTGTCCATTGTATTACAAGTGCCATGGGATATAATGCACTAGTAGTACGGCGGACCGGATAGCCGTCACATTTGGGATTCAATAACCCATCCAACAAACTCAAAATCAGGCCCTAAGGCAAAAGGTAAAATCTTGGACCAGGGTGAACCTGGTTGGAGTATCTGAATAGCACTCTATCACGGTCAGCATCAAATTGTGCCTCAACCATTGACTACCATTGGCACTTTGTGCTTCGTGAAGGTATTTTACTTAAAACTTTAAAAAATCATATCTGTAGTTCCCCTTATTGGATTTTTTTCATTTTGGTGCCATTTTGGTTATTAAATTGTTCTATATTGTCCTAATTTATTTTGGGACTTTTATTGTTTAGCCTTTTAACTTTATTACTGCACATTGCCTTTAAGTTAAGCCTGTCTGCTCTGAGCCATAGGGACCAGGGAGTTGAGCTCAGGTTTGTTTAGAAACTTTAGTGGCTTACCCTGATAAGGACTGTGGTTATTATTTGGAGTGGGTACTCACCTCCCTCAATTAATAACCCAATCTATTGCAGGTGTGGACTCTTGACTCTGTGCAGCAGGAACCCCTTCTCTTGTCTCTGGCCACAGCCAGCAGAGACATTTTAAGGCATGGGCAAACAGGGCAATTGCCCAGGGCCCCCACCTTGCAAGGGCCCCATTAGAAAATTGAACTTTCTCTCTCTTTGACCTCTGTCAATTCTATTTCTTTATCTGAACCTTTCTCCCTCTGTCTACTATTACCTCTAAGTCTGTCTCTCAATACCAGGATTTTTGGTAAACAAGGCACAACATATTTCAACTTTCATGTGACTGTGTTATAATTTAACATATAATTTAGTATTGTTTGGCATCACGTGGGCTTGAAATGCATAATAAAATTGACATTTGTTCTGTACAGGGGCCCCCCAAAATATATATTTTGCCACAGGCCCCCAAAATCCTTAAAATAATACTGCAGCCCCATGGCATTCAGCAACTTTTTGGTGGCCTGCAAGGATACCTCTATTAGCTTGTGCACTGCGGCAAACTGTTTCCTCAGCATCGCGATGAAGAGATAGTACAATCCCTTTGCCCATGCTTCTTTTAGATGGAGATGATCGTCCCAATGTGTGTTGATGTCACCCGTCATTTGGTTCTCCTTGGCCCCTCTCACAGACCACGTTCACCGAGGGCAGTTCCTTCCTTTGCACAAGGCCCTACTTTGTAAAACAACACTGTGCATACCCAAAGCAATTCCACACCTACTTCTTTGCAAATTGAATTCTAAAGACTTATTTGAAAGCATATAAACTCGAACGTTTAACAAATGAGTCTCAGTAAAACAGTCATGTTAAATAAAATAAATAAATGACATCATATGAATATTTTTACAGGCCATTATATTGATCAAAATCAATGATGGTTTTCTCACTTCAAATTTCCTTTTTGTGACCCTTCGCCAGCATGCAAATTAATGCACAAAATGTATGCATGGAATTGCTTTTTCGGCATGGGCTAAAAAATGCTTCAGAATTATACTTTGCTATTTCATTCCCAAATGCAAAATGTCACTCTGCAGCTGACACCAATGTATCTCCGCAAAAGAATACAACAAATCAGTGCAAATGTATTGGTCTTTAGCGTCCACAGGGCCAGATGTACGACCCTTTTTTGCGGCTGCAAACGGGAGATTCTCCCGTTTGCGGCCGCAAAAAAGGGTAATAGCATGTACAAATGCTATTTTGCGAGTCACTGACTCGCAAAATAGCATTTGCGACTCTCGCTATTAGGAAGGGGCGTCCCTTCATAATAGCGAGTCAACATGCTATGTACTAATGTTTTGCGGCCGCATTTGCAGCCGCAAAACACTCGCAGTTTACCACCTACTTCAAGTAGGTGGTAAACCACTGGCAAAGGGGAAGGGGTCCCCAGGGGACCCCTTCCCCTTTGTGAGTATGTGGGGAAATATTTTTTAAGAGCAGGCAGTGGTCCCAGAGACCACTGCCTGCCCTTAAAAAAATGAAACTGAAAAGTTTCATTTTTCTTTTTTAAATTCATCCCGTTTTCCTTTAAGGAAAACGGGCTGCATTTGGGAAAAAAAACCTGCTTTATTAAAAAAGCAGTCACAGACATGGTGTCTGCTGACCCCAGCATGCCACCATCCCTGTGAATGCTAGCCATTTCTAAAGGGGTCGCAAATTGCACCTGCCTCATTAATATTGATGAGGCTTGCAATTTGCGACCCCATTAGGAATCGCAAACAGTGTCTGAGACACTGTTGTGCATTCCAATTAGCGAGTCGCAAATTGCGAGTCGCAAATGCGACGCAATTTGCGACTTGCTAATTGGCGGGTCGTACATCTGGCCCACAGTGTGTAAAGAAAGACGAGTACTCCAAGTGTTCGGGTTCTTCAGGTTTAATGGAGAATAGGAATCCTGTGTCTGAACAGCCAGACACCAACAGCCCCACACCTCTCAACCGCCCTGGAGCCCGCCTATGTCACAAACACTGCATTCCACTATAGACTAGATACAGCAAGGAAAGACTATGAACACATTATAACACATCCTCCTTCCTTCAACATAATATAGAGAAACACTGTTAGCCCCACACCCCACACCCCACAATGCCACTCCCTGGGAAACTACACAGAGACACCCTGCACCACCCCCACAGGAAAACACCCCAACCCCAAGCGACATGCTTATCCACACACAAAGTCATCAAGTCATCTGGGAAGTCTACCACATCTTCTCCCCTCCCGCCGAGCCACCCCCGCTCTTGTTCAACCTCTGCATTGCACTACGCCGAAGTCACTCGGAACACCTCCTCAACATTCTTACTGCAATCCACCAAAGTCACCTGGGACTCCTCGTCATTCAGACCTAACAAACTCGAGTCTGACTCCACTCCTACCTGCACTGACAAATCCACATTTCCACCCCTTTGAAATAAAGCCACCCTTCTCATATTCCAGGTTTGCTCATTTTCCAACCTTACCCAATTGCGACCCACCACCTTCACTTTGTAAGGACCTCGAAATTTGGACAACTCAGACCTCACACCACCTTGCTTGACTTTGACCCAGTCCCCCACACCAATCACACCGCTCTTGACTGGAATCACCCCTGCTTTGGCTGTTGACTTCTCACAACCCTTCCACAACCAGGAAGGAAACAATTTTGTGCCTGGTTTCCTGCCCCTCATCATCTCAAAAGGTGACTTCCCTGTTGCTGCATTGGGCGTGGTATGGTATGCCCACAACATGTCTTTTATCGCACCCTGCACACTATGTGCTGCTTTACCAGCTAGGCCCATGGTTCCTTTCACCAATCTGTTAATCCTTTCCACCTGACTATTGCCCTGTGGGTTATACAAAGACATACACAAATGTTGCACTCCTACATATGCCAAAAATGTTTTCATTTCCCATGAGGTGAGTTGCGTGCCATTGTCGGTGACCAGTTTCACCGGCACTCCTTCCCTCCTAAAAATGTCTTCCAATAATGCAATGGTAGTCTTAATACTCAGATTCCTCAAAAAAATACCACTTCGAACCACCTCGACTTTGCGTCCATCACCACTGCAGCAAAACGTTCTTGCTCTGGCAAAAACGTGAACGGACCAAAAAAGTCCATACTGACTTTCTCCCACACCGACTCTGCATCAGATATGTGCAAATGAGTATCTTTTGTACCCACTCCCACCTTCAACCTTTTCTCAGAATTTTTGCATTCTACGCACTTCTCAACCCACCACTTTACATCAGAATCCATCTTGGGCCACCAAAAATTCTCTTCCAACCTTTTAAGCGTGAACATTTGTCCCATATGGCCTTCATGTGCCAATCATACTAACTTGCTCCTTACCGCCACAGGAGGAACAAACCTCTCACCCCTGACAATGAGATGGTCCGTATTTACAGACAGTTCCTCCACTACTTTGGAATAAGGTCTGACAGCATTAGAACACGTGCTTTCTTTTCTAACACCCTCTTTAATCATCTTTGTTACTGCTTTAAGCTCTTCATCCTTGTCCAAGGATTCCATCCATTCCTCCTTAGACACAGCAGGTCAGCTAAAACATCATCCACACTTGCTAGTACTTCTTCAGCGACTTGATCACCATCCTCACAAAGATTGTCGGGCAGCCTGGACAGACAGTCTGCAATTTTATTTTTCCAACCAGGCAGGAATTCCACAGTGAAATCACAACTGCTGTAATTTTACAGATAACCTGGCCAAAAGCGCCGAACACTTTCTAATACCATTGGGTGGCAGTTCTTTAAGTAATGGTTTATGATCAGTCCTGAGAATTACTTTTGAACCCCATATAAATGTGTGAAAATGGCTAGTGGCCCAAGCTGCAGCCAAAGCCTCCTGCTCAATGACAGAGTAGTCCCTTTCCATATCTGTCAAAGAACGAGATGCAAGGGCTACAGTCCTCTCCACCTTGCCATGGAACTGTGACAATATGGCACCCAATCCGACAGCACTGGCATCTACAGTGAGTACTGTTTTAAGATTGCACTGAAACGGTATCAAAATCCCGGCATTCAAAATCTCATCCTTTATTACATCAAAAGCTCTCTGCTGTGAACTGCCCCACTCAAATTTTCTTCCCTCCCTGAGTAACTCTCCAAATGGTTCTGACTTACTTGCAAAATCTCTCACAAACGTAGCATAGTATTCTACCATGCCCATAAATGAGCGCAATTTATCTTTATCAATAGGAGTTTCTGCATTAACTATGGCACTCACTAAGTTAATTTTTGGTCTCACGCCTTCACTCGAGATACGGTACCCTAGATACTCGACCTCACTTACCAAAAAGCTGCATTTCTCTTTCCACAACGTAAGACCTGCCTCTAACAATGTGCCCAGTACTTCATGCAAAGTGTCATTGTGGGTGTCTATGCTATCTCCAAAAACTAAAATGTCATCTTGAAAAAATATGACATTTTTGACCCCAGACAACACTTTTGAGATGAGCCTTTAAAATACACTTGCCGCGGACGACAAACCAAAGGGTAATCTGTTGAATTGAAACATCCCATCAGCTGTGACATAAGCAGTTAGGTGTTTCAAATCTGGATGTAACATAACCTGGTGATAGGCACTCTTAAGATCTAATTTGGAAAAATAGTTCCCACTGGCCAGTAAGAAAACTAACTCTGTGATGTTAGGCAGGGGAAATCGATCCATGACCACATTCTGATTTAAGCTGCGGAGGTCAACACAAAATCTCAATGACCCATCCACTTTTTTTCGTGATCACGACCGGATATAACCATTGCGTAGCCTCTACTGGTTCAATGACACCTTCACTAACCATTTAATCTATTTTTTTTTTTCCTCCTCCCTCATAGCTATTGGCACTTTCCTGGCACCATGCCTCACTGGAATGGCATCTTTTTTCAAAATTATTTTGTGGGTATAATCTCTGGCCACTCCTAACTTGTTGTTGATAACAGGTGAAACTGTAACAATAAATCACTCCCATTAACTTCATCCACCACTATAACTTGCTCCGATGCTCTCGGATTCACCACTATATGTAAGTCATACTGATGAGCAGTGGCGGCTGGTGAGATTTGAAAGTGGTAGGGCGTAAAGTTATCGTGGTACTGCAGTGAGGCGAGCGAGCGTAGCGAGCGAGCCCTAACAACCTACAGGGTGTTCGGGGGGTTCTTCCCCGAGAAAATTTTGAAAAAAGAGTGGATAAATGGAGCATTTTCAAGCAAATTTGAGGAAGCAGGAAGGTTGATAAAGCACTTGCGAAAGTGTTATGACAGGATCTGTAACAATATCCTTATATCCATCAACTTCACCCCAACACAAGTACAAACACACACTCAAACACTATCAAGTACACACATAAAGCACGAGTCACAAACATTTGTTTAGGCTTAAAGACCTGTACACAAAAAAGTACACAGAGACTGCTGCAGCTGCAAGCAGACATTGAAATACTCGATTTACTCCCAAAGTGACAAACACAAAACCCGCAGCCAGACATACTGGGCCCGGTGCCACCTCACAAGCACCCCTGGTCACACCTTCCCCTTTCTGGGAGCTTCCAGGAGACGCGCTGGGCTGGATGAGGAAATACTGAGTGCTTGTCCCAGTAAGTCGAGTTTCTTTCTGTGTTAAAAAATTACCACCTTCCTTTTTCTGCATCCCACTCATTTCTGTGTTTCGGTGTCTTTGTGTCTCACACCCTTCACCATCTCTGCCACCCTCTCCTCAGCTGCCCTCTGCACTTCCCCCTCACCTTTAGGTCTCCCCCATCACTCTTTCTACCTCCTGTTTTCCCCCATACAGCTCTGCCTGAATTGCACCCTCTTTCATGTTCATCCTTTCACTCTCTCCTTGCTGTCACTCTTTCCACTCCCCTTTGCCCTCCCCCTCCTCTCTGTGAACCTCTCTCTCTGTCACTCTCCTCTCATTGCCACTCTTTCCACTCTCATTTGGCCCTTATGAATCACATCTCACGCTCTTCATCTCCATCCGTGTCACTCTCTCCTTGCTGTCACTCTTTCCAATCCCTTTTGCCCTTCCCTCCTCTCTGTGAACCTCTCTCTCTGACCTCCATCTCTGTCACTCTCCGCTCATTGCCATTCATTCCACTCTCATTTGGCCCTTATGAACCTCATCACATGCTCTTTATCTCCATCCGTGTGACTCTCCTTGCTGTACCTCTTTCCACTTCCCTTTGTCCCTCCCTGCAAATCTCTCGCATCCGCATCTGTCACCCCCTCTCATTGACACTCGTTCCCCGCCCCTCTGTCCCTTTCTCCTCTCTGTGAACTTCTCTCTCATCTCCATCCCTGTCACTCTCCTCTCATTGTCACTCTTTGCACTCCCCTCTGTCCATCCCTCCTCTCTGTGAACCTCTCTCTCATCTGCACTCCCTGTCCCCTCCGTTCATTGTCACTCTTTGCACTCCCCTTTGCTCCCGCCCTTTCCATTTCTTGATTCGTGGCTACTCCTTCCCACTCTTCCTTTCCCTCTCTCTCTCTCCTCTTACGCTTTTATTTTAACTCTCTGTCCATATTACACCAACAGCGGTTCCTCCTTTCCCCACTCTGCCTATAACATCTCACTCCCTATCATGTTTCCATTTTGTTTCTTCATCTACTTTTCTCAGTCGCCAACTTTTTCACTGACATTTTTTCTTCTGTGCCTCTGCTGCCCTATTCCTTTCCTACATCTCGTTCTTGTTTTTCATCTCTCAGCCCACTTCTTTTATCTCGTCCTCATCCCAGCTGCATCTCGGTCAACTCCGATTTGTCAAAGGGCACCTTTATCAAATCTTGGCTGTATAACCCGCAGGACAGCTCATGCTAGGACTCCCAAGCCCACATTTCTGTCCACATTCGTTTCAGCACTGAAACAATTGTGACCATGGGGGCTGGGCTCTTTCAACATGTGTTTTGTCACAGTGGTGTTAACAAAAACACAGGCGATGGCTCCCTCAGATGCACACAAAGTCCCAGCTAGGTCACAAACGAAAACAGCTCGCACCAGAGTCGCCTCTCTGAGAATAACATTTAACTTATTTAAGATGCAGGGGTGTCCAGCGCTAGTCCACGAGGAAAAGTGAGGCATCACTTTTTTGTGTAACTACGCTGTACACCAAACCTTGTGGGCCAGTGCTAGACACAAAACCTGACTTTCGTTTTGGGAAAATGGATCAAAAAACGAACAATGGAGGGAAGTAGAACGAAAACGAGAAAAGACTGAAATCAATAGCGTCAAGAAGAAAGCAGGGATACATACAACATATAGGTACTGTGCAAAGACGAGGCATGAAATGTGTCGACGTGACTGCCCGGAACCCCTATTTCATTTTGTTTGCAAGGCTCACATCATCCCTTGATAAATAACACTTGCACTGTAGCCGGGAGAAAGAGTGTTCATGCGAGTAAAGTTGGCAGCAGTTTGCCTTTCCGTGCCATGGTGCTGCCACGCCACTCTTAGATTTCGTTTGAGTTACCCCGTGCCATGCCCTGAACTTGTTGGCTGCTGTTCAACCTCTGAAGCGAGCCGCAAGGCTGCCATTCTGACACGAAACAAACCTCACTGAAAAAATAAATTTAAAAAACACAACAGCTGGTAGGGCATCTGCTGCAAAGATCTGTGTGCAACTTGCAGTTCACAGGCTTAGAGTCCGGTGCTGTGACTCCGCCTTTCATCCTTTCCAAGACAAGCCAATATGTGCCAGTTTTTTAGGATAAAAATAGACATATTTCTAGAGCTTTGCAAAGCGCACTGACAACCTAAAATCCGCCTTATGCGCCATATAAATAAACAAGTTTTATTTGAAACACATCGCAACACCCCCCAGTCGATCTTCCCACTCCTCCCTCTTGCACACAAGCACAATTAACATGAAAGGTAACATAACCTGGACGCTAGCTTACCACTTCGGCGCGAAGGTGGGAGATAAAGCTGCCAAGCCTGGTGTGGTGCACGCGCTTCCGTTTATCCTCGCCTCTACCTCTCCTCACCTCTCTCTCCCCCCACCGCTATCTGTTTATTTCTATCGCTCTAGCTTATTCGTATCCCGCACACCTGCCTTTCTGCCTGTGCCCTACCCTGGTGCTAGTTTCCCTGACTTTTCTTGTTGGCTCCCACTCACTTTGTGTCATGCGGTGCGCCTGCCTTTTACTAACTGCCAACCCTTTCTGTGTATTGCTCACCGCTTGCTCCGATCTCTCGCTCTCTTTCTCACCATCCCATTCATGGCTTCTCTTCCCTCCCCTTCCTCTCTCACTTGGCCTGTCAACCTCTCTCTCATGCCTCCGTTCTCCCTTTCTGCACACCACGGTGCTGCCTGCCTCTACCACTTCCCCAATGTGTTTTGAACGATACTGGCTACAGGAAAGCATGGTAGCAAACGGACAGTCTCTCCTCTCTGGTCTCAGTCGGTGGTCTTTTTGCTGGTTTATGTACCTGTGAGTTTATGAACTCTGCACATCGCCTGCACCTGCCCCCTGCTTACGTTTTATCGCCCCAGGGTGCTATCAGTAGTCGTGTCAGTCAGTCGCTACTCGCAATACTCGCGGGGGAGGGGGTCACCGGGGTGGGAGATTAAAATTTTAAAAAGAAAGCTTACCAGACCGGGTCCGCGCGGCGCCTCTGCTTCTCGGCCGGGTCCCGTTGGCGCCTCTTCTAAGGAACAACACTGAGTGGCAACCCCTCTAAGCCAATCCGGATGCTGCTCCAGCAGCGCCAGGATTGGCTTAGCAGGGGTACTCACCGCCCGCCTGCCCATTAGGGGAGACCGAGGGTTGTGGCGTTGCTCAACCCTCGCTCTCCTAATGCGCAGCCGCCAGCCACAGCAGACACTAGTGCGCATGACTGGGCTGGTCAGAAAAATTCGCCGACCTGCACCCAGCATGCGCACTGCTGCCTGCTGTGCGCTCTGCGCCACCCCTGGTCTGTATGTCAGTCACTCAGCATGACGCCGGACCGCCCACCCCCTTCAGACTCTGAAGGAGGTGGGCGGTCCGACGTCATGCTGACTGACATGATTGTCAGACAGTTCTCCCTCGGCGTCTCTGAACTTAAGTAAACTGAGTCAGTTTACTTAAGTTTAGAGACCCCGAGGGAACTGCGGGCGGCTTGTGGGGCAATGCTCCAGCGCCCTAATGGACGCACCGCCACTGCTGATGAGCCCAGCCCAATATAGGCGGACTCTCACTGGCTACATAAGTTTTCCCTTTTGTGTGTTGCTGCCGAAATTCAATATTAGCATCAAAAAACTCCATCAAACTAATGTTAGCTCCTTGATAAACTTTCAATACCACATCTGTGGTATTCAACACTCTGCCCGGCCACACTTCATCAAACAGCTCTTTAGGAATGATGGTGTACAAGGAGCCAGATTCCACCATCAACGTCACAGCTTTCTCATCCACCAAAAAGTCTGCTCTAGGACGTGAACGTTTCTTGCCACCAGCAAGTTCTTCAGATTCGATTTCCCCAATGTGCTCAGAGTCCACCATGAGAACCCTGTGCTCCATGAGTTCTGCTGAGTCCCCAATCGCTGCCACCTTTCCTTTGATTGCCTTTCACATCCGAGCGAAATGGCCCTTAAGCCCACAAGAACGCCAATCCTTTCCCAAGGCTAAACAGGATTTAGAATCCCCTAAATGAAAGTTGCTGCCACATCGGTAGCAACATCGTGCAGTGGATCTGCCTTGAGTGGACACTGTCGATCTCAAACTTTCATTTTTGTTTGAAGGGCCCAGTTGAAATCGTTGCTTTCTTCTTCACAAAAGCTACCAACTCCGACTCACTATCCACTTCAGCCACATCTGTGTTGCTTATTTTTTGCATCTCCTTCATACACTTCTCCGATTCCTCAACTACTTTCGCAATCTTTATGGCATCCTTTAGTGTTGGATCAGAGGCTGCCCACAGACGCTCCTGCATCTTCTTGTTGTTGCACTGAACAATCAATTGGTCTCTTACGAGTTCCTCTATCATGGGTCCAAACTTGCGCTTCATGGCCAATTCCCTCAATCTCACCACAAACTCATTGATGGATTCACTAGGCCTCTGCGGTTGGGTGTAAAACGTGTGCCGTTGCATAACAATATTCAAAGTCTTTGCGAAACGTCTATACAGACGCAATTTTGCTTACTTATACAAATTTTCCATTACATCACCGTTGTCTTCATACACTTGTGGCAAATATTTAAAAATATATTGACCTTCAGTGCCCAGACATCCTGTTAACAAAGCTTTTTTCCTGAGTGGTGAAAAGTTTGATCCTCCTAATGCCACTGTATAGTTCTCGAATGTTTCTATCCAGTCTTCCCACTCAATAGGTGGTTCACCTTGTAGCATTAAAAGTGATGGAGACACCACCACTGATTGATTGATACTCATGATGAATGGAGCTTACAACTACTAATTCAGAAACACCAACTTTAGTTGTACTCTCTTCCCATGCAGGTATGGGTGTACTCAATGCAAAATATTGGCGAGTATCCCTCACAGTGCAATACCACCAAAGGCCACACAATGGCAGTGTGTACAATGTATTTCTCTTCTGACGTGGTGAACTCTATAAGAGCAGGGGAGAAGGAAAGTAGCTTGCGTTGGATTCTCCTGTCTTCAGCTTCAGGTGAGAGAATACTTTATGTGGGAACAAATGTGGGCTTGAGAGCTTGAGAGCACTGCGGTGTACTTGAGCGTTTGAAAACTTTACCGATACATACAGTCACAGGCGAGATGGCTGTTAACATTGCTTAGGTATCCACGGCATGGGCGTGTGCGAGCAATGACAATGCGCGAAGCCGCGCGCACTCGGGTAAAGACAGGCGTACTGCGTAGACTGCAGGAGGCACAAGAGATACCGGCGCATGGAGGGGGTACGCTGACACCGTTAGTCAGCGCGTACGGGCCCCTAAGACTTAAACAATACACAAAGTCCCAGCTCAACAGAGAGCTTGCCGGAAGTGTTGCAGTATGAAAATAAATCAATTTAACCGTAGTATGGCACTGTACAGACAGTCCTACCGCGCACTTCACCACAGGTAGTAGGCCTTAATCCTCAACGCAGGATTCCTTGACCAGCTCCATGTTATATCTTGTCTAGAAGGAAAGGCGAGTACTCCAAGTGATTGGGTTCTTCTTGTTTAATGGAGCACAGGAATCCTGTGTCTGAACAGCCAGACACCAATAGCCCCACTCCTCTCAACCGCCCTGGAACCCACCTATATCACAGACACTACATTCCACTACGCTACAAAAATATGGCATTCCTGATTAATATTTTGAACTTTGTACTGAGCGCAAAGCATTGTACTACATCGACCAAGATGCAAAGAGGTAATGGCGCTGAGATGTGTCAGCAGTGTGCTCCTATCCCCTTTCACTATTTAAAAAGGCTCCCTTGAGCCGCCGAGCTGACGAGCTTTGGAGCCTCTGCGTGCCTGGAGTGGAATTGTGCCTGAAAAATTGAGTGGCAGCATGTTCAGCAACCTACTAACAATTTCTCTACTGATGACGGAGGAATCCAGAAACACGTGTCTAGAGATACGCTACAAAAATATGGCATTCCCTGATTAATATTTTGAACTTTGCACTGAGCGCAAAGCATTGTACTACATCGACCAAGATGCAAAGAGGTAATGGCACTGAGATGTGTCAGTAGTGTGCTCCTATCCCCTTTCACTATTTAAAAAGGCTCCCTTGAGCCGCCGAGCTGACGAGCTTTGGAGCCTCTGCGTGCCCGGAGTGGATTTGTGCCTGACAAATTGTGTGGCAGTATGTCCGGCAACCTACTAACATTTTCTCTACTGATGACGGAGGAATCCAGAAACACGTGTCTAGAGATACGCTACAAAAATATGGCATTCACTGATTAATATTTTGAACTTTGTACTGAGCGCAAAGCATTGTACTACATCGACCAAGATGCAAAGAGGTAATGGAGCTGAGATGTGTCAGCAGTGTGCTCCTATCCCCTTTCACTCCTTAAAAAGGCTCCCTTGAGCCGCCGAGCTGACGAGCTTTGGAGCCTCTGCGTGCCCGGAGTGGAATTGTGCCTGAAAAATTGAGTGGCAGCATGTTCAGCAACCTACTAACAATTTCTCTACTGATGACAGAGGAATCCAGAAACACATGCCCAGAGATAAGCTACAAAAATATGGCATTCGCTGATTAATATTTTGAACTTTGTACTGAGCGCAAAGCATTGTACTACATCGACCAAGATGCAAAGAGGTAATGGCGCTGAGATGTGTCAGCAGTGTGCTCCTATCCCCTTTCACTATTTAAAAAGGCTCCCTTGAGCTGCTGAGCTGCAGAGCTGCCGAGCTTTGGAGCCTCGGCATGCCTGGAGTGGAATTGTGCCTGAAAAATTGAGTGGCAGCATGTCCAGCAACCTACTAACATTTTCTCTACTGATGACGGAGAAATTCAGAAACACGGGTCTAGAGATACGCGACAAAAATATGGCATTTGCTGATTAATATTTTGAACTTTGTACTGAGCGCAAAGCATTGTACAACATCTACCAAGATGCAACGAGGTAAATGCGCTGAGATGTGTCAGCAGTGTGCTCCTATCCCCTTTCACTATTTAAAAAGGCTCCCTTGAGCCGCCGAGCTGATGAGCTTTGGAGCCTCTGCGTGCCCGGAGTGGAATTGTGCCGGAAAAATTGAGTGGCACCATGTCCAGCAACCTACTAACATTTTCTCTACTGATGATGGAGTAATCCAGAAACACGCGTCTAGAAATACGCTACAAAAATATGACATTCGCTGATTAATATTTTGAACTTTGTACTGAGTGCAAAGTATTGTACTACATCGACCAAAATTGCAAAGAGGTAATGGGGATGAGATGTGTCAGCAGTGTGCTCCTATCCCCTTTCACTACATTCCACTATAGACTAGATACAGCAAGGAACGACTATGAACACATTATAACAGTCTCCTTGTTAATTTCTTGTGACATCCTTATGCACATGCAAGACTTTTAAACCTTTTATTTCCTATTTCTATCAGAGTTGGGTTGACAGAAAAGAACCAATAACTCTGGTAGGATTATATTCAACAAAAGCAGTTCTTTTACCATAATTTTAGTGTCTGGGCATGAGCTTTGTGCTGTACTGCAGTCCACGCATGCAGGTCGCGCAATTCCGTGCTGTGATATTCAAGTGAGTGCTTTGCTTTCAAGATGATATTTAGCTGCTGCAATTCAGCCCTTTTGCAGCCAACTGTGGGAGTGAAGAAGCTGGAAACACTGCTTGTATAATAGTTCCAAAAATGGCCAACTAATTGGCCATGTTGAAACAATAAAGTTTGATCAAATATGGAAGAAGAATTGTAAGATGGTCCGCTATGTGTGCGCACGCTTGAGTGACCACCTTTGAATGTATTTTGCACATTTTAACATGACTTTACTATTCAAAGATAGCTGATGTGTTAAAAGCAAAGGGGGCTATTTACGAGATGGTTTGCATTGTGTTTGCACCACGCAACGTGGTACATGCGCAATGCAAACCTTAAGTAACTTTGCGGGGCCCTGAGTGGCTCTGTAAATCTGGAGTAAAGCAAATTGCTGCGTTGCCTTACTCTGCCCTGGGAATGCGTTCCATGGGCGTTGCGTGGTTGTTCCCACGCAACTCTCATGGTTTTATCAAGCATTCCTAGATTTACCAGAACTGGTAGTCCTGGGAATGTGTCAAAAAGATACACCTCCCCAGGTCAGGCGTAATGAGGAGACATATCTTTGTTACTCCTTGTTACTTCCTCTTTCTATCTGTGCTGCATTATGCAGCACACATAGATAGAGGAATATGTCTCTCAGGATTGATTTTCTGCAGGAAGGTGTTCCTTCCTGCAAAAAACACAATCGGAAGGTGCTCCTTCCTGCACAAAAAACAATCCTGCATGCAACGCAGGCACCCTTGCACCATGGCATAAGGGTGCCTGCGTTGGCATTAGGCTGCTAAAAGGGTATCAGCGCTGGGGGAAAGGTAGGAATGCACCATATTGCCTTTAATACGGCATATTCCTGCCCTTTCCCTGTCACGCAGCGCAGCACAGAAAGGTGACTTGCTGGGCTGCACTGCATGACTTTTTTGTAAATAGGCCCCAAAGTGTTGACCATCTTGGAGCAGTGAAGAATGTTAAAATGTACCAAACACAATAAAAAATGGTCACACATGTATGCTCAAACACGGGCATCTGTGAATCTGCGTGTGGTCTTTGCAATACTTTATCATTGGTTTGCCATACCAGGAGAACCAGCGACCATTTTTGAACAGCAAGGTAATAATAAAGTATGGGAAAAAGCATATGAAAATGACAGCCTTTAGCACAAGTGACCGCACAGGATGTGGCGCAGTTGAAGGGCCGCAAAGGAAGCGAGAGCCCAGTGGCAGTATGTAAAAACTTTGCAAACATGTAAGATTCAGTAGATACAAACATTTAGTAAAAACAGTAAATTAAAGGAAAGATTGACCCTCGAGCCCTATCACTGAAATGCACTTTTTGGGGGGTGGATGTGCACAAGTACACAGGCAAACTCCTGTCATTAATAACCACAAAATGAATGGTAGTGGATAAGAATACTAGATCGATTCAATCTAGATTATTGTCCTGACTCAAGCATAATAAACAGTGGCGGCTGGTGACCTTTGAAAGTGGTGAAGCAGAAGAGCTGCCCCAAATTTCACCAAGTAAACATGCAAAGCGAGCAACCTCGAGTTGTCACTCGGGGGTTTTAGGACTTTTTCGCAGAAGATATTGAAAAATTTGAAACCGACTGGTACATTTGCTGGTGCAGTTTTCAAAGTTTTAGAGGTGCTCCAGCCATTTTGAAGAGGAACTAATGAAATCTACGAATACTTTTTCGAGTTGTGCTAAATAATAATGACCCTCTTCATCCATTCTGATTCACTGTTCTGCAATACCACTGATGACTGAATCGATATGTAACTGACTGCCCCCAGTCCTACTTGCCCTCCACCACACTGGAAGGCTGTACTCCAGCAGGACGGGCCTCAAGAGGCATGAAGCAATGGTCCACATGTGATAAAGTCTTGCTTCAGTCCGCCAGTCTCAGAAGGGCGGGTGTGGTGTGGGTAGGCTCTGGACTGGTTTAACTGACTACTCAGAGGCAATGGACCTTAAGTATACCTCTGAATGTACCCCATTTTCCACAGTATCACCTGCGTTGAAATCATTTCCACACTCTCAACCTATGGAATACTTAATGGGGTAACAGGTTCAAATCCTGGCTGCAAACAATCAACCTTTCATCCTTCTGAGGTTGATAAAATCAGTATTATTGAATTGGATAATAATGACGTAACTCATCCTACTGGTCCTTCATATGTGCCTGGTAAGTGAAGAATCCCACATTCTCCTAAGCCCCCCAGAAGCGAGCTAAACACTACCCTATTCCTACTGGGCTTTCAAGGTCACTAGCCAGTCAGACGTGTTGAAAAGTTGATAGTGAGTGTTATCAGTCTAGCACAGTAGAAAGGGTCCTGCCCCGTCAAAATAAAACTAAAATCAGGATACCGTAAGGTAATCAGACTTACCGTTGTTCAACATGTGCCCCAAAATATATGCACTTGCATGACAGCACACAAACAGTTTTTGGGCTCAATATTATCTTTACACCAGTTGGCTGCTAAGCGGTTGATTCTCATGATCGATCAAGACAAAACAATATTATTGTTTTAAAGCATTAAAACGCACAAAGGCAAGCACTCATTCTTAAAAGTGCATGCATTGACAGTGCACAGGTATATATCTAGGCCCGGGTCCCCACAGCACCCCTCCCACTCGCCTGTATGTTGTTGTATATCGACACCTCACAGGGTTCACCCAAATAACTGCGAGTGATGAAACACACTGTCTGATCACTGGCTTGAAAGGAGGCAGAAACGTGAGTACTCCAATTCTTTATTTATATATATATCTCCAACAAGACAGGAGCAACGACCGCAAGTCTCAGGCATCAGCTCATCAGCTCAACTGTCACTGTTCCCCACCGTACCTTCCGTTCTGGAATTCCACAGAGATGGAAATTCCCTACAGTCAAGTAAGGCACGGCACATAATAAATAACATATACAACCCAACACATCTTCCTCCTCTGCAAAAGAAAAACAATTAAAAAGAAATAGCAAAACAACAAAGAGTAAAACATATTAATGCATAGCATAATCATGAAATTTCTTAGGTACTCTTGAAACCCTAGACGAAGGAACACGGGTATTAGAACCATGAACCACTTCACCTTGATTATGGTGAGGTGCAAAATCATTATGCACCAAAAGATGGGTTGATTTGGAAACTGAGATTTTGTTTTTGTTCCACCATCTACCATCTTCCAATTGTACAGCACTCTTGTTAACTCTTACAACAGACTTAAGACTAGAGAACTTGGACTCACCTTTAGGTACAATGCGAGCACATTTGACTCTAACTCGATCACCAACTTTCACATTGAGCTCTCTAGAACTATTTTGAACGTACTTGTTTTGAGCATCTACTCTTTTCGTCTCTACTTCTTTTATTTTATCTACAGGTAAACAAAATTCACCCATCCACTTCCTTAACAATTTAGAAGATGGAAGACGGCCCCTTAGTAAAATGAAAGGGGAAACTTCAGTATCAGAATTTGGGGTAGTACGTACAGCCCACAACAAACTTTTAAGTTCATTTTTGCAATTTAGACTACTGGCTTTAGACAATTGTATGTTGTCCTTGATCACTCTGTTGAATCTCTCTACGAGACCATTACTCCTAGGGTGGTAAAGTGAGGTTTTTGTGTGTTTGATACCCATGAAGTTCAGTAGGAACACACTAGAACAGAGGGGTGAGAGGATAAGGTCCCTATTCAACCTCCCGCTCAGACTTAAATCACAAAAAGAAGAGGGAAAACGATATAGTGATAATAGGTGTCAATAAGTGAATGAAAGGAAAAAGCACCATGCTTTAAAAACTGCCCTCACACACAGCAAGCTGTGTCATGCTTCATCATAGGGCTGCTAACACACCTCCGTGTTAACCCTACACTGGAGGTGGAGCAATAGGGAGGGGAAGACAATACAACATACAGTGTGGAACCAAGGGTGAGAAATGGTGCAGAAAAAGTGATATAAAAGCTGGTCATAGGGAATCCTTATTACAATTTTAATATTAGGTCCCCTATCCAGGATTAAAAAATTGGAAAAAGTGGTGGATGCTAAGGTAGAGGAACTTATAATGAGACTCCACCAGCTCCACTCTGCATAGGTGTCGACATGTTTCAGCCGGCAATAAACAATGCCCCGGCTTTCCTCAGGACTCTCACCTCTGTGATCCTGGGTGCTACCACTCCCTTCTATGAATTCAAAAGTAAGAGGGATATCACCTTCCATGGAGCCCCTCACATGTGAAGAGGAACCGAGTTTATATAAATCTACAACTCGAACTGGCGGGGAGGAGAACAGCTTCCTAATAGCACTCTTGCTTGCGAGGTAAGCTGTTACCGATCATTGTCGTCTCTCCCGCACGCCGCGTAGAACCCATGAAGTTTACAAATTTCTCAAACTCTGAAGAAGTAAATTGGCAGCCATTGTCTGAGACTATTTCGTCTGGAACACCTTCCCTGGCAAATAAGAATTCAAGAAATTCTATTACACAAAAAGTTGTGGGAACCTTTACAAATTTCAATTCCGGCCAACGACTATAGTAATCTATTAAAACAATACCATATTCCGAAACACCACTATCAGACAGAGATAAGGGACCAATAATATCAATGGCCAGTTTGGACCATGGCTTGGAAGGAACACTAACAGCTTGAACTGGACTAGGTACTGTCACTTGAGACTTGTCACTTACAGCACAATATAAACAGTCTCTTACAAAATGTTCTACTTGCTTGTCAAGACTGGGCCACCAAAACTGCTCTCTAATCCTTCTCTTCATGGCACGCATACCAATGTGGCCTTCATGAACTAGAGTAAGCACTTTGACTCTCATGCTCATAGGAACAACAAGTAAGGAAGAGCAATATAAAAGTCCATTTACAATAGAGAGTTCATCAAAAATATGCTTAAATTTGCTGATGGTTTCATCCTTCAAACATTCATTCATCCAACCTGTGTGAACTATACCCATGAGTTTCTTAAAGTCTAAATCGGTGTCATACGCATCTCTCCATTCACTTTCTAAAATGGCTCCATCTCAATTAGACACAGCGTAACAAAAAATCTCTGACTCAGATCCCTTATCATCCTGAACATCCGCATCATGAGTAGAACCTGGTATCCTGGACAAACAATCTGCTAAAATGTTACGTATTCTAGGAACATATTCGACATTTAAGTTATGTTCTAACAGTCTGTATTGCCACTTTGCAATTCGAGGAGTGGCTTTATCTCCTCCTTTGGTGGTAAAGAGTTGAACCAAAGGTTTATGATCCACTCTTACAGTAAATTTGGAGCCCCATAGATACTGTTTAAAATGAACAATTCCCCACCAGCAAGCTAACGCTTCGCGTTCTATCACTGAGTAAGTAGCTTCAGCACCCTTCAGACCTCTAGAAGCAAAGGCTACCACTTCATCTCTGCCATCCCTATGCTGCAGGAGTACAGCACCAAGACCCTTCTGACTGGCATCGGTCATAATAATTGTGTGATCATTGATGTCAAAAAGGTTTTAGAGGAACGGCATGTGCAATCTCTTTTTTAATTATGTGAAATTCTTCTTCACATTCAGGATTCCATTTAAAAATGAATTTTTTTTAAGTAGATTCCTCATATGGAATGTTTTGGTTGAACAATTAGGCACAAATCTTGCATAGAACTCGATGAGTCCCATGAAGGACCTCAACTGATCCTTATCACTAGGTGCACAAACATCCTCTATTGCCTTAACTAGACTGGATTTAGGTTCAACACCCTTAGCAGATATTCTATATCCTAAATAATCCACAGAGGTCACATTTAATTTACATTTTTCAATACTCAAAGTGACCCCTTTTTCTTTTAGAATAGAAAAAACATGACGCAATCTCTCATTGTGTTGAATCTGATTAGAACCATAAACCAACGCCTCATCCTGGAACGCCATCACCCCGGGGATATCTTTGAACATGCTTTCCACAATTCTTTGGAAAACTGCTGATGCAGAAGCAAGCCCAAAGGGCATTCGTTTGTATTGGAATAAACCCTCCGGGGTGATGAACGCAGTGTAGTGTCTAGAATCGGGGTGTAAATCAATTTGATGGTAAGCTGATGTCATATCAAGTAAACTAAACCATTCACCATTCTTAAGGCTAGAAGTCATCTCAGTGATATTGGGCAAAGGGTGTTGATCAACCCAGATATTGCGATTCAGATCGTGAAGATCAACACACATGCACAACGCACCATTGGCCTTACGGGCTAAGACAATGGGTGAAACCCAATCGGAAGACTCAATGGGTTCTATGACATCGCTGGAACATAGCTTATTTAATTCTTTTTTAAGTGCATCCCGTAAAGCCAAAGGTACTCTGAGAACTTTGTGTACTACAGGTTCAGCATCATCGATTAATCTGATTTTGTGCTTGAATCCTTTAAATAGACCTAATTTGTCATTAAAAATTTCAGGATACATTGACTCCCATGAATTTTCCTTCACTGTTTGTATACAAACTAAATCTTTCTTCAATATGACTTGTTCAGGATCATTAGGATCCAAAATAATCCCCAAATTACCTTGGTCGTGCCACCCTAATAAACATGTATCATCTTTTGCTACGTAAACTACACCTTGGGCATTACTACCTTTAAAACATAAATTTGCATGAAATTTTCCAAGTACTTCAATAGTTTTGCCTCCATAAGCAATGGGACGGACTGATGAATGTTTTAAAATAATGCCATGAGATTTAAACAAGTCTTCCCATATTTTGTCACTTATAATTGTAAATGGAGATCCAGAGTCAGCTAACATTTTGATATCTTTTCCATTCACAGACAAAGTACATAAGGGTCGTCTTGTTCCTTGTGATACAGTGGAAACAACATCAGTGCTGTGACCCTCCGTTATTAGACAAATTTGGTCCTCTGCACTCGAAGATGATTCACCAGTGAGTTGCTCAACATTGAGAACTTTCTTGGAAGATGACTCAAGATTAACAGCTGATTTACCACTTGATTTACATACATGGGTGAAATGACCTTTCTTAAAACATTTGCTACAAGTTTTATTCAGAGCAGGACAGAATTTGGCATTCCGCAGATGAGAAGTGCTTCCGCAACGGTAGCACTCCCAACGTTTACTTGTCGGTCTGTTGGTAGTGGCAGTAGTTCTTGTATATCCCCAAGATTTGTCTTGTCGTGGTTTTTCTTTTTGAGATTTGTATTTACTTTTAACAGCCAAAACATTTTGTGCTGGTGAACTAGAACTTGAAATTGACATTTGTTCTAAGTACGAAGTTGTACTCTCAATTCTAGTAGCAATCTCCAATGCTTTTGTAAAGTCAACTCTGGTTTTGACAAAAGTGCCTCTTGGACTTTTTTGTTATTGGTTTTTTCCACAAGTTGATCTCTAATCATCTCTTCCTCGAATGTTTTATAATTACACGAAACTGCTAGAATTCGTAAAGCGCCCACGTAAGTAGATGCAGATTCTCCAGGAAGTTGTGCTCTTTTATAGAATTTATGTCTTTCTAATGTAACATTCTTACATGCCTTGAACCTGGTATTAAAAGACTTAATAGCTGTAGCATATTCATCTTCAACGCCGTCGCCTTCACCCTCAATGCACAAAACTAACACCTTAGGAGTGTGCTTTAAAATAGTGCGTCCTTCAGAACCGAGACAATGCCTTAAAATTGCAAATTTTTTCTTACTTGTAAAAGAGTCACCATCTAGGGCATCTAGGTATGCCTCGAAACTTTCCTTCCACTTCTCCCAATCCAACTCAGGAGAAGCAGGATTCGGTGAAAACGCAGGAGGAGGTAACAAAGATTGCTGCATGTTTTGGAAAAAAAAACTTCTTAAATGTCAACCTTAAAAGTATTGTTATGTTAAACAATGAAGATACAATGCTATCGTATGCTGGATTGCATATAATGAGGATACACGCAAATGTGAAAATTTAAAACAAAAACTGTGCGTGTGAGCGTTTTAGCCTTCTTGAATCTAGGGTAAAGATGCTGAAAAACTGTGAGTGTTAAAGTTGAAAGTTTAAATGAGCTGTGCACATCAGCGATATATTTATCAGTGTTCCCAAATGACTGCTAAGTAATAGTGTGCCCAATGAAATGTAAATGAGCTGTGCGGATCAGCGATGTCTTTTCAGCTGTGCGCGTGAGCCTTGAAACTTTAAATAAGCTGTGCGCATCAGCGATGTCTTAATCAGCTGTGCGCGTAATCTTTTCAACTTTAAATGAGCTGTGCGCATCAGCGATGTCTTTTCAACTGTGCGCGTGAGCCTTGAAACTTTAAATAAGCTGTGCGCATCAGCGATGTCTTAATCAGCTGTGCGCGTAATCCTTAAACGCTTTCCTCGTCAACGTTGATAAAAGCCGCTACGTTGCTATGGTAGCGTATTGGATACATCTAAAATGGCGGCAGGAGACGTAGAGACGCAGCGTTGAGCGGCGCCAGGCAAACAGGCACTGCTCACGTTGTAGACGTCACGAACCCAATTGCCATGCGCGCGAGGAAGCACGAGGAAGACTCCTTAACGCTTGCGAGACAGGCAAAATGGTTAAAATTATGAATAGTCTCACCTCAAGCACACAGGAAAACGCGGATTGCGAAGATGCCTTTCCGCGGAATTTCGTTATACATCAGATTCCTCACCTCCTTGAAGACTTGAAATAGGTTCGCCGCTCCGGTAGGTGGATGAAATTCAGGCACGCGTGGACGTCTTGGAGGAGAAGTAACTCGTCGCCAGTGAAAGGAGGCAGAAACGTAAGTACTCCAATTCTTTATTTATATATATATCTCCAACAAGACAGGAGCAATGACCGCAAGTCTCAGGCATCAGCTCATCAGCTCAACTGTCACTGTTCCCCACCGTACCTTCCGTTCTGGAATTCCACAGAGATGGAAATTCCCTACAGTCACGTAAGGCACGGCACATAATAAATAACATATACAACCCAACATGGCTGCAGGGTATCATCATGCAAAGAAGCCACAGTAAGGCATTTGTGGAATCTGTACTGTGTTTGACCTTGTAATTACTAACACGAGTTGCCGTCAGCCTAGTTTTCCCTCCAGCTTTGCACCTCAGCTCGTTTGAGACTGTAAAGGACCCACCTGCTTTTTCCCCGTACACTTAACAACAATGTACTGATGCAGATGGGAATTAGAGATTATTTAAAATACTGGGCTTGCTTTTACTGAAATCACCTAACACGTGGCGTTTGACTGGAGACTCGCAGTGCAGACACGCACTACGGCAGGCGTTAAATGAAGAGGCAGTCTACTCTTCGCGTCTGGCATGACTCGCGGGTGGGGCGTATGGGGGGTCATGCGGGAGGTCGCGCTGGTTCACAAAGAGGGTGTTTAATTAAAAGTTAAAAAAACTCACCTTACCGGGTCCCGCAATGTCACGGCTCCTGGTCGGGTCTCGTTTTCCTGCTCCCTGGCTGCTGAACAGGAAGCAGGCAGCCTCCCTCCCCTAAGCCAATCACAACGCTGCAATGGCAGCATTGTGATTGGTGAACGACGGCGACAAGCTTGGAACCTATTTCCACCTCAAGATCAAAAACCTCTACGACAACTTCATCGACCATCCACCAGGTGCCACAGACAGCCCCCGCCCCCCAGAAACACCAGCCAGCCCACCATCTCCAACTGGACACCGATCACGGCCGAAGACACCGCCTCGACCATGAAAAGCATCCACTCGGGGGCCCCCACCGACCCCGGCCCCCCTCACATCTACCACAGAGCCGTGGCCGCCATCGCACCCGAACTACAACGCACCATCAACACCACCTTCAAAACAGGCACCTTCCCAGACGACTGGAAGCGCGCAGAAGTCAGACCCTGCTCAAGAAGCCCACAGCTGACCCCACCGACCTCAAGAACTATCGGCCCATCTCGCTCCTCCCCTTCGCAGCCAAAGTTGCAGAGAAAACAGTCAACAGGAAACTGACACGATTCATTGAAGAGAACGCCGTCCTCGACCCGTCCCAATCCGGATTCGAAGCAACCACAGCACAGAGACCGCCCTACTCGCCGCCACAGACGACATCCGCACCCTCCTGGACCAAGGCCACTCCGCAGCCCTCATCCTACTCGACCTATCAGCGGCCTTCGACACCGTCTCCCATCGCACACTAGTCGTCCGACTACACGACGCAGGCATACAAGGAACAGCCCTGGACTGGATCCGATCATTCCTCACCGGAAGAAGCCAAAGGATCAGACTCCCACCCTTCCTCTCCGACCCCACGAAAATCACCTGCGGAGTCCCACAGGGTTCATCACTGAGCCCCACCCTCTTCAACATTTACATGGCCCCCCTCGCAGCCATCGTCCGACAACACGGCCTCAACATCGTATCCTATGGCGACGACACCCAGCTCATCCTCTCCCTCACCAAAGACCCCACCACTGCCAAACTCAACTTCCAGAAAGGAATGCAAGACGTTGCAGTCTGGATGACCAACAGCTGCCTGAAGCTCAACGCCGAGAAGACAGAAGTCCTCGTCCTCTGTACCACCCCTTCTGCATGGGACAGCACCTGGTGGCCGACCGCCCTCGGAAGCACACCTACCCCCTCAGACCACGCCAAGAACCTCGGCATCGTACTCGACTCATCACTCTTCATGAACCGACAGGTCAACGCCGTCATCTCCAGCTGCTTCAACACCCTCCGCATCCTCCGCAAGACCTTCAAGTGGATCCCCCCTGAGTCAAGGAAGACAGTCACCCACGCACTCATCACCAGCAGACTGGACTATGGAAACACACTCTACGCCGGCATCAACAAGTCCCTACTCTGCAAACTCCAGACAGTACAGAACACCGCCGCCAGACTCGTCCTCGGCATCCCCCGACACGAACACATCAGCCAACACCTACGAAGTCTCCACTGCCTCCCCGTGGAGAAAAGAGTCACTTTCAAAATCCTCACTCACGCCTACAAATGCCTACACAACAACGGACCCAAATACCTCAACAACAGAATCAACTTCCACGTACCCAAAAGAAACCTCCGATCTTCCAACCTCGCACTGGCCGAAACCCCGCGCATCCACTGAGCCAGAGCAGACGGAAGATCCTTCTCTCACATTGCAGCCAAAACCTGGAACGAGCTACCGGCAGACATCAGACGCGCCCCCTACCTGAACACCTTCAGGAAGACCCTCAAGACCTGGCTCTTCGGCTAAACAGATCTGCGGACCCCCCCCCCTCAGCACCTTGAGACCCTCACGGGTGAGTAGCGCGCTTACAATTCCCTGATTAATTGATTGATTGTGACATGCTTCATCAGAGTCCTATGATGAAGTTCTGCGCTACAAGCTAGAGAATTGAATCCTACTCAGTGTTAGTTATTCTTGCTGCCTAATGTAAAATTGAGAGAAGGGTCTTTCAACGTAAGTGATGCTAGATGGTGAACTTGGCACCCGCAATCCTAGGACAACCTAGGACAACATTCACAGACTTATGTAACATGACAGCCATTCAAACTTATTTTTTTCCAAACTTTTCTTCCATAGATAACAACCTTAGTTTTTTATATATTAGTAATCATATCATTACCCTTAAAGTATGAAATAAGGGCCTGATTTAGACTTTGGTGGAAGGGATACTCCATCACAAAGGTGACGGTTATCCCGTCCACAGTATTCCAAATGCATTATGTCTTGTGGCACTTGTAATATGGCAGACAGCATACTCCGTCACAATTGTAACGGAGTATCCCATCCACCAAACTCTAAATCAGGCCCTAAGTGTGTTAATAGTGGTTTTGTAAGCCTATCCATATTTTGTTCAACAATACTATACATTTAACGTATACTAGCAAAATAATTTGCTGCCCACCTAATTTTATTGTTCAATGTGCTATCCAGATTAACATCCGGCCCTTATACTGGGGTAATAACGTCTCAGTAGATACTGATCTCTGTATGGTTCAGTTCTTTGGTCCATCTGTCACCAAGTTAGTGCTATAACCTAAAATGTTCTCCCTTCTGCAAATCCAAGACTCTCCTCAGTTGTATTATCAAGAAAGGGATTTTAGCTGATGACACCACTGTGCAAAAATGTGATTTGAGTGTGAAGCGAGAAATATCCCCTGTGGGTCAGCCAGTATATCAGTCACTTTTTTTGCCAGGAGTGTAACAATCCTTTTTGTTTTTGGTTGGTCTGACAAAGATTTATTTAGGTAAAGTTGAGGATTTAAGATGATACCAATCACTCCTCAAGCAGTCATAGGTCTCCTCCCATAATTTTAGCTGCCATTATAGAATCCCCAGAAGCTTCAAAGATGAATTCAGGTTGCTTACATTCCAGATGCTCTATTTAACCATGGTGTTATACATGTTGATATACAAATGAGTAAATCAAGGGAGGCACAAGGAGTGGTTTAATTAAATCCAGCACCTGTGCACCTACATGAACACTGTAACAAGAAAGGAGGGTGCTGTTCCTCAAAGGGAAAGTGTAAGGTATAAAGCTGTCGATCAAGACTGGTGGTTTGACCAGGGGGATCGTGGTGGGGGGATAGAAGTGATCAGACCTGAAAGAGCTCACACACCCAGATGGGTGTCATGCCTCATCATAGGGCTGCTACTTGTCGGGCCAGCGCTGCAATGTCCAACGGGCCCCTCAGTGGGGGCTCTTTGTCGGAGATCTTCTGATCTTAGCAGGAAAGATGAGTGCAAGTAAGGATGTGGGTGTAGAGTCGTGTACTAGGTGATTAAAATAGCCTTCCCAGGGTAGAATGATGCAAGGCGACTTGCACTGTGTTGTATTCCTCCAGATTTACTATGCCACGTGATGTTGTTCTCCTTGGCATGGTTAATCTAACTTAAGGCTTGCGTTGCCCTTGTGTCACCTCGTGTGTTGCAAGGGCAATGCAATCCATTCATAAACCTGGCCCTGAGTGTGAAACTGCATGTTACAATGGCATCCTGGCTTTTGTTTTGGCCCTAGCGTCATGCTCATCTAGCAAATACGCAGAGTCCTTCCCCATACAATTTGAGGTCCAGGACCTGTCCTGTGACCTGGAGGGGTGCACTACGTGTACATTTATTTTTGGCAGTGGAGTTCTGCCCATGCTCTAGGTACATCACATAAATCAGTGGTATGTTTTGTGAATTAGTGTCAATAGAGCATTCTGGCTGTGTCAATGAGTGCGTGGTCTACTGACCCGTCTTGTGTAAAGTTCTGGTGTTATGTGAAATTCAGAACCTTGTGTTGACATCCCATGTGTATGTTGAGTGTGTGTGTGTGAGTATACTACGTGTGTGCCACATGTTGGGTTGTATGAGTATGTTTGATGCATGAGTCAGGGTACTGGGGCCAGCGGGATCCATTTTTAATGTTCCTGGTTTAGCATTGCACAACATTGAGGGTGACAGTGGCTTCCCCAGACAGTGGAAAGGTATTGCTTGCATTTCTCTGGGTGATGGTTGGAGAACCAGAAACTAAAGGGAGGAGGATGAGGACGGGGCTACCTTTAGAAATTCCATAAGGGCCTTGTTAGCAAAGGACTGCTGATTAGTTCTTCCTGAGTCCCGTTATTTGGTGGATGGTAAGGGTGAGCGGTGGTACTGCATTTTTTGTTGTTCAATAGCATTAGGTTTCCAGGCTGGGCCTGGTCCTTTATCTGTCTCTAATTAATTACCCACAGTCACATGGTGCTGAGCTGCCCCCGGAACGGGGATCGCACCAGGGATCTAACTGTGAGACCCATACTCCGGAGTCAGCTGCTCTGACCACTGCGCCACTCCTTGCTAAAGAGCTTCGATTCCTGCTTGCCTGATGAGAGAGGGAAGGCTTGTGATAATTATCACCCTCCCCCTAGACGGCCGTTCAAAGTGTATTGGAGCCTGACATTAATTTGGATTCAAATAGCAACAGTAATATCAACAGGTATTCTCAGAATGTACTGTGAAGTATGTAGGCAACCATATTAAAATATCTGAGGGACGGGATACTTCCCTCAGAGGCAGACCATGCTCAGCAGAGGGTTACATTATCTGCAGAGTCATCAACTTTTATTGCTATTGAGTAGGAGGAAACAAAGCAGCGTCCCTGACAGAGACCCTTTAAAAACAATTGCCCCATTACCCTAATTACAACATTGTAGGGCAACCCGCACATTAACAATGTTGGATTACCCAACTCCAATAAGGAACTTGTCAACTCTGACTACCACACATAATAATCAATTCATCGGTCTAATGTAAGTAAACTACACCGCACTCCCCCCCCCTTCTTCCCCCAAACTTTCATGTGGGTGAGCTCCACATTCACTCTTTTCCCAACAGCCCTGGAAGGTATTGTCTTTTTGCTCATCATGAAAGTATAGATGCCCCTAGTGAGACCCAGTTCGGAAGAGTCACAAGGTATGCGGCTAGTGGGTCCCAAATGTGATGACTGAGGTTATTTGCCACTGGTGTCCTTCCTACTACTTACAACCCTTAATACACTTGACTATTTTCCATGAGAGAGAAAGCAGAGTCACAGGGGTACCATTTTATTTGCAAAACAGGCACAGAGATAACAGCATAGGACAAAACCATCAAAAACACATCAAAACAGTTTTATTTGGTTCAAATGCAAGGAGGCAGTGTTAGGAGGCACAACACTGCAATACAATGGGTGGAGGTTTAATTACTTCCCAGTCACCCTTGCTGCAAGTGATATATGCCATAGGGTTGACTGCTACTATTTTTGTATACAAAGACTTTTCCTTAAGAAAACAACTTTAAAAATCCTGTTCAAGCCCTCATACTTTTGCATCAGGATGGTGGTAACTCTCTACTCCATGGCCTCCTAGATTCCACACTGGCACCCAATGCTACAGACCTCAGCACATCTCATTCATGCCCTGAAAAAATATAATCACTTCACTCCTATCCACATGGAACTCCATTTGCTCCCCTTGTCTGCCCAAGCCATCTTTAAAACCAAGAGAATCCTTTACATAGCCACCACATACAGCTCCCATGCTTATCTTGCAGACAAGCTTACCATCTCTGATAGTTCTCTGCACATGCGGAGCCAGGACACCATCAGACTGCAGTCTGAGGAATGTACATTTTTTTAAAAGGCAGCGGGCCTTTTCTATCTTGGAACAATATGATTGTATCCATTAGGACCACACCAGAGCAGCTCCCATTTAAGTAAGACTTGAAAACGCTTCTCTTTCAAGAACACTACATCACAATACATTAACAGTCCACGAACCACCTACCTCTCCTATCACTCATTAACTTTATGCTGGACTTTGACCATGTACCGTGCTCCACTGCGTTTTAGCTAGGTTCACGCTATAGAAATACCATATACATACATATATACAAAGAAAAATTTAAAAAAATAGAAAATCCAATATTTTGTAGGCTGTGGTAAAGCAATTAACACATGAATTACAACAGAGAACACTTCTCTAACATTTTAGATTTGTGAGGACTAGTCTCAGGCACATTTCAAAGGAATTGCTTTTATATGACTAATAATGAGTACAAATATGGTATATGGTTTTCAAAACCCCAAGGATACATTTATATATAATATTTCTCACAAAAACCCAAGGGTTAACACTAATTCTTAAACCAGCCTTCTCCGGCTTCTGTGAAAAATGCTCCCAGCCGACAGCCTCAAACGAACCTGTGGGACTGGTTCACTAAGCTTTAGTTGTGTAGTTTTCTTTACTTTTAGCCTTAGCTAAAACAAATTATAATGGCTGGTACAAGATTTATGACGGTAAATCAAAAACATTTGCGGCCTGATTCACAAAGGTAAACTTACTCTTTTGTGTAAGTTTGCTCTCTTTCGGTATTCACAAACTAAAAAGATAGGGCAGCCTATTTTTTATGTGCAGAGTTCTCTGCTCTGACTGCTTAATCTCCACAGTCGTAAAGTTATGATTAAGGGCCTAATTACAATGTCTGTCGGAAAGCCTCTGACCGCTAGTCGGAGGCTTTCCAACCGACATTGTAGGTTTAAAGTCTGACCACTGTATTGCAATGACGGCGGTCGGAGTTTAAACTAGCCGGGGAATCCGACATGGTCGCCGGCCAGTCGGAACGGCCGCATAATCCCTTAAGGACGGTGTGAGAAAGTGCCCTCTTTCTGCATGGTAGCCCCCACTTTTTGCTGAACTGCTGATGTGCTTTGACTGAGTGTGCACTGGGCTCCTGCCAATCAGGTACCCAGGGCCTATGTTCGTTCCCTAAACCTGCATTAAGAACAAAACCCAATTGGCATCTCTGGCCACAGGTCAGCCCCTGGTAAATGGTACCACAGGTACCCAGGGCCCTGCGACCAGGGAAGACCTGTAAGGGCTGCAGCACCTATTGTGCCACCCTTAGAGGCCCTGTACCATTACACTCACACACTGCCTTTGCAGGCTGCGTGTTTTGGTGCAGAACAAAGTGAAGAGTCTACATGGCACCCATCTCTGTGTGCCATGCCTACAACCCACTGCCCTGGCATAGATCAGTCACCCCTCTAGCTGGGTGCCCTATACCAGTGGTGAGGGTACAGATGCATGAGCCCTGTACCCCTACAGTGTCTAAGTCCATTCTTAGACATTGTAAGTGCAATGATGCCATTAAGAATATATGGTGCTGGGAGTTTGTCATTACGAACTCCACAGCACCATAATGGCTACACTGAAAACTGAGAAGTTGGTATTAAACTTCTCAGCACATTAAACCCACACTGATGCCAGTGTGGGATTTAATGAAAAATGCACACAGAGGGCATCTTAGAGATGCCCCCTGAAAAACAACCTACCACTAGTGTCCAGCATGAGTGGCTGCTTTCAGCTGCCACCACCAGACATGTTTCTGGACCCCTGAGTCGAGAGCCTACTGCTCTCAGGGGCCTGAAACAATGCACATCCTGGGACGAGGTGCCAAGCCTCCTCCCCCAGGATGGGCAGGGTCCACGAAGGGGAAGCTTCAAAGGCTTGCCGCCTTTGTGAGCTTCCCCAGGCCACTTGCTGCTTTCAGCAACTGGTCCCCACTGGTTCTGACCCCCACTTTGGGCGGGAGAACCGGCATGAAAAACAAGTGAGGAAGACAGGTGTGCCCACCTCTGCCAACTCCACCCCTCAGGTGGGGGAGGCGAGGTGAAGCACAACTCTCAGTCCCCGCCATCTTGCAGATGGGGGGACCCAGCCCACCAGGGAAAGGCTTATGCCCCCTCCCACTGGAGGGTGGCATAAAAGGGGGTGTACCCACCCCAGGGAAGGGACCCATTGGTCCCAACCTTTTACCTACCTGTAACGCCCCTAAATCTAGTATTTAGGGGCACCCCTGAACCTTGCTTCCTCAGATAAGAAACTAGAAGAAGAAAAGAAGAAGGACCGAACAGCCGTGCCGAAGCTAACAAAAGGAGGATGCCCACTGACTTGGCCCCAGCCCTACCGGCCTGCCCCCACCTCGAACCTGCTCCAGTGAAATCTCGGTGTGTCCTGCAGCCAGCAACCTTGAGAAACCCGGAGGACCTCCCTGCCTTCAATCCCAACTGACTCCCGTGAACACCGGATTTGTTCAAACAACAGACTCCAGCTCTGCAAGGATCCGTGAGTTTGCACCACTCTGCACCCGACGCCCACGGCCCGAGTTCAAGTGGCCCAACACCTGACCCAAGATCCGTTGGCCCCTGACCTGCCTCCAGCCGACGCCTGCAGCCTCAAACCGGAAGGTCCCCCCAACCGCAACCAGGAGCTGGTAAGAAGATCCGACCCTAAAAGGCACCCCTGAACCCGACGCCCCACAGCCTTGGGTGGCCCAACCAATAGTGCCTAACCACCCCCAAAATCCCAACTTACCTCTCCAAGTGGTGGTCGCACCCAGAAGACCTTCGTCCCTGAGCCTGCAGTGCTTTTGCAAACCGGAGACTCCCCATTGAAACTACAGGGCTTCCGACGCCAAAACAACACTCTGCACCCGGCCGCCCCAGTGCCGCTGAGGGTTCATATTTTGTGCTGGCCTAAACCCCCATTTGCCCTGAGCTTAAGTCCAGGAGCTTTTCTCCCACAGCCCAGTGGCCTGCTCGTCAGCAGCCACCAACCGGAGGTCCCCTATCCCCCATTGGATAACATTGGGCCTCAGCACTCTGCACCCGGCCGCCCTAGTGCCGCTGAGGGTGTAACAAGAGTGCATCCTTGACCCTGGGGGACCCCTGAGTCTAACCCCAGAATATCAACTCCCACAACAAAGTACTTACCTTTGAACCAATAACACTATTTTCCTCCATAGGATAACATTGACTGTTTTTCTATGAAAAGTTTCTAAGTGTGGAGTTGGAAAATCTATGAAAATCTTTTACAACTGTACTAAATAACAAAACGCTTTTACTTACCTGTTTACAGGAAATGTCCCAGTGTAGTATCCAGGTATACTACACTGTGTAAGAAAAGTAATCTGAAAGTAATGTACTGGTCATTTTACTAAAAAGCCCATTCAAAGTATATGTACTGTATTTCCAAAGCATTGTATTTCTCAATAACAGTACTGTAAATCAAAACAAAGTGCATACACAATTACAATCCAAACTGTATTACAACTGTATATTTACTGCAAATTATTTATCATTTACCTGTGCCAGGCTTGCTTGGTTCTAGAAAATAAAATAACTAAAAGAATATTTTTATACAAAAACAATTGGTCTGAAGTTCAGTCTTTGAGTGTGGGAATTCATTTGCTGACTGAGTGCGTACAACAAATGCTCAACACTGTCCTCTGATAAAGCCTTACTGCTCAACCACACTACCACAAATAGAGAGTGAGGTGCTATCTACTTTACCTCTGCCTATTTTTTGGGTTCCAATGGACTCTATGCACACTATACCTCACTTTGGTATAGTATATACAGAGCCAGCTTCCTACATTGGTGGCAGCAGTGGGAGATACATCTTTGCATTTGGTGGACTAACTTGTTTACCACCTGATCACACGACAGAACTCTTAAATTGTCTTTAGAATTCTGATTTTTTCAAATTGGCATTTTTGAAAAATTACTAAAAGTCTTGTTAGGGCCTTGGTTAAGTCCCTTTAGAATTTTAGAAAAATAAAAAGTCACTTTAGCTAGGGATAAAAGGGGTTAGAATCTTTTTGTAACTATGTCTCTTAACAAGAACCCCAGCTGTTAGTGAAGATAACCATAATGACATAGAGGACCAGGTTGAGGAGCTTGACCTCACCCCTTACCTTCACTTGTCTTTCAAGGAGGTAAGTTCCCTATGTAAAATTAAAAACATAACCATGGGGTCCCATCCCACCAAACAAAAGCTCCAGGAGCTGTTGGCTGGGTTTGCTAAGGACCACCCATCTGAAAATGGTGAAGACCAATCAGACAAGGAAGAAGAGGAAGGGGATGACCAGGTAGAACAACCTCCCCCCCCCCACTTCATAGGGAGAGAAGGGCCTCAGTGGCCCTGAATCCAAAAATCAACCTCTTAGTACCTACAAGCCACACAGGTGGATTAGGTACTACTGAGGACATTGAGGACAGCCTCAATTAGGAGGACAGCCTTTTAGCAAGGTTGACCAAAAGACTGGATCTAGAGACCAGGTTGCTGGCTCTAGAGAGAGAGAGAGAGCAGAGATGGGCCTAGCACCCATCAATGGTGGTAGCAATTTACCTAATAAGGATAAAGAGCAATCTTATGATCCTAAAATCCTCAAAGGGATTGTCCCTAAATATGAAGAGAGTGATGATAGCTACTTGTCCTAACAAGAAGTCCCCTAGTCCTAGTACGGCTACTCCTGGTGTAGCCAGTCTCCAGATGGAATCAACAGTGTGCCAAGAGCAAATCGGGTTGCACACTGAAGCAGTTCTAGTTTCAGAAGGGGAAGTTGAGTTTGCCACTGTAGCTGTGTGGCCACCCAACTTAAAGAAGTATTTGCAATACCCTTGGATTAATGGAACTAGGATAGAAGCTCTGAGGGAGACAGGTGCCAGTGTCACTGTGGTGAGAGATACACTGGTTTCCCCTGAGCAATACTTGATTGGGAGAACTTACCCAGTCACCAATGCTGACAGTGTTACCACTAACCATGCAATGGCTATGGTGGCATTAGATGGGGGGGATGCTAGCCTGAAACAGGTAGTGGTCTCTCCAAAGCTTCCAGCTTCATGTCTGCTTGGCAATGACCTGGAAACCTCAGCATGGGCTGAGGTTGAATTGGAAACCCATGCAGCAATGCTGGATATCCCTGAGATGGTGTGTGTAAAAACAAGAGCACAGAGCAGAAAACAGGGTGAAAAAGAAGTGTTGGATCCTGAAAGTATGGCCCAACCTTCCAAAAGGGAAAGGTAAGAAGACTGGGAAAACAGCCTCTGTACAGCAAAAGGATCAGGACTCCTCTTCTCAGGGAGAGGACTTGGACACCCCAGAGGGAACTGAGCCCATGGAGCTTGACCCTTACCAGGTTGAACTCTTGGGCCCAGGGGGACCCTCTAGGGAAGAGTTGTGCCTTGGACAGCAGGACTGTCCAACTCTTGAAAGCCTATGGCAGCAAGCTGCTGCACAGGAAAAGGGAGATGTCAGTGGTACCCACAGAGTTTATTGTAAAGAGGGACTACTGTACACTGAGGCCAGAGACCCCAACCCTGGAGCCACTAGGAGAGTGGTAGTGCCTCAGAAGTACAGGGAGTTCCTCCTAACGTTAGCTCATAACATCCCTCTAGCTGGGCATCTGGGCCAAACCAAAACCTTTGAAAGGCTAGTTAGCCATTTTTACTGGCCCCAGATGTCTCAGAAAGTAAAGAGTTTGTCAGCTCCTGTGTCACCTGTCAAGCCAGTGGCAAAACAGGTGGACACCCAAAGGCCCCCTTGATACCACTACCAGTGGTTGGGGTTCCCTTTGAAAGGGTAGGTGTGGACATAGTGGGTCCACTTGAACCTCCCACAGCATCAAGGAAACAACTTCATACTAGTGGTAGTGGATCATGCCACTAGGTATCCTGAGGCAATTCCCCTTAGGACTACTACAGCTCCTGCAGTAGCCAAGGCCCTCATTGGTGTCTTCACCAGGGTAGGGTTTCCTAAGGAGGTGGTTTCAGACAGAGGTTCCAACTTCATGTCTGCTTACCTCAAGCACATGCGGAAAGAGTGTGGAGTGTAGTACAAATTTACTACACCCCATCACCCACAAACCAATGGCCTTGTTGAGAGATTCAACAAGAAATTGAAAGGCATGATTATGGGGCTTCCTGAAAAACTCAAACGGAGATGGGATGTCCTCTTACCATGCTTGCTTTTTGCTTACAGAGAGGTGCCACAGAAGGGAGTAGGGTTTTCCCCCTTTGAACTTCTGTTTGGCCATACTGTGAGGGGACCACTCTATCTTGTAAAAGAGGGTTGGGAGAAGCCTCTCCAAGAGCCCAAACAAGATATTGTGGACGATGTGCTTGGCCTAAGGTCCAGAATAGCTGAGTACATGGAAAAAGCATCCAAGAATCTTGAGGACAGCCAAGAGCTTCAGAAGCACTGGTATGACCAAAAAGCTGCACTGGTAGAATTTGAACCAGGGCAAAAGGTGTGCGTTTTGGAGCCAGTGGCACCAAGGGCTCTCCAGGACAGATGGAGTGGCCCTCTCCCCATCTTAGAAAAGAAAAGTGAAGTCACCTACTTCGTTGAACTGGGCACAAGCAGGACACACAAAAGGGTGATCCATGTGAACCGACTTAAGCTTTTCCATGATAGGGCTGACATCACCATGCTGATGGTGACTGATGAGGATCAGGAGGCAGAGAGTGAACCTCTCCCTGACCTCCTCTCATGCAGCCCAAAAGATGGGTCAGTGGATGGAGTTGTCTTTTCAGACACCCTATCTGCCCAACAGCAGACTGATTGCAAGCAAGTCTTGCAGCAGTATGCAAAGCTCTTTTCCTTGACCCCTAATCAGACAAACTGGTGTACCCATGATGTGGACACTGGTGACAGTTCACCTGTCAAAAATCTATTGCCAGTCTGATCAAGTCAAGGAAAGCATCAGAGCTGAAGTCAGCAAGATGCTGGAGTTAGGGGTTATTGAACCCTCTGAGAAACCCTGGGCCAGCCCAGTGGTTCTAGTCCCCAAACCTCATCCAAAGGGTGGAAAGAGAGAAATGAGGTTCTGTGTGGACTATAGAGGGCTCAACTTTGTCACCAAGACAGATGCTCACCCTATCCCAAGAGCAGATGAATTGATAGACAAATTGGGTGCAGCCAAGTTTATAAGTCCCTTTGCCTTAACTGCAGGGTACTGGCAAAATGGCATGGCCCCAGGAGAAAAAGAAAAGACAGTATTCTCCACACCTGATGGGCATTATCAGTTTACTGTTATGCCCTTTGGTTTAAAGAATGCCCCTGCCACCTTCCAGAGGTTGGTGAATCAAGTCCTTGCTGGATTGGAATCCTTTAGTGCAGCTTATCTAGATGATATTGCTGTCTTTAGTTCCACCTGGCAGGATCACCTGATCCACCTTGGGAAGGTTTTAAATGCCCTGCAAACTGCAGACCTAACTATCAAGGCATCCAAATGCCAGACAGGGCAGGGAACTGTGGTGTACTTGGGCCACCTTGTTGGTGGAGGCCAAGTACAACCCTTACAGCCCAAGATCCAGGCTATCCTGGACTGGGCAGCGCCAACAACCCAGACCCAAGTCAGGGCATTCCTTGGCTTGACTGGGTACTACAGGAGGTTTGTGAAGGGATATGGGTCCATTGTGGCCCCCCTCACAGAACTTACCTCCAAGAAAATGCCCAAAAATGTAAACTGTTACAGCAAACAAATGATGAACGGAATGCTGACTATGCAAACATTCTCCCCCAGTCAAAAGATCTGGGTTAAATCCATCGTTCTTTTGCCCACTACGCCACCCCAGTTTGGACCCAGCCATCCCCTTTGGTATCGCTTTGTTCGCCCTAAGTTGGCAGGGTATGCCCAGACGTGGGTCCCTTGCTCACTTTGCCACTGGATTCAAGCTAGCCTGGCTGATGACGGCTGAATAGCCAGAAACCGGTCCCAGGATGCTTGTTTCCGGTCCAGGGAAGACATGGCTTGGCAGTTCGGGCTGGACTGTTCCCATGAGGCACAGGGTCAGACTGATTTGCATATGGCCATGTCTGAACTGGGGTGGTGGAGTGAGCTAAAGAATGATGATGGATTAAACCCAGATCAGTTGACTGGGGGTGAGTGTTTGATTTGCTCAAGCGCTCCGTCCATCATCCCCTTTGGTATCGCTTTGTTCGCCCTAAGTTGGCAGGGTATGCCCAGACGTGGGTCCCTTGCTCACTTTGCCACTGGATTCTAGCTAGACTGGCTGATGATGGCTGAATAGCCAGAAACCGGTCCCAGGATGCTTGTTTCCGGTCCAGGGAAGACATGGCTTGGCAGTTCGGGCTGGACTGTTCCCATGAGGCACAGGGTCAGACTGATTTGCATATGGCCATGTCTGAACTGGGGTGGTGGAGTGAGCTAAAGAATGATGATGGATTAAACCCAGATCAGTTGACTGGGGGTGAGTGTTTGATTTGCTCAAGCGCTCCGTCCATCATCCCCTTTGGTATCAAAATGTAAACTGGACAGTTAGTTGTCAAAAGGCTTTTGACACCCTGAAAGAGGCAATGTGCTCAGCACCAATTCTCAAAGCTCCAGACTATGCCAAGCAGTTCATTGTGCAGACTGATGCCTCTGAGCTAGGGATAGGAGGGGTCCTATCCCAGACCAATGATGAAGGCCAAGACCAACCTGTTGCTTTTATAAGCAGAAGGCTTCTCCCCAGGGAGCAGCGTTGGAGTGCCTTTGAGAAGGAGGCCTTTGCTGTTGTTTGGTCCCTGAAGAAGGTGAGACCATACTTGTTTGGTACTCACTTCCTAGTTCAAACTGATCACAGACCTCTCAGATGGCTAATGCAGATGAAAGGTGAAAATCCTAAACTGTTGAGGTGGTCCATCGCCCTACAGGGAATGGACTTTGTAGAGGAACACAGACCTGGGACTGCCCATGCCAATGCAGATGGACTTTCCAGGTTCTTCCACTTAGCAAATGAAGACTCTCTAGGGAAAGGTTAGTCTCATCCTCTTTTGGTTGGGGGGGGGGGTTGTGTGAGAAAGTGCCGTCTTTCTGCATGGTAGCCCCCACTTCTTGCTGAACTGCTGATGTGCTTTGACTGAGTGTGCACTGGGCTCCTGCCAATCAGGTACCCAGGGCCTATGTTCGTTCCCTAAACCTGCATTGAAAACAAAACCCAATTGGCATCTCTGGCCACAGGTCAGCCCCTGGTAAATGGTACCAAAGGTACCCAGGGCCCTGTGACCAGGGAAGACCTCTAAGGGCTGCAGCACTTATTGTGCCACCCTAAGAGGCCCTGTACCATTACACTTACACACTGCCTTTGCAGGCTACGTGTTTTGGTGCAGAACAAAGTGAAGAGTCGACATGGCACACATCCCTGTGTGCCATGCCTACAACCCACTGCCCTGGCATAGATCAGTACCCCTCTAGCTGGGTGCCCTATGCCAGTGGTGAGGGTACAGGTGCATGAGCCCTGTACCCCTACAGTGTCCAAGTCCATACTTCGACATTGTAAGTGCAGTGCTGCCATTAAGAGTATATGGTGCTGGGAGTTTGTCATTACGAACTCCACAGCACCATAATGGCTACACTGAAAACTGAGAAGTTTGGTATCAAACTTCTCAGCACATTAAACCCACACTGATGCCAGTGTGGGATTTAATGAAAAATGCACACAGAGGACATCTTAGAGCTAACCCCTGAAAAACGACCTACCACTAGTGTCCAGGCTGAGTGGCTGCTTTCAGCTGCCACCACCAGACATGTTTCAGGACCCCTGGGCCGAGAGCCTTCTGCTCTCGGGGGCCTGAAACAATGCACATCCTGGGACGAGGTGCCAAGCCTCCTCCCCCAGGATGGGCAGGGTCCACGAAGGGGAAGCTTCAAAGGCTTGCCGCCTTTGTGAGCTTTCCCAGGCCACTTGCTGCTTTCAGCAACTGGTCCCCACTGGTTTTAACCCCCACTTTGGGCGGGAGAACCGGCGGGAAAAACAAGTGAGGAAGAGAGGTGTGCCCACCTCTGCCAACTCCACCCCTCAGGTGGGGGAGGCGAGGTGAAGCACAACTCTCAGTCCCCGCCATCTTGCAGATGGGGGACCCAGCCAACCAGGGAAAGGCTTATGCCCCCCTCCCACTGGAGGGTGGCATAATAGGGGGTGTACCCACCCCAGGGAAGGGACCCATTGGTCCCAACCTTTTAACTACCTGTAACACCCCTAAATCTAGTATTTAGGGGCACCCCTGAACCTTGCTTCCTCAGACAAGAAACCAGAAGAAAAAAAGAAGGACCGAACAGCCGTGCCGAAGCTAACAAGAGGCGGACGCCCCCTGACTTGGCGCCAGCCCTACCCTGTCCCTACCTCGAACCTGCTACAGCAAAATCCCGGTGTGTCCTGCAGCCAGCAACCTCGAGAAACCCGGATGACCTGCCTGCCTTCAATCCCAAAGACTCTGTCTCCCGTGAAGACCAGATTTGTTCAAACAACAGACTCCAGCTCCTTAAGGATCCGCAAGTTTGCACCACTCTGCACCCGATGCCCATGGCCCGAGTTCGAGTGGCCCAACACCAAGAGGAGGTCCCCCCGGTGATCCTGACCCGAGATCCGTTGGCCCCTGACCTGCCTCAAGACTCCAGCCGATGCCTGCAGCCTCAAACCGGAAGATCCCCCCAACCGCGACCAGGAGCTGGTAAGAAGATCCGACCCTAAAAGGAACCCCTGCACCCGACGCCCCACGGCCTTGGGTGGCCTAACCAACGGTGCCTAACCAACCCCCAAGATCCTAACTTACCTCTCCAAGTGGTGGTCGCACCCAGAAGACCTTCGTCCCCGAGCCTGCAGTGCTTTTGCAAACCGGAGTCTCCCCATTGAAAGCTACATGGCTTCTGACGCCAAAACAGCACTCTGCACCCAGCCGCCCCAGTGCCGCTGAGGGTGCATCTTTTGTGCTGGCCTAAACCCCCATTTGCCCTGAGCCTAAGTCCAGGAGCTTTGCTCCCACAACCCAGTGGCCTGCTCGCCAGCAGCCACCAACCGGAAGTCCTCTATCCCCCATTGGATAACATTGGGCCTCAGCACTCTGCACCCGGCCGCCCTAGTGCCGCTGAGGGTGTAACAAGAGTGCATCCTTGACATTGGGGGATCCCTGAATCTAACCCCAGAATACCAACTCCCACAACAAAGTACTTACCTTTGAACCGATAACACTATTTTCCTCTATAGGATAACATTGACTGTTTTTCTATGAAAAGTTTTTAAGTGGGGAGAGGAGTTGGCCTAACGGCTAGGGCGTCCGACCTCGAATCTGGGGGAACTGGGCTCGAGTCTCGGCAATGACGCTGAACATCCTGTGATTCTGGGCAAATCACTTAATCTACCAGTGCCTAACAAAAATGAATGTGTGCCCTAATGTAACGTAACTGGTGCTATGTAAAGCGCTCTGATACCCGATTCGGGTCAAGTTCGCGCTATATAAAACTCTGCAAAAAAAAAAAGTGTGGAGTTGGAAAATCTATGAAAATCTTTTACGACTGTACTAAATAACAAAAACGCTTTTACTTACCTGCTCACAGGAAATGCCCCAGTGTAGTATCCAGGTATACTACACTGCGTAAGAAAAGTAATCTGAAAGTAATGTACTGGTCATTTTACTAAAAAGCTCATTCAAAGTATATGTACTGTATTTCCAAAGCATTTCATTTCTCAGTAACAGTACTGTAAATCAAAACAAAGTGCATATACAATTACAATCCAAACTGCATTACAACTGTATATTTACTGCAAAGTATTTATCACTTACCTGTGCCAGGCTTGCTTGGTTCTAGAAAATAAAATCACTAAAAGAATATTTTTATACAAAAACAATTGGTCTGAAGTTCAGTCTTTGAGTGTGTGAATTTATTTCCTGACTGAGTGTGTACAGCAAATGCTTAACACTGTCCTCTGATAAAGCCTTACTGCTCGACCACACTGCCCCAGAGAGTGAGGTGCTATCTACTTTACCTCTGCCTACCTTTTGGGTTCCACTGGACTCTGTGCACACTATACCTCACTTTGGTATAGTAGATACAGAGCCAGTTTCCTACAGACGGCGTTTTCGCCGTCGGGATTATAATGGCACTTTCCAACAGCAATTCCATGTCTGCCTTTCTAACATGGAACAGCTACCAGAAAGTGTCTTTGAGGGCCCCTAGCAGGGCCCCATCCCTACGCGGCCTCCGTATACTGCCCTAGGGGGCACCTTTGTTGGCCCCCTCAACATCCCTGCACCATGTGGCAGGCACTGTGAGGTGCAGGGATGTTTGGAAACATCAATTTTTCTATGGGAGATTATGCTGCGGGCGTTTTCCCCCCGCAGCACAAGCTCCCATAGACAAATGTATGTTTCCGACCGCACTGTGTGCAGTCGCATCCAAATGATGCAGTATGAACCGCCGACCTGAGGTCGGTCGTTTCCCTTCCGCAACGGTGTTGATGGGACGTGAGTCCGCCTGACATCGGGCCAAAATCATAGTATGTGAATACTGAAAAAGAATAAACAGACACAACAGTGTAAGTTTACCTTTGTGAATCCAGCTAATAATTACTACTCTTACTGTGATCCCATCGGGCCCGGATACCAGGGCTGGACTGGCCATAGCGGGCACCGGGCGTTTCCCCGGTGGGCCGTGTGAGAAGTTGGCCTGGCATATGCTGTCCACTAATTATAGTGGGCACCTTGCACCAGTCCAAATCGACTCTTATGGTAGGTAGGTTAAAGACAACCTTATTGAAAGCTATCCTAGTGGTAGCTGTGGAGAGCAGCCTTCAGGCTAAGTCTTGAAGGAATGTAAAGCAGCTTGTTTTACCAGTCTATAATCTCTTGAGTGACCAAATGAAAGAGCACCACACCAGGTATATATTCAAAATATATGTATTTATTACTAAACACACCCCTCTAGTCTCTTTATGAGGCTAGAGTTCGAAATACATAGGTTATAAGATCTTAAATCACAGTAATAGCACAAATACACGTTTGGGCCCTAGGGGCGTACCAAACCATATACCAATAAAGTGGTATGCGAACCACGACTGAACTAGACACTAGGCCTAGAGCCTCTAGAAGTGCTTGGACCACAAGGAACCACCCAAGGTAGTGACACAGGGGACCCACGGGAGACGCGTGCAGTGTAAATACACAACCGCGATACGCCGTTAACTTCTATGGAGAAAGTCGGGATCGGGAAAATAGAGGAAAGGGACACTTTAAAGAGGACTAGGACAAAACCCTTTGAGATCTAGGACTTTGAAGAGTCTCTACCCACGGGAGCACCGGAGTACTCGTGTTACCTCACCCAGGGAAGCCGGGTGCATAGGTGCCTTTCGGGGTCGGGTTTCGTCGTCGGTTCTTATGGCGATCTGCTGCAAAGTGCTGCTGGCGACCAGGAGAAAAGTGTCCGGGTGGATCCAAGAGTGGATCGGAGTTCTGAAGAACCTGAAAGCAGAGGGGACAGAGTCTGGGTCACTAGCCAGTGACCAGGGAGGCGATGGACGGATGCCCACCGATGTCGAGTGCTTCAGGTGCGTTGACGGTCGTCTCGTTTCTGCAGCCACGAGGTCCAGGAGGCGTTGTCGGCGACCAGGAGCAGGATTCGGGCTGGTACACGATGTCTGTCGAGTGCTGCGGTGTCGGCGACCAGATTGGACCCAACAAGCCTTGGCAACGGCAGAGTCTCGATGTAGCTGAAGATCGTCGATGGTGCAGACCAGCAAGGTCTGGGGAACTCACCCAGCAAGGGTAAGTGAGGGCAGGCCTGGAGCAACCAGACTGCCAAGTAAAGAAAAGATTGGCCTTCGGTAAGGGCTACTAGCCAACGGGCTAGCGACCGCGAAGGAGCCTCGTGACGCCGCACGTGGAGCTGGCTTACAGGACACTCGTGGAGTGGGGGCCAGTGATCTTCGGTGCAGGTGGTGCTGGAGGCTAGGGCTACTCGGAGCCCAAAGCACGACTTCTTGGGAGACCCAGAAGATGGTGCACTTGCAAGTGTGCTCGGTGTCCAGGGGTCACGGTCTCACGTTACCCACGATAGCCACGGGCCTCAGCTTTGCTGGGGACTCAGGGTAGCCTCGGGGAAGTCTGAGAATCCACCTCTGGTGATGCGATGACTTCGGCGTCCGACAGGAGCTTCAGTGATGCGAACCGGACAGATGCTTCTTTGGTGCCTGCCAAGCAGGGGAGTCACTCCTTGACCCCAAGGGAGATTCTTCAGTCCTCTAATCGTGAGTAGAGCGTCGAAGGTCCAGGATTCTGTTTCAGAGTTTCGTCCAGGTATAATCTAAAGTCCTAAGGACTGGGTTCCTACCTTTATTCCAAAAATAGGGGATGGACTACTCTGTGGCCCCACCTATGGGTGGGTCAGGGCAGAGGGTGGCTACACCCCTTTCCCTTTGTCCAGTTCGCGCCAAAGCAGGGGCTGCAAGCCCTGATCCGGTTTGAACTGGGGTATGCACAGGGACACCAAATGTGCCCCCAGTGCAGGACTTCAAAGCACCCGAAAGTGCTCCCGCCCAGCCCCAATACACTTTGTCCTGTCTGGGGAGGTGGTCACACCTCCCTGGGACAGGAAACCTATTGTCCAGGCCTCCCCTGCCGGAGTTTCGTCCAGCAGCAGGAGGCCAGACTCGTGTCTGTGGCAGTAGCATCCATTTTGTGATGCCAGGGCTCTGGAAAGAAGTTACCGGACTCGTCAGAGTTAACATGCCTTTCCCTCTAGAAGGGTGGAATGCTACCCCCGCCGCCAGAATTGGCGGGGGGTAGTATTCCAAGATGTTTGACACCAAACACGACATGTTTCGGTGCAGCCATTCCATAGTTAGCATTTTACCGCGAGGATATAATGCGTTTAAGAGTATATGGTCAGGCTGCACTACAAACAGCATCAGAGATGGTCTCCGAACGCTGCAGAGGGGCCCTGCTCATGCAGGGGCACCCTCTCACATAGGAACCATGCACTCTGCCTTTAGGATTGATAAGGCCTGCCTTAGGAGTGACTTATAGGTTTATATGTGTGTATGCATTTAGTGATATAGGTAACCTATACCACAGCAAGGGGTGCATGCACCACCTTACCCAGGCTGCAGTAGCAGACCTGTGGTGTCAGTTTGGATGGCCTACCAGGGGTGGCATAATATATGCTGCAGCCCCTGGCAGGCCTCTGAGGTACCTATGCCCTTGGTACATAGTATACCATATACTAGGGACTTACAAGGGCACTCCAGATCCCAATCAGAGATGTGCCTAAGGCACATGGAGACCCTTTTAAAGAGGAAACAGCTAGGCTGGGGTTCTGAATAGCAGGGCCCCAGCCAGACTAATGTCGAAAACCAGTGAAGTATCAGCAAAAAGTGGGGGTACCCCTGTGAAGCAGATCCTACTCTCCTACACAACCCCCCAAACGTAGGGACATTAAACTAACCTTGCCCAGTTAAGTCTTCATGTTCTAAGTGGAAATACCTAGAGAGTCCATCTGCATTCGCATGGTTACTCCCAGGCCTATGTTCCACTGTAAAGTCCATCCCCTGTAGGGAAATGGACCACCTAAGCAGTTTGGGGTTTTCACCCTTCATTTGTTTTAGCCATAAGAGGGGCTTATGGTCTGTCTGAACCAGGAAGTGTGTACCAAACAAGTATGGCCTCAACTTCTTCAGAGCCCAGACCACAGCAAAGGCCTCCCTCTCTATGGCTGACCAACGTTTCTCTCTAGGGGTCAGCCTTCTGCTAATAAAAGCTACTGGCTGATCCTGACCTTCTTCATTCAATTGTGACAGTACAGCCCCTACCCCCAATTCAGATGCATCAGTTTGAACAATGAACTTCTTGGAGTAATCAGGACTCTGCAGAATTGGAGCAGTGCACATGGCCTGCTTGAGGTCATCAAATGCCTTTTGACAGCTAACTGTCCACTGAACCTTTTGGGCATTTTCTTAGAAGTTAAGTCATTCAAGGGTGTCACTATTGATCCATACCCCTTGACAAATCTCCTATAGTACCCAGTCAGGCCTAAGAAGGCTCTCACCTGAGTCTGGGTAGTGGGAGCAGTCCAGTCCATGATGGTCTGGATCTTGCTCTGCAAAGGTTGAACCTGGCCTCCACCCACAAGGTGGCCCAGGTACACAACCTGACTCTGCCCTATCTGGCACTTAGTGGCCTTGATAGTCAGGCCTGCCTTTTGCAGGGCCTGTAAAACATTCCTGAGGTGGACCAGGTGATCCTCCCAGGTGGAGCTAAAGACAGCAATATCATCTAGATAAGCTGCACTATAGGCCTCCAGTCCTGTGAGAACTGTGTTCACCAACCTCTGGAAAGTGGCAGGTGCATTTTTCAGACCAAAGGGCATCACCACAAATTGATAATGCCCACTAGGGGTTGAAAATGCTGTTTTGGGCTTTGCAGCATCAGCTAGTCTGATCTGCCAGTAGCCAGCTGTTAGGTCAAATGTGCTGAGATATTTGGCAGAGGCCAAAGTATCTATGAGCTCATCTGCCCTGGGTATTGGATGGGCATCAGTCCTAGTGACTGCATTGAGGCCCCTGTAGTCTACACAAAACCTCATCTCTCTTTTCCCACCACTGGTGTGAGGTTTAGGTACTAGGACTACTGGACTAGCCCAAGGGCTATCTGAGGGCTCAATCACTCCCAATTCCAACATCTTCTGGACTTCAGTCCTGATACAGTCCCTGACATGGTCAGGTTGCCTATAAATCTTGTTTTTAATAGGCAGACTGTCCCCAGTGTCCACTTCATGAGTGCACCAGGTGGTCTGACTGGGTGTCAGAGAAAACATATGTCTAAACTGATTGAGGACTTGCCTGCAATCAGTTTGTTGCTGGGTAGTGAGGCTGCCTGCCAAGGCTGCACCATCAACTGACCCATCGTCAGGGTTCTGTGAGAGCAGGTCAGGGAGTGGGTCACTCTCTTCCTCCTGCCCTTCATCAGTAGCCATGAGCAAGCCCATGTCTGCCCTGTCCACATATGGCTTAAGTCTGTTGACATGGAGAACCCTGTGGGGACTCCTGGGTGTTCCCAGGTCTACTAAGTAAGTGACCTCACCCTTCTGCTCAACAATAGTGTGGGGTCCACTCCATTTGTCTTGGAGAGCTGCTGGGGCCACTGGCTCCAACACCCACACCTTCTGTCCTGGCTGGTAAACAGTTAGGACAGCCTTTTGGTCATGCCAGGCCTTTTGAAGTTCCTGGCTAGCCTCAAGGTTTTTGGTTGCCTTTTTCATGTACTCAGCCATCCTGGAGCGGAGACCAAGTACATAGTCCACTATATCTTGCTTTGGGGGCTTGAGAGGTAACTCCCATCCTTCCTTCACCAAGCACAGTGGACCCCTCACAGGGTGGCCAAACAGAAGTTCAAAAGGGCTGTAACCAACCCCTTCTGAGGCACCTCCCTATATGCGAATAAAAGGCAGGGCAAGAGTATGTCCCATCTACGCCTAAGCTTTTCTGGGAGCCCTTTAATCATGCCCTTCAAGGTTTTGTTGAATCTCTCAACTAAACCATTGCATTGTGGGTGATAGGGTGTGGT